>VXAV01000775.1:57780-81096 GCA_013399715.1 Alectura lathami | reverse complement strand
AAGTGCAGGGAGAGGGGAATGATGGAGAGACACAGAGAGGAGGGTGGAACTTAGTAAGGTTTTAGCTCTCTCAGGCACTCATCTCCTTCATAAAAATAATTCAGATACAAGAGGTTCCCTGTAGCACTGCAGCACTTACCTCACTTACATATTCCTACCCCAACTTCAGTATTCTTTTCCACATCAGAATACCAAATTAGTGCAGGCACTGTACTAAGAAATCTTAGGAGGGTTAGGAATACTTCTTTACATTCAGGAAATGGGTCAAAGAAAGACATATTCCAGCAAAACCTTATTACACACATCTCCAAGAAGACAAAACAAGTGCACAAGCCACTTCACTGCTCGCATACTCCTATAACAGGTCGACTCAGAAGGAATTTTAGTTAAAAAATAAATACATCCACCACTTCAAAAGGTGACCTTCCCACCACCTCTACAAATCAGAGAAGCGGGAATAACCCTGATGGAAGGAAAGCAGCAAGGATGGGAGAAGAAAGTTTACCAAATGGTCTGCCAGCAAGGTGTCTACACTAACATTTCACCACGTGTAGGAACAATACTGAAACTCCCACCCCATTCTCTGAACAATGCATTTTTTTTCTCTAAGATAGTAATACTTCTTCTGAGTCAATACAATAATCACTCAGGAACGTATCTGACTTCTTGGTGAGCATTGTTCAATTCTGATAATGGTATTTAAGTCTAACATGGTAATAATACAGTGAATGATTAACGGTTGGAAAAACTATCAAGAGTTGTATGCTGCAATAAAGGAGAAAAAGATATGAAAAATTTAAGCAGAAAGAGTAAAATATTTACTTTATACATACCTTCAAAAATATTGTTTTCAACTCAGCTGGATCAGCTCTCTTGGTTAGAGCAACCTACAAATAAATACAATTATATTAATATCCATAATTTATAGAAAAGATGTCAAAGTGTCATTTAAAAGAAAGAATTCAAACAGCAGAATGAGCAATGAAACAATTGTTCACCTTTGATAAATTAGGTACTGCATTAGCTGGTCGTATTTATTTTACTCATTTCACATTTATACTACATTCATTAACATTTTCACCATCTTATTACAATTCTTGTTTTAACTGCTTCCCTTATGCAACCCTGCAGCTCTTACACAAGCATAGTACATCATATAGATATTTGAGCATCAAATCTTTTCAACATCCCTCTCTGCTGGGATTTGGCATTATACCATCTTTACCCTACAGATTTTTATACTTCCAGCATCTTTCATCTAAGGATTTCAGAGTAGCAAAGGCAGCCCCCAACTGATAGATGGCAAAAATAAAATACTCAGACTTACGAACTTGTCCAAGAAAGCAGCTTCTTAGAAGACTGAATTCCAACGTAATGACATGGTTTATTGGTACTTCTACCTCTTATTTCCAACACTGTAAAGTATTTAAACTTAACCGTGTATACCTTTTTGACACAGTAAAGCCAGCACAGTATCCAGATTTTTCTGCAGATCAATCAGACACTTACAACTAAAATCTAAGCTAGGTATATCACCACAAACACAAAATAATTAGAAAGGTTTTGCCTGTGTTTTTTTTTTTTTTTCCAAAAACACTGAATTAAAGAATATTTTATGTTCACTATGGAGTAAGCCCAACAGCATTTTCTTCACTTACATATCATGCCACCCATCTGCTGGTTTTGGCAGTAAGTGGACCGACCCCTTTAGTCTGTGCCTGCTGAAGTTTCCCATTCTTTCTTCAAGATAATTGATAAAGCCTCGGTTGCCAATGTAACAACCACCACATGAGAGTCAATTCAGCACATCGATCTATTTCTAATCGAAAAGAATTATTGTGTAAGCATACCTGGATTTTCAAAGAACCTGTGAAAACACCTCTTTAGTGGGGAACAAAGAGCCAAAGGCAAGACATAAAATCTTATCCTCATCTAACAATAAACCATGAGAAAATTTATCAATAAAACATGTCTACCCACTTTCCTAGGTCTCCAAAGCAACAGTAAAATGTAAAGGTGAATGTACGAGCCGGACTGCAAGTGCACTTCCAGTACCACACCAGATTACTACAGAAAATGGTAAAAGGAAAAAAAAAAAAGCCTACAACACTATTATATCCTCACACATAAATTTACCAAGGGATCTTTAGTATGTTTTTCCTCACTTTAAATGAGTTGCTGAAAAAACTAAAATCACAAAACCCAAAAAATTTGCCAAAAAAATCCACGGGATATTTTAAGAAACTGTATGAAAAATGATTATTTTATAAATATATATATATACATTTAAAGGAGAAATCAGACCCGAAGTTATGCTAGGATTCAACTGACAATGTCCACAGCTGGAGACCTGATTCTGTGCTTGTACAGAAACCTGTGTGGGGGCAGTTGTGAAAAATCAAAATATAATTGTGAAACTGGAAATCTATATTTTCTACAGCACAAGCTGTTCTAAATGTAATCATTGTGTAGTAAGCAGAGATTTACTTTAACCTCATTTGCAAAAATCTGGCACTTGAGTAGCTGGGAATTTTGTGGGCAAAAAAACATTTCTACAGTGCTGCAGCACAGAATTTCACCACCATATAGGTAAAGAGAAGATACCTCAACCATCTATATCCACTAAAAATACCATCTGGATCACACTTCATCCACATTGAAGTTTAACTTTTATACTGTCTCAGAATCTACACCAAAAGAAAACAGGGATGTACAGAACAAAGGAAAAAGGTACATGCTGACAGTTGTACTTCCATCAATTTTTATTTGATTTCACTGAAATAATTTCACTTGGGAAACTCAAGACAAAAAACATGCTCACAGCCCACCTGCCATTTTTCAGCCCACTTTCGGTTATATGTACATATACATACCAGTATTTTTTACAGCAAGTTTCTTTCGTACCATATACAGAAAGGCAGGCTGAAGTAGGCCAGGTCAGTGAACAAACAAATTTGTTAGTGTGTCACCCACCAGTCTGCACTTGAAAGGTCTATGTGATCCCAAGCAAGGAAAAGATCCCCTACTGCACTGTGTCACCGCCCAAAGGCTGGTGCAAAGGCTGCCATGCAGGCGCTAAGAGAAACATCTAACTCAGCCTCTCAGCCTCGCTTAGCTGTGGGCAAACCTCAAGCTGCACACAGACACCAGAACTGATCCTGATGACAGATGTCGCTAGCAGATTCCTCTTCTGAAAAAGGTCATACATATATAAATACCACTTTCAACACTATTCTGAAAATTGCCCCCAATGATGCCAGTGGTTGGAGGTGGGTTACGACCCAATGCTAAGACGCACTGCCGTCCAACAGGCGGCACGCCCCGTAAGAACTGCCCAGCTGACACAGGCTGCTTCTCCCGCAGGCAGCTCAGGTGGTGCTTACTGAAATTCACGTGGTGACGTGTTCTGATGCTGGAAAGAAATCTCCATTTGACTCTTTCTCCATGAAGACAAAAACCAGCCTGAGATATATCCCGCTGTGAGCTGGCAGACATGATATCTCTAATTGTGTGCAGAGGCATAATGTTTGGCATTGCTCTTCACAAAGAGATGTTTTGTAACAGACATTAATACTTTAAAAAAAAAAAGTTTCTTTTTTTTAAATAAGATTTAGTGAAGAAAGCTCTCCAACAGAAAACATCAGCAGCGACCTTCATTCCTAAGGCGAAGACTTGGACGTTATGAAGAACCAGACAGTACCGTGCACCACGGGCAGTACAAGAACTGAATTAAAGATGCCTAAGCCTTCCTGTCTGCAATACTGTTCAGCACAAGGAGACAGAGGATGCACAGAGAAGGGAAAGCTCTTTCCATGCGGGCCAGTAGCACACAGGTCGGTTCCATGCTGGAGCTGTTCGTATCCTCAGACTCCCGTGCACCTTGATCTTAATTTTCTCCAGCAGAGATCTTTTCTCCTTGCTGACTTAGGTTTGATTTACGCTGACATGCTTGTTCAGTCTCACTTCCACCCTCAGCGACAAATGAAAATGGACTCTTTCCCACAGAAATGTAACTGCAAAGCAATGCAAGGAAACAGAATCCATGGGGAATCAATTAAAACTATATTAAGTTTCCAATCAACTCTGTCAATGTCTTTGTCATACACAAGACAGAGAACAAGCTGTCAGATGGTACGTGATATCGGAAGGTACAAAAGGACTGTGCTAAGAAAAAGGGCTGCGGGAAAATCAGAATTAATGCCAATGTAGCATTAACTTAACAGTAAATATAAAAACATCTGAACTTCTGAACACTGTAGTAAAGATCACTTTAGCAGCCACTGCTCGGACGTAGAAAAATGAAGGGGATCCAAGAACACTTGGGAATTGCTACAACATTATAGAAAGTTCATTAGGACAACTGGAAGTCCCAGCCAAAGAGACCGCTTTCTTCCCCCCAGTTTAACCTCGATACAGCTCATGAGCAAAGGAAAAAGCTGATGGAGGTCATGATGCTCCCCTCTACCTCACTAAGAACTCCTGACTCCGAGCAGGTAAGAGGCTGGCCAGCAGCCCTTCTTCAAGCACAGAACTGGAGAGCTCGACTGAATTCTAGAGCCCCTTGTCTATAAGCACATACAGAGCGATGTCTGAGGAAAGGCCTGACATGATCACAAAGTCCAGCGGCACTATGTTGAAATTAGGAGTATTTTTAAAAGTACTGCCATTCCTAAACATGACTACAGAAAGCAGTGTACCTGGCACCGCTGCAAGTCCTCAAATGAAGACTGAAACCTCATGTTTTCTAGAGATACTCTTTAGTTTCATCACAAGTTATTGAGCCCACCTGCAAGGCTCAAACGCAGGCCGGGTTTATGTAAGAGGTCAGACCAGATCATCATGATGTTTCCTCTGGCTAAAAGTCTACATACACACTCGAAATACACAGCTCCAGAGGAGATCAAGCCAGGGTTTGACCTTACATTCTTGTTTAAATGAGTGACTGGGATATCGGACACCAGGTACACTGCAGTTACTGGCCAAGCCTGAATTCACACCAGAACTCAATGAATACTGTGCGTTGTGCTAAAGCAACACTCCGGTTTGAATTTTGATACAACTAACTTGGTTATGTAGATGAGAAACCCCCTTCTCCCATATTTACACTAACACACAAGAATCCTTCTAACCTCCTGGGTTGCCCTCCCTCACCACACAGCATCACAAGCTGCAGCGGTTTCTGCACCATCCGTCAGGGCACTGTGTCCTATTTCAGCTGCCCCAGTCAGATGGCATTTGGCATATCTACCCAAGGGCTTGCGGTAAGCACAGCTGATAACTACAAAGCAGGTACACCTGATTCACTCTGATCAGTCAGAATGTGGTCAGCCTTGAAACACAAAAAATGTTTCCTAAAACCAGCCTTCATCCCCAGAGTTGAGCATCCTGGGCTTACAATCACATTTTTCAGAAGTGCAGCCCTACCAATCCAAGCAGCAGTTGCTGTATTCCTTTGTCTAGTAGCACCTAAGGCTGACCACCAAGCTAAGAAAAAGAAACGTTATTAATGCTATTCAACAAAATCTTCTTGGATTCTACAGGCTGATTCAGTATGCAGAACTACAGAATAAACACTGCTGAAAACAGAGTTGTGCTGAACCTACCTCCCAACATGGTGGGGCAGAAAAAAAGCCTGCTAGCTGATGGGAGACAGCAAACCTCTCGCAAAACTATCCTCATCCATCTTCAGCCTGTCACTATGACAAATCTCTGGACAATTCCCAGTCCAGTTTCTGCACCAGGTAAGGGGAAGCCTCACTTCCCCCAAGCGCATCAAAGCTAACAGATCTGCTTTATTGGGCAATTACCTGCTAGCTTTGATCCTGCTTTCAGAGCCCCAAGGCAAATGCAGCTGGCTCATTCATGAGCTGGTTCTTGCACAAGGAGGTTCCCAATAAACCATGGCATTCTTGCAAACAGACGGATCGGGGGACCAACACAGTTATCAATTCCATGCACGCAGGAAAATGCCTGTTATCTTCCAAATATGTAACTCGTCTGTTTGCCAAATGCTTCCAAGTAGGTGCAGAGACAAAGGTGGGAGCAGTATGCATCTTAAGGAAAATTGCTACAAGAATTTCCAAGAATAGCAACTTATTTCTACATAAAAAGTCATTTAGACTGTGTACTTCTACAATTTTCCCACTTAAAGGCCTGGAAAACAGGAAGACCATACAGCCAGCCCAATATTACAGTAAAAATAGCTAGGCACTGTCAGTGCTCAGCAAAGTTGTTTAGCAAAAGGAAAAGGCATCACACTGCAACCAGTACTATCTACTTCAAACTTCAAGTACATACCAGAAGACACAGTTTTAGGAACAAACCGGTCTATTAGTTGGTAATCAGCATTTGGACTAGGACAAAGATGCAGTTGCTGTAATTTCTACAGTTCCTTCAACACAATGTGAAGCACTATGCTACCATGAGAAACTGAGCCTGGAAAATCAACTCTGTGGAAAAAAAAAAAATTCTCCTCCACTTTCCTATTGCTATGAGAAAGAGCTCAGCTCTTCCATCACTTTCTCCACCTATCACCAAGTGCTGCACTGTTCTGACTACACCAGTCCATCCTCCTCCTCAAAGCAGTGTTCCCAATGGTCTCACAGCTCCTCTACAACACATTTTTACCCAGATGATCTTCAGCATTGTGACCCAAAGATCCTCCCACAAGCTACTTCGCTAGGGTCACTATGCCCTGCTAAGGTACGCCAATGAATCTTAACGAACTAGAGCTCACCGTTCACATGCACAAATGCAGTAACTACATGTAAGTTATATGAGGGGTTCTTCAGTAAAAACAACCACTTCATTCCCAAATGGGAATAGTCAAGTGACATTTTCACCACCTCACGGGCACTTTTCAAAAATACCCCCTCCTGCTCAACAGCATGGTGGATGCTAACACTGTTACTTTCCCCTCCCTTTTGACACCTCTCAGAAAGGAAGGCAAATCTAAGATATCAGCCTGCCAACATGTACTTGGCAGCTCCCTCACTCCAGTTCATAGACTTTACCTTTTGATTCTCCCAGGGCTTGCTGACTCATGGCAATGCTGTTGCAAAACCAGTGCACTGACCTTAAGCTCATGACATCATCTCCATCACATTAACTTGCAAAAGCAGGCAATTCAGTGCTAGCAATTCACTTTCCAGAGCTAAAGTTCAGGCTTATGTCCAGCAGGGACAGAGTCATTCAACTCGAAGAACAAAAGCACAGCGAAATTCTCCAGTGTAACAGCAAGATAAAAACTATTTCTTGGAAGAAGCAGAAAACTAGATCCCTGTATCACTCAAAAATCAACAGGGAGAAGTGGCAGACTATTAGGGCAACATTAATTTTATCTGGCACTAAATATGTATGGGGACCAAAATTAATCTGTGGGTAAGCCACAGTTAGGACAGACAGCAACACCACCACGGCTCTCGTGAGGCGGCACCTTCAGGAAGCATCGGCTCACATCTATGCAGAGCACTGCTGAGCTCTGGGACAGCCACCTCTGACTGCAGCATGGAGATGAGCTGGGAGCTTCCCTTAGGCCCCCATGCTCATGGTGCTCAAGGCTCCTGACAGCTCACAGTCCAGTGTGGCCAGCCAGCCCTGGTTTCACCTGGCTCCAGTCCCACAGCAGCAAACAAGAACCTGCTGCCTCTGAAGAAAACAAACCTGCAGTGGGCACCGGCACCATAGAGGGGTACCAACACAGAATGCTCTGCTTTTAGCTAACTAGCAATTCTGTGTCTATAAGGAAACAAGAAAACGTTCTATGGATATGTCTATAAACCTACAGAAAGGTCTGTCGCAAGGTGTTGCTAGAGTAACTGCTGTTATTTGTGACACCACACTCGTGAATAAGCAGGTGAAAGAACTGAGCTGGAGAAAAGTTCCTATACATCGCATGTCGTGACTAATAATTGTGTGACAGGAGTTATGCAGAAATAACTGACAGGTAAATGTATTTTGTTTCAGTGTTGTGTTTTCTTCTTTGAACACAAAAGTTCACTTTCCAAGATCCTATTTATAACCAAATCCATCTATTCAAGTCTATTCAAAATGCTACACCTCAGTAGCTCAGAGAACAGGGAAGGGTGTGGGAGTGGGCATGAATCCCTACGTATGCATGGATCCAACTGTACGATCTTTAAAAGAACAAAAGATAACCGCATAATGGAAACAGCATCACACGCACGAAGAGAACTTATTGAAGGCTATAAATGATGGGACTCAAAGAAAATCTTTAGTCCTGCAGCCAGCAACCCTTCCTCAGAGCTAATAAAAATAGCAGCAGCATTGCGGCACATACTGGGACAAATAACTCTGTGCTACTTAAATTTGGGGGGGGGGGGCGAAAGCATGGGGTCTTCTTTTCCCCTTTCTTACCCACACAGCACCCAGCACAGCGGAGCACACCTGCGCTACGTGGCAGCTGGAGGGATGACAGCAGCCGCACGCCTTTCCTGGGTGAACACTAGTAAACCTCTGACCATGGGGCGTCTGGACTTTCAGCCACAAATCCTCTCTCCTCCCCCCTCACAGTTTTCACCTGTAATCTCAAAACACATAGGGCTAAAGGTGGCTGCGCAGATATGCTCTTTTCCTGCGTGCACTGCTGTCACCATTTGTCCAACTCCCATCACAGGGGTTTCAGTTTTAAATTGTTAGATTACCTCTCCAAAGACAGGGCAATTACAAAGCAAAGGAAGTTTAACACTTTCTTCTACAATTATTATCTTCAGCATTAGCAATAAACAGATTTTTGTTGTTTAAATATTAGCAGATTACACAGCAGCTACAGGCCACTGTGGGAACATGACCTTCATTCTTGATAAGGGCCTGAGCAGAAAGCTCATGCTACCAAAAAACACAGTTGGAAATAATTGCAGGTTCATGTGGAAATAACAAATAATCCACTGAAGACATAAATTAGTTACGTAAGGCAGTTACTGTAAGGCCACAGGTTGATCTGCTGGTGACTTGAGGCAACTCAGCCAAATTATTAGTCCACAATAACTTCACAAAATTTGCAAAAGTTGTGAGGTACCTGACAACAATAATCAAAAACCTCTCGTCTCCTTAAGAACCTGGGGAAACATTTCCAGCATTTTAATACATTTTAATTAGAATCAATTCTGATTTTAACTTGAATGATTTGGCTTCTCCTCAGTGAGTCTATGTTATTACATATATTTGCATAAAGTAACAGCTGTTCCATTAAAACATTACATTTACTTGTGCTGCATAGTCATCACCGTATTTTCATGAGATCATTTTGTTGCTGTGGAAATGATGATGATGTCAATTTGGGCATTCTGATTTAAAGATAGGAATTAGAAGAAAAAAAAAAAAAAGAAAGAAAAATTCTAAAATTACTTTCACAGAGGCATCTTCAGCAGAGAGAAAAACAGAGTAAAATCATTCTGATTTGCCACGAAAACTTTCCTTTTTCTTGGGGAGCACTGTGGTTAAACTGCAGTCTAAAAATATAGGATTAAACAGACACGGGAGATAATCCTAGATGCTAGAGAAATTCCAGTACCATTGTTTCAACGTAACCAGGAGTTACACAGTTTTGCTTACTGGACTCAGGACCCTGACATCACCCAGTGAGCTACGAGCAGCACGCCTGCCATGCCACAATATGCTACAGCTCTCAGCTGGCAACGCAGTTCCCTTCTCTCACTGACTGCTGAAAACACCGTAAAACTCCAACACCTTTCTGACCAGTTGATCCAGCCCTCAGGAATGCAAAAACTAATGCTCTGCCTCACAAAAACACTGGCTGATCAATCCACGGTTATTCGTCAAGGCTTTCACAAACTGTGCCAACCTCCAAACACTGAACAGAAACACCAGCAGATTGCTTTGTTTGCTAGAACATAAATACAAATTTCTAATTAAGGAAAAAAAAATAATAATGTATTTGAGAGTCTTTTCACGCATACGATACTAAGCTACCCTCATCGTTTCCAAAAGCTCAGTGCCCTCTTTCCCTCCTTCCCCCCAACACACCCACAAGAAAGAGAAAAAGCTGGTTTGCCATCCTTGCCAATGACAAATAAATTAAGGAACTCTTAAGTACTACGTTAATTATATAGGACTTGGACTGAACATTTACAACACAGTATTTTGATTGAATGTTTATGAACAGAACCGTGTATTCTGCTTCGGGTTATTCTCCTAACTGAGATACTGAATCTACAGGTTGCATGTAATGGAGCATCAAAAGCCAACTGCACAAGGTTACAGTCACTCTTGCTTGCTTTACTGTGAGAGGAAAAGAGAAGTCCAGAACTTCTGTAGTGCAATGCCACAGGGCAAAAAAGGCCACATCCACTGCTTTGCACCTGTCAATCCTGAAAGAAAAGATGCAGCCCAAGTGCCTGATTTGGGCATGTGAACGGAGTAAAAGCAACCGTGGAAAGTTTGTTGTTGCCATGTTTTTCTTCCTTTTGAACAGCACCAACACAGGACTAATTCACTATCTTTACAAAGTAGTTTCCAGTTAGACTGACACACAATGGCAAGCAGCATTAGACAGGTGAAGTGACAGGGAGGAGGAAGGCTGACTTGATGTCAATGACAAAAACTATTTTAATGGAAATGTGAAATTATTCAAAAATTTCTTCCCCTAAACACGTGAAGATTTCTCTAGTCAGATTCAGGCTGCACAATGGGCTGAGAGCAGGAATCAGCCAGACAGAGTATTTCTACATACCACTTTTTTTCTAATGGCTTTTCATACTTGGTGCCTTACTTAAAGGTTTCTTCTGCCAAAGATCTGTTAAATCAGTGATGTTCCATCACACAGTAGCTGTCAAACACAATAAAGCCCTACAACAATAAAATACGTGACCAAGAGGTTTTAGTAGCCACGGATTCAGGGAAGAGTAGAAACAGGCCGTACTTCCAAGGCACAGAAAAGATGGCAATGACAACGCACGGCCTGCTGCTTGCTCAGTAATATTGATTTTCAGACCTTTGCTCTTCCATCCCCAAATGAGACCTACGTATCAGGTCATGCGATGGATGGATGTGACAGGACAGTCACGTACCAAAGGACAGATGCCAACGCCCGACTCCTGCTGCAGAGCACACCTTCCAGGGAACTCCTCTGGGCAGGGAGCCTCCTGCCCTGCAGCACAACATCCCACCCTCCTCCTGCTCTGTAACGTCACGCTCCAGCCCAGAGACTCAGCTGAGAAGTTGTCACCTGGTGTAAAAGAGCTGCAGAAAAAACACAGCGCAGCACCGCAAGCAGGCAGAGGTAGGAAGAACCATGAAGGCAGGCGCTTCTCACCGCAGGGGGCCCGAGAGGGCCCTCGGGGCTGCACTGCGCACACACGCAACCTACGCGCGTTTAGACCCATACTCTGGTTTGGAGGTTTACGGTCGAACGCGCAGCAGCGTGCACACGTTTGAACACAGACCTCTGAACAAGATTTGCTTGCACAGATGTAGAATTTGTGTGCCATGATCATGCTGATGGCTTTTTGTGTTTTGGAGATGTTACCTGCATTTTGATTAACTGCACAGCTATCGGTCTTTGATGAAAGATGCAGTCAGATGCAGCTCAAGCTACTGCAACACTGAATAATTTGCTCTAATTTATTCCTTACAGGAAGGATTCTGCTTTACTTAGACTAAATGGGCACATTTGCTAACTTCCCAGAATAAAATAGCCATTGACTGGGGGGGGGAGGGGCGGGGGGAACCCTGATGGTTCCATAGGCTGAGAGTTCAGAGAAGTTGGGATAAAACCCAGCAACTTAAATACAAAGTCAATCACAATTTCTTCCTCCTACTGACTGGATGATTGGCATCTGGCTCAGGATCATCCTTGCGAAAGCATCCTCCGCAGTTGACTAAGTGCACTTTTAGGCAGTATGCAAACACTACCAAGGAAAAGTCAGAAAAACGTGTGCCCTTCTCTGACTCCATAATCTCATATCTACAGACATTATTTTTCCCATACACACTGTCAGAAAGAAAAACAAAAGAACAGAGCGTGCTAGATGTTGTTCCCTCTTTATCTCCTTGCAAAGCCAGCACTAAAAAAAGACTCCAACCTGCCAAGGAACCTTCTCTGAACCTTCTATTTTATGCTAAGTTTAAACTTATCCTCTCAGATGGAAATGAAGCTCGGCTCCAGGAAAGAACATTTTTAAATCTTCAGGTAATATTCAGCTGCAGAAACTGAAGTATGTGAAAAGACAAAAACAAAGTCTTGCACAAAGCTGGAAAAATTGGTGGTCAGCAGCATTTTACACACCAAATCTAAATTCCAGAATTTCAGTTATGAAGGAACTGTTAACATGATTATGGTGTCAGAAATGTGGGGAGGGGAATAATTTGTATTTGGGGAAATAAATGGAATTCAAATCACTATTCTCATCCTTTTCCTGAAGTTTTCAATTTGAGAAAAAATTTGTTCATCTGTATCATAAAAATTCAGACTTCGATCCCCTATTTTCTCACTTTGCAGTTTTACAGCTGCTACAGGATGTTATGCTTTAAATTTCCTCAATGGCTCTTTAGCTCAACAGCCAACACTTTAATACTCCAGGACACTACTGTAGAGGAATTCAAAGGAGGAAAAAATAAAGTCAGCTATCTATTGGTAAGGCTGCCAAACAACTATGGTCATCTAGCCACACAGCACCTTCTTCCACATTCTAGCTCTGGAATTAAATTTGCTCTTCGTAATTCTTCAATTGCCCTAGTCACCAAGGACATAAAAATCATGGCTGTAGAAAGCAAGCATACTACTCTTCTGGTAGATCCCTAAACTGCAAAGATAGACTCTAAAAGCCTTGAAGTTCTTATATTAATGTGATTTTTCTAAAAAAAAAAAAAAAAATAGATGTTAAGAGTTCAAAGGTGTATTATTTTCAGGTGGACTAACTTAAAGTCAGACCTAAAGATTGAAAAAAAAAACAAAGACTACATGCTAATACCTTTAAACTAAAATTTTCTTAATATTTCTGTTTTGAATGGAAGACTTAAGCAAGTTCCAACTACATAATTTGTGGGCTGATCTCACTATAACCTATCAATAGTTCTGTAGTTACCACAGTTTGAGGATTATCATTGCCAGTGTGCCAAAACTTAGACCACACGAGGTCAAGCTAACTGCGTGCTCTCACACCTTTTTAAAAATGCTGGTTAAAAAGCATTTAAATGCTTCAAGAAGGTCAGCTTCTCACAGACTCTTCTCCAGTTTATACTATACCATTAACGACTCTCCTCCCTGGCCACGCTTTGCTGTCGGACTCCCATCTCCCACAGCTACCTGGCACCGCGCTTTGCAGGAGCGATGATCCTACACGTCTGAACAGCGACAGACATCGCTCTGCGTGCGTCCCTCCACACAACAGATTTAACTAAACTAGCAGTATGCCATAAAATGCAGCATTATCACTTTTTTTCTCACTGTTTCCACCGGTTTTTAACCAAAGAGTAATAATTCAAACAGTAGGGAAATGGCTGCGAAGTCTGCAAACAGCCTGGAAGGACAGCTTGTGGAGTAAGAAGTAACAGTTTCAAGAGTGGTTATCTGTCCTATTCATTGCATTAACAGAAAGAATGCCAAAAATTTAGAACATCTACTGAAAACAAGAGGCTATTTGGACACCGCTTGACTGACAGCATGGGTAAGAACCAAAACTGTCTCACCTTCTCAGCTTCCACAGCTAACATTTTGGTGTAAGTTTGCCCTACCTAAGACCAAACTAAGCTCTAGGTGATGGCAAGGTCCAGATCGCTCCCAAAACCTACACCTAAGTTCAACTCAACTGCTTCTCAAGGAGCACAGACTGTTAGGCGTAAGGCTGCTGAAGTACTCTCTGTCCCACAGACAGGAGATGTAGGAAACAAAGAAAATGTGTCACTTCGGACTGGAGCCAGACTTCAGAGTAACTAAAGCAACCATAACTTGCAGCAGAACTATTTAGTACAATAAATGCAGATCAGATAAGTTTTCCAAATGTGATATCTAGGTCAAAAAAAAAAAAAAAAAAAAAAAAAAAGGCAACAAAATCTGAAGATCTAAACCCAGCCAAAACCAGAAACAAGATAAAAGTACCTAAAGAGAATCTAAGAAACTGCTAGCAATAATGCCTATAAATATCTGCTGGCTTGTTTTGCCAGCCTAGTAAATCAGAGTCCTAAGTGCCATGAGCAGAGCTGTGGCTGCCACAGAAGCTCCCAGGTATGTACACACTTCACCTCTGGTCCAGAGCCTTTGAGACTGGGTCTCCTGCTGAAGGGATGGACAAAGCACCAACAATAGTTATGCCGACATGGGACGGTAGGGAGCAACACTGAGAGTACACAGAGGTCATAGTCACAAAGGCAACAGTAAGCTAAAACCGAAATGCCTTAAGTTTCACCTTTATACATTTTAATATGGACAATTCTGAAAAGGCCACAGTGCCTACCCGTTCAAATGTGTATCAATAGTTCAAAAACTACCAAGCTAAGGAGAAAAAAAAAAAAAAAAAAAAACAGCAAACAAACAGATTTTATTGTATCACATTCCATCATCTTCCCTACTGGGCTAACTCCTCTTTACTCTCACACATTTCTGAAGCAATAAAAAAGCTTCAGAAAGCTTGGATTTCACCAGCTGCCTCACATCTACTGGCTAAGCTTGCAGTAGTTTTCTGTGTGGTGTTTGCCTCTGTGTTGAGCTAGAACTGATCAGCACTGTTAGAAAAATGTGTTACAACTCGCTAGGGTAATCAAGGAAAATACAGCTATAAGCTTGCCTACAACAAAAGGCAGCTATTTCTTCCACAGCAAAGTCAGTTCACATTTGAATACATAAATAAGCCAATCAGTGACACATCCTTAAAAACACAACAAAAGTAAAATAAAAGAAACACAACACTAAACCATTTGCAAAGGCAGGCTTATTTTTTATTTCTGCTTCTGTGGAAAGTCCACATCAGTTTTCCTATTAAACATAATCCTGCGAGCTCAGTTACGGGGCTATACGGAGAAAATGGGACAAAAGAACTCCAGAGAGTCTAGCATAAACATTTAAGAGGAAAACAGTGACAAAGGTTTCTTGGTGTCCCAGTTCCACCTTTTACTTTCTTCTAAAGATCTAGTCTGACTGTTGCCCACTAGCATTTAGATAAAGAGCAGCAACATTAGTTGACCAAGCAGTTCTATAACAATCTCACCGTTTTGACTATGCCAAACCTACTGTTACACCCCGAAGGCTACATTCTTGCACCATGTTAAGGGAAAAGGCCCTGGCACCTGCAGCATATCCCATCACAAGCCAAGCACAAAGGGCCGTCGACAAGTGCATTGACTGATTCACAGAAAACAGGACAGATCTAATTTGAGTGTAAAAAATAATTCCTTCTCATTCTTCTACTGAGCAGGGGAAAATGCAAAAAAATATATATTATATACATATATATATATATTTAGATCCAAGGCAGTATATGGACATATAGTTGTCAAACAAAGCGTAACTCTTTGCAGCATTCCAGCTTAAAGTGTTTCTATGCTTAGAGCTATGCCACTATGGAGACTGAACAACTCTCTATGCTGTTTTACTGGGATGTGTTTTAGGGAGCTGATCTGACTTAAAGCAAAATAAAAGCAACTAAACAAAAATCACAAAAAAAAAAAAAAAAAAAAAAAAAAAAAAAAGAAACAACAAAAAAAAAGTAACCTATTTTTTGCCAAGTCAGTTACCCATTCCCATTCAGCGTGGCACTGCTACCATAGTACTGCTACTGCGCACTCAGTAACACCCAGGTTGGATCACAGTTTCAGGGTTACTGCTGGCTTTCACAGCACAGTGACCTGGAGCTTCAGGAAGCCAAAGCACCTCCCCACCAGCAAAACAGCTGGTCCCAGGGCAGGAACGCAGCCAGCCCAGCCTCAGGAAGGCAGAACAGGCCGAGAACCAGGCCCGAGGCCTGCGCTGGCTTAGCCTGGGACTCACAACCTCCTCAAACTATGGAAATAATGATGATAACAAGAAGACTTAAAATATTTTTGAAAGCTTTGGCTGTCTGGCCAGAAGCCTGCCAGTCTTAGTGCTCTCTCTACAAATAAAATGCTTATTTGTCCATCTGCAAAATGCACTTCGGTCAGCCTCTGAGTGTCAGACTCACGAGCACGCTCCACTATCCCGATGCAAAAAACAGTCCATCTACGAGCAAAACCAGCACATGCGGTTTCAGGTTTTCAGGATTCCAGAAGGTCCGCCACCGTGCACACCCATCAGCACTGCAGCCCTGACAGAGCAGTGCAGCCATCTCAGATACTACCTGGCATCCCTGCCCCAGCCAGGAGCCATGCATGAACACACCCAGCGAGCACTGGCGGCACTGTGCCAAGCATCACGCACAGCAGCCCCCCAAAGCGTGACGGGAGGTATCAGCCATGCAAAGTGCATAAATGTGGCAACAGGGGATGCAAACCTCCCCTCCCAGCTGGGTACCCTAACTGCCAGCAGCTGAATGGGTTCCTTGTGTTGCTAACTACACGGCACCCCTGCCTGAGATAGAGCTGCAAGGTTTGGCTGCTTGAAGACCTGCCTGGGGCACTCTGCTCTTTTTATTCCCCACTGGCTCACCTGGACGCTCACTGCGCTGGCTGCTCTGACAGTTGTTCCTAAACACCTCCTATGGGTTTCCCAATTCTGCTTCCAAAGCCAAGAGGCTAAGAGTTAGGCATGGGGGTGTTGATCTAGAGAAGGCCAAAAGCTATTCTGCGCCCAAAATCAGGGCTCTACTTTTCACATGACCAAGAGCTACGCCAATGAATAAGGCAGAGCTCCGGGGACCCCAACAGAGCACTCACTGGTCAGCAAGGAAACAGCTCTTGCAGGCTGACTCGGACTGTGAGGCATCAAAGGCATGTGAGTCCAGCAGCAGACGTTAAGCACCTCACAAGTATCCAGTAGGAGGAATTTGTTGTTGTCAGGCTCGTGATAAGCTCTATTTCTTCTGTTTTTCTCTAAATGTATGTAGCCTGGTGTACGTGTGTGCACTTCTTCACTCTCTCAAATGTTTTTTTTTTCTTCCTCTTTAGAGAAAAACTCCAACAACCTACTCCATATGAGCAATTTCAGCCTTTAACATACTGGGTTTTGTGCAGGCCAAGTAACATTTTTGGTAAAGAATATAATTGCAATTGCACGTTTCTAAGGTATTGTAAATAGCATGAAATTATTCTAAAATGTTATGAAAAATGCATTTGCAGTGTTCCTTTAAGTGTTTTAACAAAGCTTCAGTTGAAATTGCTTTATTCCAAAGCAATCGAAGATAGAATCTTTTTATAAGGACCTCTTTATCCCCCTACAAATGACTGAGATACAGATATTTCCAGTAAGGGAATGCACCAGAAAATATGCAATCTTACATTTTACCACCTATAGTTATCTAGCACCATAAAACATCAGCTGCTATGATTCTGAAGACTGTGTTGTAGCTCAAGCCAAACAGCATTATTACAGAAGTGCCCAGAAGCCTTACACAAGTTTAGGTCTGGTGACATACAAATATGCAGTGTCTATTCAGTACTGTCAAGCCATTCTATAACCAAAGCAGCAGCAATTCCACAGATCAAAAGCAAAAATGAAGCTAAAATTAAGCAGCGCATTCATGCCATCTTCCAGGAAATACAGTATCACCTACCTCCTTGTCACAGTCCTTGGACAACATAGATAAATAAAATAGATATTGGCCTAAACAAGCTGGTCACAAGATACATCGTTATCATTCAGGGGTGTAAGCTTGTCTGCATTACAGCATCAGGAAGAATGCCTCGTCAACTGAAGCGCACTTTAAAGAGCATCTCTAACTTCCTGGGACACAAAGCTGCATAGAAAGAGGAATTCATTTCCTGACGTGACAGAATCCTGATAACTCAAAACACTTTTCAGCAGTACCACAGTGGAAGAGATGCACAGCAGGATGTACCCGTAACTCTTGGGTCCAGTAACACTTTCTCAGAGCTACCCTGGAAGTGAGGTTCCTCTGCAACTGCTCTTAAAGGGACACCATAAGGGAAAAGAGCGAGTTTCAAAAATGTGTTCAGAACACTGGCAGTTACAACATGCAATCCCACTTACCATATTAAATAAAGACACAGCTCTACAAAGCAGCCCCCACCTTGCTCTAATAAAGAAAAGGGGGAAAACAGCAGTGCCCATAAACAGAGGGGCACAACTAAGACAAAAAAAAGAACCGTGTAATACAGCTCCTTTTCAGGGTTGCTGCTCCAGCAGTGCTCACTGCAGAAGGGAGCTTTATGGACTTTTTCCACAAGAGTCACCCCATGAGCGGCTTCCCTGGGATTATTCTTACCAGTGAGCCTCGTAACTCATTGTACACCTTGTGGGATTAAGTGGTTCCCATAAAGGTAAGCATCATGAGCAAAAAATTGTGCAGTAAAGGAAGTAAAATGAAACTAAGCACACAACAATGGCAGGGAGGAGGGGGAAGGAGAGTAAATCACTTGCTTCCTCCTTTCTTTCAGTCACAGTCATCAGGCATGTTACTTTGAAGCACGTAGGTATGAAGTTATCAGGACTCTCATAAATTCAGTGTCCTTTTATCAAACAAACTCAGGTGTCTTAAGATGTCAAGGCACAGTAAAAGATAGTAAACAGCAAAATAGTACACACTTTTTTCTGAGGAGGAAGGTGGAAAAAAGTCTCATGTTACATAAAGCATTTCTGAATGTACAGGCTTATAACCCAGCCCCAACATGTCACCACACAACAGCGAGCACTGCTGGACCCGTACAGACCAGGAAGGGGAACTTCCATCTGGACCTTCCACAGTGCTACCATATCCAAAAAAGTGATCGTGATGCAGTCAGTGCCATGACACAGTTAAGACTGCAGTACACAAACTCAGTGATGCTTCAGGAAAATAGAGGTTCTTCTCTCCTTACTCACCAACCACCTTCCCCCCACGATTTCGCTGACCTTGCTGGGTGGCTGGAGCCTGTCCATAGGGGACTCCACTCCCTTCGGGGACACAGTAGCCCATGATGATGCTAGGATCCCTCACCTGTTCCTTTCTGAGGGCCCATCGAATCCAAATGTAATGCAATGCAATTCTTCTCTACCATTTTGCTGGAGGAAGGGAAGAATGGCATCATCTAGGGCAAGAAGAGCGAATTCAGTCTGTTCCCAGACACGTCCCAATCTACTGCTAGCACAGGGGAAAGGAGCACGGGAGGGGCTGAATGGAGGAGGCACGATGCAGCTGGGTGATGCAGAAAAGGAACACGCTGGGTATCTGTGACAGCAAAACAACCCTTATGGCATGGGTGCATCAGCATCTAATAGTTCTGGCGTTGTCTGGCATCGCGTTCTTCTTGACCCTTATTGCCATGGTGTTCATATTTCAACCACTGCAAAACCAGACCCCATTAATTCACATGGCCCGGTGCAGGCCCTGGATCACTTGTGCACACAAGAAGGCCTGCAGAGCCAGGGCCAGCACTCCTGCGAATTCAGGCACGGCGTTGCATCTCGTGGGCCTGGGGCCTTCACTGGGAGTGGCTGACTGTACCAACACCACGACACACAGGGAGTCTGTGACGGGCACTAACTATTTTCAGTGCTGACAAGGTTTAAGATCTTTGACAGTAAATACGATAGTAACCAGAAACAACGTGCAACTCCACTGATACAGCTTCCAAAGTCAACAGTTAAGAAAATACAAGCAGAAAGAGAATAAAAAGTTGTTAAATATACCAACTGCATAACCAAGTTTCTTTCCCTGGCATTAGAAACATCCCAAGTAGTGTCTTGTAGGTAAGCGCAGCAATCTCTCTCTCTGTGTTACCTCCTTGCTGATATACTTTTGAAAATCAAGCACTCGTTCTTCAAAAGATTTATGCATGCATTTAAAATTAAGCATGCAAATAGTCCCACCAGATACTGATGTAAGATTCATGCCTTTACTTCAGCAGTCGTTTTACAACTAGTTTCTTTAGCACGTGACATTTATGTTACACTTTCTTGATAAGAACCACTTTTAAACAAGCAGCTTACACATTCAAGGTAACACAGGCAACCAGTATGTGCCAATGGATAAAAGCTCACACATGCACAAAACACATTACATTAGAAAAAGAAAGACAGACCACAGCGTTTAAAGATCTTATTCTACAACAGCACTATGCAGTTCAATACAACTGCCAAAATTTATTCACATGCTGTTCATAGCAGAGATGAAGCCTAATGGTGTACAATATTTCCATGCAAATCCCACAGTTTTTACACAAGTTTCAAAGCCTTAATGTGTATACCGAAGTTATTCAAGTTTGGAATCTACTTTCATATAATTTTTAGCACTTTTGAATGTAGCTTGGTGGTTATAAAGTAAAAATATATAGACATACTTCCTGCTGTTATAAACAGCAGTTTCTGGCCTTTAGCTGAACAGATAAAGTAGCAAAGGGGCAAAGGGCAAATCAGATATGGGAACAGGTTTCATTGAGAAGTACTTTAGAACTTCCCACTGAAAGTAAGTTTGTATCTTACCAAGCAGTAGGACTTTAAAAAGATACCAAGTCGCACTCTGCACATGCATGATACAACAGCTATGGCCAGCACCATGTACCAGTAAGTGGAGCAAGGGTAGCTTGCGTTCACTCGGCAGGCACAGCCAATTTAGCTGTGAAACGCACAGGGGGTGAATTGCAGGTGGCATTAGCTGGATTATGCAACTTCTCTCTTCAGAAGAACCTGACTAAAGGGCAGATAAAACATTGTGCTTGCATTGTTAAACACTCAAAAATTAAGAAATAAAGCATGAGACGCTATGTGCAAGCCCATTACTGCTCTACACATGCATCACCATAAAGGCTTTCCACACAGCCTGTGTTCTGTGCAGTTCAGGGAGTGAAGCCAGTACTTATGAAGACAATTTAGTTATCCGTGGGATAAAAGTCAAACAACTCATCTGTATTTTTTACTGGAAACTTGTGCAAGTATGATTTGCAATGCAGTTTTTGCAAAGCACCTTCACGAAATGCTTCTAAAGATCCATTTATGTGTAAAATCCATAAAAACTTATACACTGTAGAAACTCTGAATAAGTTGTATGATGCTGAGGAACAAACAGTGATGAAAATTATATGGCCCTGTAATCGACACTAAGGATTCCATGCATAAAAGCTTTGCCCATTTCTTGATACCTGAGTGCTTAACTATGCAGCCTTAACAGTATCCCACTTGGGCTTTCCTTTTGACAGAGCGAATTCCTAGAGTCCGCTTAACATGTCAACATTCGAAATCTTGCAAGTGAAGAACAATTACATTCAATTCCAAAGACTCATATGCCTAAAATGGTATAATTAAAAAAAAATTAAAGGAAGCAGTCATGCAGGATACTGGCAAGGAAAAGGTACTGAAGGAATTTTAGAAAAATCGTTCAACTCACCAGTCCATTGTTTGGCTGAGGTGAAAAAGGGAAACATTACTGAGATGCATCAGTGAGGAAGTTAGAACACAAATCAAGGCCCACGCCTGCAAGCACATGTGAATAGCTTAAGGCCCAGAAGCTCTTTACATGGCAAAGTTATTCATGTGCGTGCTTGCAGAACCTGAGCTCTGATGTTAATGCACAAAACACTATTTACATTTTGTCACTGACTACAATAAGAATAGAAAGTAATCTGTGTTTAACAGCAACTATTTCACCTCAAAAAGATAAAAACCCTTCAAGTCTCACAAGGTAACTTAATAATTAATCCATTCTAGCTGCTCCCAGTTCTACTGTTTTTTTTTTTTTTTTTTTTTTTTTTTTTAAATAGGTCATTCAAGTCTGTACATAGCTTTCCTCAGAAGCTACCTGAGGGCTGTAAACCCTGAAGGACAAAGTGCTGTATCTCCGTCTTGCAATGCACCAAGGATGTTTATGACACTAGTGACAAAGATATATTCTTATTAGGTATATCTTTGCCAAGCTTGACATAATCTGAAACATACTACATTCAGCCCAGCTTCTCCTGAAGCATTGAGTCTTGCCCCCTAAATCTTATAAAGGCTGAGGTAAAAAACCAAGCTAAAAGAAAAAGGCCACCATGAAAATCTGTGGCATGGAGCACATATGTATGTCTGATTAGACCAACACTATCTACTCATACATCATTTTTAAAGCATATTTGAGTAGCATGGATTCAAAAGGATTGCAGATTAAGAACTGCTTCTTATGGTTCATAAATCCAGTGAACTGAAGACTCAACTCTGAGTTCCATAAGATGTATCTAATACACTGTCTGTATAGACCAGTGGGTAATTAAAAAAAAAAAAAAAAAAAAAAAAAAAAAAAAAAGCTAGTCTGGACAGCTAAATTTCATAAGTCATAAATCATAAGACTGGCTGATGAGTGTTTCATACACCCTAGCAAAGAGGAACCATGTTATAACAGTATGTACTTGGGCTACCCTAAGTTCTCAGCGAGTCAGATGTTGACAGGAGCAGCTCCATCACAGATTTACTGGCATAAAGCAGCATGGAACTCCAGCCAGAGTGTTTGCGCATATATATGTGCTTGCTTGGCTGTGTTTCTGGAAGTATTACTTTCTCATGTTTCTTCAATTTGAGTTTCATCACTAACTTTAAAACAAGCAGGATGAAATATGCTGTTTTTAAAAAAGTCTCTGTATTCAAAAACAGCTGTGTTGGCTACATAGTATTTTATGTAAGTTAGGCCTTCTGATGAAAAAAAAAAATAAAATAAAAAATAAAGCTTGAGTGGAAGCCTAGTAAGCTGCTAAACACCAATACCACACATAAATTTACCTATCACTAGGAGTGGAATACCTACTTCTAATATGGCTTTCATTCAGCAGATAGCTAACTTCTGGGGAGTGGGCTGGAGGTGTGTTATTAAGGAACTGATAAAAGTATTTCCATTAATTTATTCTTCTGAAACAGCTCAGAAGCCTAGCAGAACAGTATCCCTCTGATGGATGAGCACAGAGATGGGAAGCCAGTTGGAAATTAGAAGTAAAAGTGAAAACAGCAGCTACAGAGAGATAAGGGAAGAAAAGGCAACCAGGGCCTTCTGTTATGCTAGGTGAGGCCCGAAAGCAGAGCTGGGCCGGCACCAGCGCCCTGGGCTGGCTGCACCTGGTGCCCACACAGCTCCGGCCTCTGTCCCAAGGACTCGCTCTGCTTCCTCTCCCCAGAAGCCCTCCAGCACTTGTGTGCTCACGCACAGATGCTCCTCGCAGGTCTGCACATGGCGGGGAGCTCCCCGAGCACCGCCGGGCCCGGCAGCGCTCGGCAGGGCCGAGTCGGGCCGCTGAGGGCCGCAGCGAGCG
>VXAV01000775.1:42501-57158 GCA_013399715.1 Alectura lathami | reverse complement strand
GGCCCGCCCGGGGCCGGCGGCTCGCCGGGGAGGGGCTGCAGCGGGAGAGGCCCGCGGGGGCTGTCACAGGCGACTGGGGGCGCGGAGCACCTCACCCCGGTTCGCTTCAGTTTGTTCCTCGGCTGATGGACTAGTCACTTCGGAGCGCCTCCACGCCCTCGCAGCTGCCAAGGGGCTGTGGAGCCCGTGCAGGCGCTGGAGAGGGGCACAAGTACCGAGCAGTGCTTTTAATGGCAGGACGTTTCAGCCGTGCTCGGAGGGGCAGTGAAGAAGGATGCCGTCCAGCTCCACCGCACTGTGGTGACCATGTTGGTGTCACCAACATGCCAAGCCCCACTCTCCTGTCCCGAGCTGTTTTCTTGTCTGTGACTCAGACTGCTATTTGCGGGATGTTTCATTCTGTTGTTGTATCCCGAGACTCTGCTCAGAGATGTCCTGAGGACAAGCAGAATTAACAGAATTTTGTTGATATGGTTTTGGTGCCCAACTGAACATGACACGCAAGCACCCCGCTAGAATCAATGGCTGTGTCCGGAACGACCGCAAGCGTGGCATGCCCGGCCTCACAGACGGTTTGCAGACTGTCTGCAGACAGCCCGTCTGGGCGCGTTTGGCACCGCACCATTTGGCATGCCAGCCCATGGCAATCGCTGGCCCTGCAATTGGCCCTGTGGCCCGTTCTGGCTGGCCTTGTGGCTGCTGGGGGAACTCTAGGCTGGCCAGGGGTTGGTAGTGCAGACAAGGAACTTGTCACACGCGTGTGGCTAAAGGTTGCTTGGATGCATTTGCAGAGCTGTTAAGAGTATCTGTCAGATGAGGTCTTGCATTTGTAGTAGGGTGTTAAGTTAGTCATAGCTTTGAGGTGGATCTTCCAGTACTTTCCCTAAAGTGAGTTTTGTAAAGATGTTGATAAGACTAAAAGGGACACTAAATCTCAAAGCCAGATTGATTACAGTATAAACCAGAGCAATTAGATCTTTAATTGATTGTCTTTAATTGTCTTAGAGTGAGAGAGGAGAGAAATGACAGGGATTCATAAACTCATCTGCTCTCACCCACTATATATCTTCGGAGGATGGGTCTTTTATTTCATGTTTGTTTTTGGTAAATTAATGATTTTTGGTTTTCAGCAGATTTTACACAGTCTCCTCTGTGTGCCTCAGAAGTTTCTTCCATCACCTGTGAGGCCTGGCAGCGCATCTACCTCCTTCACTTCTCAGCAGTCTTCCAGTTCGTGCTTGTCGTCAGACCCTCCCACTTGCTGGATTCTGTCTCGTTTCTACCTGTCCTGCATCCTTGTGCCTGCTGCATGCACTCAGCTGTTTATGAGTAAGCTTAGCCTTTCCCTTCATTCTAGTTCTCCCTGACCTAGAAAACAGCAGTTAGGACAAAGCAGACTTACAGCCTTACTCCAGCCACACCTTTTCAAGTGACCACACACACAAAAAAAAAAAAAAAAAAAAAAAAAAAGATTACATATTGTCTATCTGCAAAAAACTGTATAAATGAATACTGTCGCCTTGTCACAAATGGATAAATAATAGCAGTCCATTTATAAACAACAAAACCAATCTCAGATTATTTTAATAATACCTGTAAGGAGAGAAAAATTACAGAGAGAAAATAGCATAACAATTGTCTTAGAATACAACATTCTGTGAATATGCAGAAGCCAGGATATTTAGATGCAAGGCTGAAAGGCTGTTCTGTTGAGCTTTATTTTTGTGAAAACAAGCTACAGTGTGTTTTTTTCCCCAAAAAAAAAAAAATTGAGACAGAAAAAAAAAAATCCTACAGTTCTCACGTTATACTGCCACATGGTCTTGAGCCTTATCAAAGGAAAATACAAACAAACAACCTGCATATGTTTCAAGAAGAGTGGCAGTAGTATTCAGAGAGGTAACAGTAAAAAATAATATCCAATGACTGAAAAGCCTCTTTGAAGTGTTCCCTAAATGAGAGCACCTAAGCTCTTCTAGCATTTCATTTCCCAGCCTTTGAGACCTTCAAATGCCTAAAGGCTGAGCAAGCCTTGGTCCTGACAAGGCTGGGAGGTCCTTGCCTAGCTTATATGAAAACCTGAGTGCACTCAGCATAAAGGTGTCAGCCTAGCGGATGTCTGTCCACGTCTAAAGCACATGTACAGGCTCACGCTCCTTATCTTCCTATGAAAGGCAGTGGAGGCTAATGTTCATTTTCAAAATGGCATGATATGACTGTAGTAGATGATTACAGCATTCTCTTTGACTACATAAGCAACTTGTTTTCAAAGTCAGCTGTTGAATGAGATTAGATTCACCCCCATGTTTCATATTCTTTCAGCATGTTTTAACCACAAAACCATAGACTGCTCTGGAGAAGAGGGGAGGAACACTTTTCATTCATTTTAGTGAAGCTGTATCATCGTGTAGAAAAGAATCTGAGATTATCTGGACCAGGGAGAAGCATGATTCTTCTGTATGATAAGATGTGATGAGGGCAGAATTATGAATCAGTTTTCTTCACAAAGTATATAAGCATTTCTTGGAGAAGTTAGGTCACGTCTCCTGAACAAATGGCTTTTTCTTTATCTCAGTTGTAATGGTCACAAGACAGAGCACACAATCACACCAGAGCTCTCCTCTTCAACATGAAACTACCTAGAGTTAACACTCCCTCTTCTGATATAGGGTGTCCTGAGTGTCTTTATACATGTGGGGGCAGGTTCTGCAGGAGAGCTGTAGCTTGTTTCCAAAATAATTTGCTACCTAGTGTCTGGACACTGCTCATGAGGTGAAAAATTAAGCTTTGATTATTTACATGTAGGAGAGTGAAAGCTGGTTCACTACTGGTGTTTTAACTATTAGTTGCTGCTACGTAGCAGGGCAACTGTACGTTAATAGATACAGGATTTTGCTGAGCTTATTAAAGATTACCCTGCCGAGACTGACAGCCTGGCACCCTTAGGGTTTTTAGTCTTCATAAAGGACTGATCTAAGCATATGCCATAGGATCAGCATTTTGTAATTGACTGTTGATTATAAGGCAGAGCTCAGTGCTAGCTGTTCTGGACCTTACTCTGACATGGTTTAGTGTTGGGACTCTACATCACGATGGTGGTTGGACTTGATGATCTTAAAGGTCTTTTCCAACCTAGATGATTCTATAATTCTAACACTGTGGGATCAAAAAAGTGATAGATATATGCAAGGTCTTGGCCCCTTTTCTCAATGACAAATAATCTCTGCTTCATGTCCCTGCAGAATCACAGGTATTCTGCTACCTTTTCCCTGTAGCAGAAGAGTCTTTTACTATTTCTTGTTTCCTAGTGCTATGTGAAACAAAACCTTTCCTTTGGCCCTTCTTCTGGTAAAGTTTTCTCAATGTCTCTTACAATGTTCTGCATTTTGCACTGGCAACTCAGTGCCTAAGATGTAGGCATTGCAGTATGCACCTTGAAGGCAAGAAGATCTTTTCTTGGATCTGGAAAAATCTAAGTAAGTTCTTCTGGAAAGATCTGGAAATAACTGGATCTGTAAAGATTTGATCTGGAAAAGTCTGAATGCACCAAGTACCTCAGTGAAAGACCAAGGTAAAGCAAAGACTGACCCAAGACCCTCAAGACCTATGCTAGTGTCATAATTATTGAGCTGTTTTCCTCAGTATGCCATCTATACCTTCTGTCAGCCCCACAACATATCAGTTTTCTTCCAGAAAACTGGCTTCTTTTGTGTTGTATTGTACATACAGTAGCATGGATAGCATGCTGTATGTTATCTTAACCACAAAACTTGCACCAAGTATGTCTTAATGTAAGTATGTCTTAAAGTAGAAGTAAACAAGTGGCCTCATTCCTAGTGGCAAAGACCTAAACATTCAAAAGAAATGACCACAACTTATTCAAGTTTTTTTCCTGAGCAGATATTGCTTGAGTAGTTCTTAAGACTCTTTATTGACTCCTCTCCTTCAGTGAAGCCTCAAGGAAAGATATGAAGCAGTATCCCCTTCCTTAGGTTAAGGGTTTAAGTTGTTGTTGTTGTTTCTCTTGGTTATGTTTCCCTTTTTCTTTTTTTAATAAGGGATGTCTAGCTGGTGTGGGTTAGCACATCAGTCCAGTGAATCTTAGCCAAGACTTTGTCCTCACGCAGTAGGCCTAACCTTGAGAATTTCTCTAATAAAATCCAGTATGACTCAGTCTAAATGAATCATTCACAATCCCTCTTCCTTTGTTTGCAGAATATTCACAGCAGATCATGATTTCCTTAAATGTATTGGCTGTTCTTCAGGTTATTTTATAACATTGTCTGATGATTGTCAATGTTTCTTTTTGCTGTTGTTTTTTAATGTATCACACATATTTGTAATTTAAATTGCGCTGTTTATCTGTGATTGCTGAGTAGGTCAGCCAAACGCGATATTGTTTCCTGTCCCTTAGAACATAAAATTTTTAAGTACTTTCACACATACATTTGAAATTCATTGTCTACCAGTTTTTCTGCCAGTGAAAAAACAAATTAGTCAACCAAAAAACCAAACTAGTTGACGAAACTGGCCAGCCAAACCCATCACTGCTGCCAGAAGGTAGCTGCATACGGTGTGAGCAGTGGATTATCTGCTCAGCCTGGTGGCAGAGCTAAAGGAAGAGGTGGAAATGTTATCGGAGCATCAGGGGGTGTCAGAGGGAGGTAGGCTGGTGGAGCTGCACCCTACTAGCCCTACAAGAAAGACACCAGGGGGACACTCCACAGGTGGGAGTGGATCCCTTACCCTCTCACCACCAGGCAGAAGGAGGGAACCTAAGAGACAGGGAGGAATGGAAACAGGTCCCTGCTCAGAGGGGCAAGTGGACCCCATCCCATCCTACCTCACCTTCGCAGGTGCCCTTGCGCAACAGCTACAAGGCTCTGGAACTAGGGGAACAGGTAAGTGAGGATGTTCATGAAGGTCCAACCGGCGGGTTGTCTAGGGCAAGTCAGCCAACCCCACACCTCAAGACTGCCTCTGCTAGGAACGGAAGGGTAATTGTCATAGGTGACTCCCTTCTGAGGGGAACGGAGGACCCATTGTGCCAACCAGACCCTACCCACAGGAAAGTCTTCTGCCTCCCTGGGGCCCATGTCAGGAATATTACTAGGAAGCTCCCTGGTCCGGTGTGGCCCTCTGATTACTACTTGACTCTGGTAGTTCAGGTTGGTAGTGATGAAGTTGTGGCAAGAAGCCTGAGGGCTATGTAGAGCGACATTAGAGCACTGGGGTAGTTAGCTGAAGGAGTGGGAGTGGAGGTGGTGTTTTCCTTGATCCCTTCAGTGGCAGAGAAAAATAGCGAGAGGAACAGGAAAACCCACCTGATCAACTCATGGCTAAGAGGCTGATGCCATCAAAAGAATTTTGGATTTTTTGATCATAGGGCAGTTTATTCGGCACCTGGCCTGCTGGTGACAGACGGGGTCCACTTGTCTCAAAGGGGGAAAAGAATTCTAGCCCAGGAGTTGGCAGGGCTTGTTGAGAGGGCTTTAAACTAGTTTTGAAGGAGGAAGGGAATAAAACCAGGCTCACTACAGATGAGCCTAGGAGCAGCATGCCAGGGTTGGAGGTGAAACCAATAGCCCAGCTGAAGTGCATCTACACCAATGCACACAACGTGGGCAACAAACAGGACAAGCTAGAAGCCATTGTGTGGCAGGGAAACTGTGACGTAGTCATCATCATGGAAACATGGTGGGATTGCTCTCATGACTGGAATGCTGCAATGGGTGGCTATAAGCTCTTCAGAAGAAATAGGCAAGGAAGGAGTGGTGGTGGCATGGCTCTCTATGTTAGGGAGTGTATCAGTGTAGTGCTGCGGATGGTAAGGTCGAGTCCTTACGTGTAAGGATCAGGGGGAAGGCCAACAAGGTGGACATCCTGGTGGGAGTCTGTTGCAGATCACCCAGCCAGGATGAAGAGATGGATTAAGCTTTCCACAAGCAGCCAGCAAAAGTCATGCAATTGCCAGCATTGTTCTCATGGGAGACTTCAACTTCCCTGACATTTGCTGAAAATACAACACAGTGCAGAGGAAGCAGTCTATGAGGTTCCTGGAGTGTATGGAAGATAACTTCCTGATGCAGCTAGTGAGAGAGCCTACCAGAGAAGGTGCTCCGCTAGACCTGCTGTTTACCAACAGAGAAGGACTAGTGTGAGACGTGGTGGTCAGATGCTGTCTTGGGCATAGTGACCATGAAAAGACAGAGTTCTCTGTTCTTGGGGAAGTCAGCAGGGGGGTCAGCAAAACTGCTGCCTTGGACTTCCAGAGGGCAGACTTTGAACGGTTTAGGACATTGGTTGGGAGAGTCCCTTGGGAGTTGATTCTGAAGGACAAAGAGGTCCAGGAAGGCTGGACATTCCTCAAGAAGGGAATCTTAAAGGCAGAGGAACAGTCTGTACCCGTGTGGCGTTAGACAAGCCAATGGGGAAGAAGACCTGCCTGGCTGAACAGGGAACTTCTGCTGAGAATAGGGAAATTTTCCTGGATAATGAAGAGAGTTTACCTTCTTTGGAAGAAGGGACAGGCAACTTGGGAGGAGTACAGGGATGTTGCTAGGATATGTAGGGAGAAAATTAGAAAGACGAAAGCCCAGCAAGAACATCATCTGGCCACTGTTATGAAACACAACAAAAAATATTTTTACAAATGTATTAGCAGCAAACGGAGGGCCAAGAAGAATCTTCATCCTTTATTGGATGCTGTGGGGAACATTGCCACTGAGGCTGAGGAGAAGGCTAAGGTTCTGAATGCCTTCTTACTTCTGTCTTTAATTGTCAGACCGGTCATCCTCAGGATACTCGGCCCCCTGACCTGGAAGACAGGGATGGAGAGCAGAATAAACCCCTCACAATTCAGGAGGAAACAGAGACCTGCTACACCCAAGTCCATGGGGTTGGGTGGGATCCACCTGAGGGAGCTGGCAGAAGGGCTTGCCAAGCTGCACACCATCATTTATCGGAAGTCCTGGTCAACAAGGGAGGTCCCAGATGACTAGAGTCTTGGCAATGTGTATCCCATCTACAAGAAGGGTCGGAAGGAGGATCTGGGGAACTACAGGCCTGTCAGCCTGACCTCGGTAGCAGGGAATGTTATGGAGCAGATCCTCTTGAGTGCGATGTGAGGGACATGTGGGCGATCAGGCCTAGCCAGCATGGGTTCATGAAAGGCAGGTCCTGCCTGACCAGTCTCTTCTCCTTTTATGACCAGGTGACCCGCCTGGTGGATGAGGAAAAGGCTGTGGACGTAGTCTACCTAGACTTCAGTAAAGCCTTTGACTCTGTTTCCCACAGCATTCTCCTGGAGAAGCTGGCAACATGTGGCTTGGACAGGTATACTCTTTGCTGGCTGGATGACTGGGCCTGGAGAGCGGTGGTGAATGGAGTTGAATCCAGCTGGTGGCCAGTCACAAATGGTGCTCTGCAGGGGTCAGTACTGGAGCCAGTCCTCTTTAGTGTCTTTATTGATGATCTGGATGAAGGTATTGAGTGCACCCTCAGTAAGTTTGCAGATGAGACCAAGTTGGGAGGAAGTGTTGATCTGCCTGAGAGTAGGAGGGCTCTACAGAGGGACCTGGACAGGCTGGATCAATGGACTGGGGCCAATTGCATGAGGTTCAACAAAACCAAGTGCCAAGTTCTGCACTTTGGTCGTAACAACCACATGCAACATTACAGGCCTGGGGCAGAGTGGCTAGAAAACTGTGTGGAGGAAAAGGACCTGGGAGTGTTAGTTGGCTGAACATAAGCCAGCAGTGTGCCCAGGTGTTGAAGAAGGCCAATGGCATCCTGACTTGTATCAGAAATGGTGCAGCTAGCAGGAACAGGGAGTTGATCATCCCCCTGTACTCTGCACTGGTGAGGCTGCACCTCGAGTGCTGTGTTCAGTTTAGGGCCCCTCACCACAAGAAAGACATCGAGGCCCTGGAGTGTGTCCAAAGAAGGGCAGCAAAGCTGGTGAAGGGCCTGGAGCACAAGGCTGATGGGGAGCGGCTGAGGGAACTGGGGCTGTTCAGTCTGGAGAAGAGGAGGCTCAGGGGAGACCTTATTGCTCTCTACAACAACCTGAAGGGAGGTTGTAGTGAGCTGGGGGCTGGTCTCTTCTCCCAGCTAACAGTGATAGGACAAGAGGTAAGGGCCTCAAGCTGTGGCAGGGAAGGTTCAGGTTGGATATTAGGAAAAATTTCTTCTCTGAGAGAGTGGTGAGGCATTGGAACAGGCTGCCCCAGGGAGGTGGTGAAGTCTCCTTCCCTGGAGGTGTTCAACAAACGTGTAGATGTGGCACTCAGGGACATGGTTTAGTGGGCATAGTGGTGATGGGCTGACAGTTGGACTAGATGATCTTAGAGATCTTTTCCAACCTTAATGATTCTATGATTGTATGATTTAAATAGTTTGAGGAAAAATGAGCATAAAAGCAGCACATATAAGTAAGGATTCATTTAAAAATGCATACAAATGGTAGTGTGTTTTCACGGCTTTCCCATCTCAGACTATGACACTGTCCCCCACTGAGTGCACTGCATCTACCACAAGACAGTGGAATTCACAAAGTCGGGGAATGATGCCTGTGATTCTGACTTATGGCTGATTATAGCATTTACACATATATTACTGCTAAAATTGAACATTTGAAAATGCTTTACTAAGGCTATGTTTTAGAAATGCACCTGAAATATCTCAGGAAATAGAAACATTGATCCTAATTACAAATAGAGGGTTAATTCTTCTGTTGGTGTAAATCAGCATAGCTGATAGATTTGTGGTGATTTACGTTGGTAAGGCCCAGAAAATAGAGGAGATATATGACAAACAAAGGATGCTATATTTATTTCATAAGTGAGAAATACTTCATAACTCAGGCACACCATTGGCATGAATAAGTTATGAAAAATCTTCACAGCCAAAAGAACATAATCATCCTTCATGTATAACAGATTTGTTTATTCTGTAAAGATTCATTTCAGTTGATTAATTATCAGTGTCTGCTGATGGTGGAGGTAACAAGCCATCTCTGATGAGAGAATCATTTTAGGACATGCTCAGAATATTTTATCACCTAGCACAATTTGTATATGCCTAGAATATTTATTATATATGTACTAATACTATCCAATTTTTTAAAGCTAAGTACTGAATGTAAATTATATTATAGATGTAGGAGTTCCCTGTGTTTTCCCTGTTTGAAGTTTTTTCCCCTAAGGGGAATGTGTTTTTTTTTTTTTTAATAAAATAAAAGATTAAAACACAATAACAGCATGTCAAGTGCTGAACTGTGCTGCTGCATTAAATCATTGTTATTCTGAACCAGTAAAAAATTTGCATAAGTGCAAATGCCACCTTCTGACAATACCATCAGAATTGCTTCATCTTACACCAAATTCAATCTGTACCAGCTACAGTGCATGCTCAGTGGCCAATATTTTGATCAAGATTTGTCAAAATTAGCTTATTTTTCTTGTAATTTTATGTAATAATTAAAGTTGCAGCACCTAGTTATAATAAAATACCAAATTAAAGATTAATTTTCTCCATCCTGAAACATTTATAAAGAGAAAAAAATATAATAAATCTGCCAATCACTGCAAAACTGAGAACAAATGTAGAACAGATTTGGAATGCAATATATTAATTTGCTATTTATAAAGTTAACATAATAACCAAAATATCTAGAATTTAAAGCACTGATCCATTATCCAAAAAAAAAAAAAAAGGTTAAAATTCATTAATAAATCACCTCACTGAAATTTTTATCATATTCAAATAGCCACACTAATTTTAAGCAGACTTTACTCACAGAAGAGACTAGGATTCATCTTACAGAACATGTGTACGTGTATGAACTATATGTGTCAATGTCTGCACACACTGCACATTGTATGCAAGCGAACAGCTGGATTGTAGGGTACTAAGAGTCTGCAGAAGGCAGTAAAACCTCTGCAAAGTTTTGTACGAAGCACATTTGGTCATCTTGAAGGTGGGAAAGTGGGTATTTCCTTTCGCTTTCCAACCAAAAGACTTTTTTCTTTTTTTTTCTCTCTTTTTTTTTTTTTTTTCCCCTCATGGAGATGCAACATTCATTAATTATTTGTGCACATTTCCAGAGGACCTAAGTGCTAGCCATTTGCCACAGCTCAAGAAAGACAGTCTAGCTCAAAGTACATTGAAGCCAGCTGGAGCTTTTCTGTTAGTTTCAGTGCTTTGCAGAGACTGGAGGAGTATCACTCACCTACGTATTTACAGCTGTCCATTATCAGTGTATCCCTGCTTTTGGTATTTGTTTTGTTAAAATGTGATAGATAAAGAGAAAAGTTCAAAAGGTTCTTAGTTACTTACAGAACTGGAAACATTGATAGCAAGTGTGTTTACCTTGGGATAATGATAACTTCTAATTATTTTGAGCCCTTGTTTTTAATTTGATTACCAAAGAAAAGCAGTTTATATGATCACATTGCTTTTGTTTGTATCTGGTCAAAAGTCAGCTTTTAGCCAGCTTCAACCAGAGAGAAAAGTATCAGTCTCAGAGGTATTAAATTTCTCCAGTTTTTGTATAAAGCAGCAGCCTGATGAAAAATAAAGAAGTCTTATTTCTTCCAGTAAAGAACAGACTACATTGTAAGTTCATCTCTTAATAGACTCTAAAGAATCCATATCCAAGAAGAGACTATAAAAGTGTAACCACAGGGGAATACGTCAGTTCAGTTACTGATCCCTTTAAACTCCAGAAGAATCCACAGGAAATCAGGCTTTCTTGGTTACTTGTCTGATGGATTGTTTCTTTCCTCTTTTTTAGCTTTGTTTGTTGTTGTTCTCAATGTGGTCGGAACAGGCCTTGGAGAGGTGGCAAGAATCCATCTGGGTCTATGGTTTCATGCGTCAGAAGCCGGCATGGTACTTCAGGATGAATTGAATGATCAGCGGTGACTCAGTAGAAATGTATCTTGCAGCTTTTGTGTTCAGTGTCTCAGAGCACTGCCAGATCAACTTTCACACTCTACACACCAAAAGTAGATTTTAGAGACTTTCAGCTGAGATCCTGAAAGTTGAACTGCAACAGATGTTTTGTATGTGCTTAGCCCACTACTTCTGCTGGTAACAAGATTTAAACAATAAATAGAGAAAATTCATTGCTATGCTTACTGAGATCCCATCTGAGAATATGATTTATCCAGTATTAGGTTTTGTGGGTGGATAGTAATGTATGCGTCAGAAAAGAATCTAACTCTTTTCTCCTTCTCCACTACTTCTACTATAACAGGGCTAATCAGTAACAGGGAGAGAGAGGGAAACCTGCAAAGGGAAACAAACCATTCATCTCTGCTGTGCTGAAGAGTACAACTTCGTTGCGTACTTCTTTGCTTGTTTATAGTAACACAGAGTGACTCGAAGTGTACATCACCGAGTTGTTCACAGCCTGGTGAGGGGCGTCGGCTAAGTACCCATAAAGTACACTCGAGTGCCGTGTACTTGCTTCTTCTTCTGGTATTTCTGTCAGTGCAGAATATGTAAAATCACCATGAGGCTCACTGCTAGATTCAGGCAGTTTATGCAAATAGGTGGAGTATGTTGACTGAGGGAATGTGCGCAACTTTTGTTACTGAGATTTGAAAGCAATAGCTTTCTTGAATCCCCAGCCACAACTCAGATGCTAAGACAGTGATGAGAACTAAAAAGCTACAGGTTGGTTGTTCTTCCATCAGTGACTGGCATTTTCTTTGGCCATGGATCCACTCATTTCCATTTGCAACTATGAGACTGGACTTAGGAGGTCCCCATAGAAGCTGAACCTGAAGAACATTTGGAGCTTGAGAAGAATATTGCTGTCTACTTCATAGGATGACTTGTGGTGGGAATTATATCTGTAAGAAACTCCTGAAAGAGCTTGCTACTATTGCTATATTGTTCAGAAACCCAAATGGAATTACACTTAGCAGATGAAAATCTTACCATGTGAGACCATGAGGTGACATGTCAGACTTCTTGACTTTGGGCAGCTGCAAAATAGCATGTTGTATGCAACACTCATCTCCCATCCCATCAGGCTTGGGTTTCTGGGTATGTAGTGGAGATTCTGGTCTTGGTTTATCTGCCCTTAAGAACTAAGCAAAGTGACAGCCTTCCGTCTGTTCCCTTGTTGTACTTGGTATCAAGTTGGATATGGACAGAAGGAGCTATCAGTTCCAGAATGTTCCTCTTTCTTCTGACAGGCCTGAGTCTGCTGGCCTGCAGCACCTGCAGCACAGCCCGTTGTTCAGGGGCTTTTGGACAAGAACTGAGTTCAGTTTGGTAGGATTGTCTGTCTGTTTTTACATTGGCACATTTTAAGTTAAGCTGTATAAGGCATTAGAGATCAATTTTAAAAGTTTAACTAATCAGATCTTCTGAGAGTCTTATTAGCCCAAGTCAGAGAATTCTCTCTAGCAGAAAGTTTCTACATCATCACTCATGGAATATTTTCTAACTGAGCTTGGGCATTTAACATACCACTCTGTATTTCAGGGAGAAATTTTAGGTACTTAGGTCAGGTGTCACAACAGCTGAGCTTTCAATTTCCCTTCAGATGTATGATCTCTAGCCTGCTTTATTAAAACGAAAGATATGTACCTCAGTGCCACTGACTTCAAAATGCTCGTGTAAATGATTAACTTGAACCATTTATTCAGACCACAGCTACATGGTCTAAAGTTGATATTTGGAGTCTGTTAATCATTACTTGTCATCAGCTTGCTGCGTATCAGAAGGTGACGCCAGGGTCTCTTGCCAGCTTTGCAGAGCTCAGTACCTCTGGCTCTCTACGTAACTAGCCTGCATTCAGCTGTTGTTAAAGTGCCTGAAATGCCTTGTCAGGTCTTTTTCCTAACATATCTTGTGCTAAAGAGAGATCCTAAATTCTCTGGGTCAGATCCATGAAAGGATGGCATCATGGTTGGGAATGTGGTCCCAAAGCTGTATGGGAAGCCCCACAGAAGCTGCTCTGTACATCTCTGCAGGGTGATGTCGTTGCTCGTGTCCTCGCCTGACCCATTCCTGTGAGGGCTGAGGAGCTTAGTTCATAGCCCAGCCAAAGTTTTAAGGCCAGAAATTGACATTCCTCTGCCTTAAAGGTCTTGATTCATGAGGGACTTTGGACGTTGACCAGATTCTGTCACATTTTGCTATTGTGCAGAAAATTATTCGGGATCCTCGGACACATTAAAATGTTCCTGTTCTTGAAGGGACTGTAGTCCAGTGCTTGTCTCTCTAGATGCTGGGGGTTTTTGCCCCAGTCATACACAGGTCCATACTGGCCTTTCATCTACTACTTCGTGATAATGTGTTGTCCCAATCTCTTATCATCCAGTCTTCCTTCTTTTCATGTTTTGGACTTTCCCCAACTGCTCTATGTCCTCGGCTACTCATAAAACTCCTTCTCTGACTGATTGCCTTTATCTCATTGGTCTGTGTTTCACTCCCTCTGCTAGTGAGCATCCTTCCTTGCTCCGTCTTATTTCTAACCCTGGTATTTGCAACCTCCCTCTTCTTCAGGTGTTCTGATTTCCTTCTCAGCCGTTTGACAGTCCCTTTGACAAGTCCCTTTGTATTTTTTCAGTGGCTCCTATTCTTCTGTCGGTTTTCTTACCTCAGACTCTGCTGCTGTTTCCCAACGCAGCTGCTCTGACTTGTTTCTCTTGTGCCCAAATTGAGCCATTTTGTCCTCTTGTGTGCAGTGGAAGCAGAAGAGAAATTCCTTAATTTGAGTTTGGATCTTAAGTGCTGTGTTAGTCAAGAGTATCAGAGAATTTTCATTCCATGGAAAAGCAGATAGCCTCCAGCCCTCAGCTGCTGTCTCTGTTTAGAGCTAATATTTGAAGAATTTGGGTACCAACCCTGAGCAAACCATTACTAAGGTTTTACAGATTTCAAATTTTCCGAAGTTTTCATGTTGTCCATATTATTTCAGTGGCATGCGGTAATAAAAAGCACACCTCTAATACAAACACTTGTTTGTCTATTCGTTTTCATCCATCTGCTCCAAAGTATGGTGGATGCCACAGTTAACTTCCTGAAAACTTGTAATAGTCAAGAAAAACATTCTTGTTGTCTTTTTCTCCCAAATGACTGGATAATTTTTGCTAAACCTTTCATTAAAATGTCAGTGTGGGCCAGCCAGCTATCATGGAAGGTGCTTGAACAGAGTGATGGGTTAATATGTAAGCAATTGAAAATAAGATCTTACAATTGAAAGTGCTGGAAGAAAACTTTTTATTTTATCTAGTTTTTTATAATGAATATATTATTTGTATAGTCTTTTTTTTTCTTGATTATGTTTAATCACTTTCTTTTTTCTGAGACATGAAATATAAATAGGTACAACTAGAAACAATGCAACAGTAGAAAAAGAAGTGATTGTTGTATCTACATGCAAACGGGAGATTCTGCTTGCTTAGAAGAAACGTATAGGTTACAAAAAACAGATGAGAACCAATATTTTTGTCAGAATTGAAATGCTTTGTATGCTCAGTTTTCTGGAAGGGTAAACGACTGCACGGATTGGGCTGTATGGACAGTCTTGGCAGTGCTTGAAGCAATCATTGATAAGACACAGAAAAGCCTCACACAGGTACCTTGGTCCTTAGAGAATGACAGAAAATTAGAACAGATACAAATATTTACTT
>VXAV01000775.1:18213-38604 GCA_013399715.1 Alectura lathami | reverse complement strand
TTTTTCCTTCTTCAGGATGCTTTGTTTATCAGCCTGTTACCTCTTAAGATATGGATTCAATTTCAAACTTCTGCATTACCTGAAGAGTGCTTTTAATTTTGTGACCTCTTTGGTTCCACTTCTTCCTAAAACCCATGGGTTCCAGTCTAGGCCTTCCGCTGTTCTTAGTTATCGGTCTTGTTGTTCGTATTAACAGCAGTGACTCCGATGGAGATTGGGCCTTCCATGATAGTTGTGATATAATTAATCAGCGGTTGTTTTAAAATGTGTGGTTTTTTATAATTTATGTATATAAGGCAAAATGGCAAGTTTGCATTGATGTTAGAGATCGGCTTGTCATTGTGTCTTTGAAAATCACTGAGAATCTTTCCATGAAGTGTTTGTCCCTTTGGTCAGAGTTTTTGTTCCTTCCATTTTGGGCTTGAGCTGTGCTGAGGGAACAGGTGTGTTGTACTACAAACATCAATACTGGAAAATTTATATTGCTTCAGAGATCTGAGATAGCTTGGTGAGAGCACGCAGGCATCTCTACCCAGCAGTACATCATGCTGTGTAAAAATAACCTTTGTATCTTACAGGTTATGCTGTGTAGAATAACCTTTGTGTTGATATAAAGGTGGTATCCGTTGTCAATAGATAATTGTTATTGGCCATGTTCAGTAGTGAGGAACTGACATGATTTGGCTGTTTCAGGCACACGTTGGCACTTCTGTGCTCATTTCACATCACATGAGATATTTATAGCCACGTGACGGTGCAGCCCCTGTTGCCTGGCCTCAAGAAGCCTTTGCAACTGCTTTTATCTGTTCACAGGTTGCCCAGCTCTCACAGGTGTTCAGCATTATGAAATGTCACACTGGTATTGCAGCACAAGCCAACTAGCCTTTCGCACGTAGGATCTTGAAGGCAATGACAAAATGGTCTCCAGCATGGCCACGAGAACCCAGGCATGTAGCCCACTGAGGTCTCTGAAGGTCATTCAGGGTTGCATTGCTAAAAGACAGAGCTCTTTTTATGCTTCAGAAGGAAGAATGAAGGTTTCCACAAAAATCCAGATGCAACCTTCACTGCAGCTAGCTAAGTATACAAAATATCCGCCATTTTAACAGGCTTACTATTTTGAACATGAGGATGAAAACGATGCAGTTCTTCTGTTTTCTCTTTTTCTAGACTTGCATTGGTTACAGTGTGGTAAGCAGTAGACCAGAGCCTTTTTTGTGCAAAGTGATGAACATTCAAAGACCTACCACATGAAGTTCCAGTCCTGCAATCAAATACGTGGGGAGCGCTTCCCATGTGTCCAGAGACCCACTACAGCCAACAGAAACATCAAAGATCACTTTTGAAGGTATAAGCTCAGAAACTGAGACAGATTTACTACTATATTTTCCTTCCATTGAAATGCAGATGGAAACATTTTACAATTCTTTTTTTCATTCATCTCCTTAATTTGTAGTATGGTTGATTATCTAAAATGTACAAAAGGGTTTCAAATATGACATAAGAGAAGTGATATAAAAATGTATTTTAGTTCCTAATATAGAGGATTATAATTATGAGATTCTATGATTCTTTTTTCCTTCCCTGATGTTTTCCCGAATGTGCTATAAAAATAAAAACTTACCACTGTCTCCTGGCATGTGGTAACATGGTACTGGCTTGCTTTATTTTTCTTTTCCGGCCAATTCAAAGTCACTATTTTGAAAAATCAAAGTCTTTTTATTTATCTTCCTCTGGATCACTTTGTCCAGAATAAGGGTCCAACGTCAACAAAGAAGAGACATAGTAACTTAGCATGTCCCTTTGTTCCCTCTGTGAAAAATGACAGTGCTGGCTGAATGACTGTCAGATAACAGCATACCAACGTTTTTGGAGCAACTTTCTGAAGCATAGTTTGTATTTATACAGCCTAATTTATGTGTAAAGGAGGACTCTTATAGTAAAGGATGCAGAAACAGAAGTAAGCAGAAGCCTTTTTATATCAGTGCTAACTTACAGAAAACAACATAAACCAGGATCTAAATGCTTGTTTCTGTTGATACCTTCCTGCTGACGAGGTGTGGAATATCATGCCATTTCAGAATTTGGTCATTTCAGGCACTTTAAGAATGTATGTATATTATGATAAATAACTTCAAAAAAGAAAAGAAGAATAACGCTCTGACTGGTCCATGAAAAATGGTGTGTCATATATTGCAAGGTGCCTCACTGCTGTACATACCCAGCTGTTACATACCACGAGACCCCTCAGAAGATAAGACCTTCACCTTGCGTGCCAGTATGTCATGTCTTAATGGCTGTTCACATTTCTGAGACACCCTAAGCACGGAGATCTGGGTGTTAATAGTGCAACACAGTACACGTGTCCATCCTCAAAATGGATGCTCAAACAGGGGCCTGCCCCAGAGAACTTCCAGTTTCAAAAGGTCTTAATTTGCTGTCATCAAGAGGGCTTGAAATTCAAACACTTGATTAAATGATTAGCAATTATACATTAAGAGGTTTTGCAGTAATTGTAACATACAAATAAGCCTTTAGGCATTAAGTTATGTTGTTTTTATTAGACTGTAACTGATTTTCTATTATGTTTCCATGTGACAGATTGTTTTCTTTCCTGAGGGACACAACTATCACTAATATTGCCATTATGTTATTATTCAAAGGGACAATTATCGACAGTGACATTACAACTTTTTTTTTTTTTTTTTTAAAAAAGTATCATTTAGGAATCCGTGCCATTCATGTTCCTAGAATGAGTTAATTTTTTTACCATTAAGATGCCAATTACTTAAATCTCCATCGATTACCCAATTCCTGTGGATACTGCCTGTCATCGCTGCTGAACACTGATTACTATTCAAGAGGCTGTCATACTGCAGAATATTTTTGTAAAACCAAACTGGTTTGCTTCAGACACACAAGACCTAGGAATTCAAATGGCCAACCCCAGACTCCAACAACTAAACAAACCACACAGCTGAGCTCAGATATGGAAAACCCTGCAAACCAAACAACCGGCTCCGTACACACAGCAAGCCAAGAAGTCTCCCAGACAGGGCCAAGACAGCCAGCTGAGAGTGGCTAAACAGGGGGCAGGAACGACTTAAATAGCGAAAAGTGGGCAAAAATATTTAAGGTAAAACGGGTCTTACGGATGATTTAGCCTGAATTACTTGCGGTGCAAAATATTGTGCATTATTTTCCCTCAGTGCTCTTGGAGCAGGAATTCTGCAGCGAGTGTGCAAAGAAGTTGGTGTGAGGGTAGTACAATCCCCAGGTGAAGGTGTCCCCCCAGGCATACAGCAGTGCGGCCAGAAAAAGCCCCGCTCCTCTGGATTATAGCACCAGCAAATCACACCAGCGGGTAAGCTTGCCAGCTTCCCGAGCTGCCTGGCCTGAAGCTTGGCTCCGGCATCATCTCACGGTATTCTCGTGTTGGTCACCCAGGGCTAGGAAGCCTGGGGAGCAAATGAGTAAGATGTCTAGCATGTGAGTGGCTGCAGAAGAGGCCTGAAAGAGGAGGATTAAGCAGTGGATTAAGCATTGCCTGTTACCTTGAAAAGCCTCTGAAAGGAATGGTTGCAGGGATTAAAAATTAATCTGATTGTTTTAACAAATGATGCTTTTGGGAGGAACAACATGAGTAGGTTTCGAGCAAAAATGTCTATGAGACTGTGGAACAGCTCCCAAAGAAAAATGGTTCCCGAAGATTCTTTGTTAAGAGTTATTTTAAACTACTTTGAACTGGGATGAAATAACCCATGAAATATTGAAAATAGTTTATTTCCTAGTAAAACAAATACCTAGAAAACAAACAAACAAAAAAATCACCTTTAAATGTGTCAGCTTGAAAAGAAATATTCAAATTTTGAGGTTATTTTTTGTGGCAGAGGTCAGTAATTTTTTACATCAGTGGGATATTTGCCACATCTAGATTTCTGTCCTTTGTGTAGATTCTGCAGACCAGCATGTCATGATGAGACATTTTGCAAAACGTAATATTTTCCTAAAAACTACAGTTTGCATCATTTCTTGTGACCAGTAAATAACTTTGTGAGTATAACAGCCACCTTAGCACAACAAACGTACCACTCGGATGTTAAAAGACTCTTGAAGACTCAGTGTTTTTTGGTATTGGTACTTGTTCGCTCTACTTTTTTTTTTTTTTTTTTTACAAACTTGATTTAATGTTTAGGAAAAAGGAAATACAACTAAATTCCTTTGGAATTTCAGAGAAGAATAAAAATATTAAGGTGGCTGTTTTGTGTCAATTCCAGGTGTTACCATAGCGTAACTTTAATTCCTAACAGTCCCTGGGAATGTCATAACCTCGTTAACTGTGAGTCACTATCACTTACAAACTTGGAATGAGAAGAAAAGAGGTGCTCAGTTGCTCTAGCCAAACCATTGGGCCTTTCATTAGGCATTTATTTTCCATATATGCTGCTTTCGGAGTTTGGGTGTCGTTATGTCTTCCACCTGTCCAGAGCAGGACGTTTTGCCCCTAAAGCATTTTAAGAAAAGATAAAAATTCAGGTCCGTATGTTCTTTAGGTGCCTCTGAGGTTAAGCTGTATTTGAGCAGGAATTGGCAGGATTGCAGTCTCGGTCATAGGTACTTAAGACCTCCCTAAGTTCCATTTTAATCACATAAGCCTTTTTATAGATCTGAGCTTAATGTCCAAATCCCTCTTGGAAATTTTATCCTAAGAGAATGTCCTGAGGTCATGCAGAAAACTCATGAGAGAAGGAATTGAAATTAGGTAATGTCCTCAGGTAATGCTCTGCCTCTCTGACTATCCTCCTTTGTGTTGTAAGAAGCCTATGGTGGCTTTTGGTGCTCTACCAAAAGCCTATTTTCAGAGAGATAACTATTTTCAGAGTAGACTCAAGATGCCTTTCAAAAGGGGGTACATATTTACAATCAAAGGTGTTTTTTGTGTTTTTTTTGTTTGTTTGTTTTAGTAAGGAGGGCAGAAAGAGGGCAGAAACATTGCAGGAAAATCCAGATCATTTAGGGCACATTTCCCTCTCATGGAAATCAGTTAGAAGGTCAGATGGCATCAGGAGTAGTGGATTTAGAGTGTCTCAGTGTGAGAGTCACTGTGACATTCACAGAGCCTGGTTGTGACTGTGAATGACGGGAAGGTGAGAGGACAATCTGGAGCTGGACAGCAATATTAAAAAGGAGAAGGACTTCCACGGTGCACATGGCAAAAGGAGTATAGAGCAACATTGTTCCCCTTGGCCTGAATAGGAAGGATGGCTGAACACAGAGAATGAGCAAAGTCACTTGCCATAATTAAAAAAGATTTCAGATGTGTTTTATGTCTGCTTTCATAGGTTAGTGTAGCATTCTCAATATTGTGTGGTAAGAATATACAAACAATACAGTCCTTCCCTGAGAACAAAGTAGAGATGGCACTTTGTAGTTTTACGGGTAAGCAAGTGGGAAAGAAAACCCTGAAATTGAGCTGATGCAAATTGTTCCTGCCTTAGTGAGGCCAATGAATGGTGACAATTACAATGCTTGAAGATTTGCATTCTCTTTCTAAATAATCTGTGTTTGTGACAACAAACATCTCAGCACCATAAATTTGACAGTAGAAACAGTTAGCTGTCCTAGCTGAAGCCAAGAAATTACAATGCATTCATTACAATGCTGCATCTGCATAAAGTTGGTTAGTCTCCTAGTTAAATTGCTTCTAAAACTTGCAATTTGATGTTGTATGTTCAATTAATTACAAAAATTCTTTTGCTGCACTTAGGTTTTTCCAAACCTTCATTAGGTTCAGATAAAAGCTGAAGCCAAGTAATAGCATTATATTAACCAAAAAAAAAAAAAAAAAAAAAAGCAATTTGGTTTAAACAAACAGGAGAATGAATTGATTTTTATATTCTTCATTGGATAAAGCTACTTAAAATTACTTTTAAATATAGCCTGTGGATTTTATACCTTTAATCTTTCTTACTCACATCCTTTTTTCTTCAGTCCTGTGTATGAAGCCATAAACACTCTTTTATTAGGGAGAGGGAAAAAAAGTAAAAAAAGGTGCAGTTAAAGGAGCCTTTGCCTGCTGTTTACTCTCAGATCTCTGAAAAGTAGCTTTTAAAATAAAGCTGAGAAGATGGCTGTCTGACATGTGGGGGAGATTTATCATTCTTCAAATTCATTTTAATGAATGTGAAGGGTTTAAAACTCTCTCTCTGTGACTGTACAGCTTGCTATTCCCTTTGAAAGTAGTTTAACTTCTATAAGCATGCAGAGTCTGCAGAGACTCTGAGACTGCTAAAACAATTACAAACATACCCCGACTTGTGATACTATAGGGGGAAAAAAAGTCTAATTTTATAAGGAAATCTGCTCCAGTATCTAAATTTTGTTTTTATTAGTTGCTTATTGCATGAGATCACAGGTCAATAGAAGCAGAGGCCAAAGTAAAGGCTCTCCGTTCCACGGTTCACCTGGTATAGTATTTGAAACTTCAAAAAGTTGCACGCTGAACACATCAAAGATTTTTTGTTTTAGTACAGTAAAGGTATATAATAGAGCTTTTGTGTTTTCTTCCAGAAGTTAATAAGCATCCTGAACTTTTAACATAAACAAAATCCTGATATTAATTTGGTTCGGCAGGTTGAGCAAATCCAATGTTGTGACATGAAACCACCTCTTGTTCTCATCAGATGGAAATGAATATCCTGGCATTTTAGGTGCAGGAGCCTGAAAACATCAGAGCAGTTTTTGCATGTGGAAAGGTATTGGAAGGAAATATTATCGTTAAAGAAAATCAGTGAACAGGTTATTTAATACATGATTCAACCTTGCCTTCGGATGGGCAGCAGTTCATAGTCTGTGCAGGCCTGCATCCCAAACTGTGCATACAAATCTGCAAAGTCAGCCAGGGCATCTGGGAGCAGTGGGGAATATCTTATTGCACTGCTTCTGGTTCAGTGGTGGAACTTTATTATCCAGCTGACATGAGATGTCATCATGACATGTCATCATGACATAACGTGCACATGGCTTGATTGAGCAAATGTGAGGAGATTCCCCAAGAGACGGAGGAAGTGCCACAGCTCAGCATCTGCCACTCCTCCACTCCTCCTCCTCGTGACTGCAGCATGGGCAGATGAAAGCTTGAAGACTGATGAAAGATGGGGTTCATGTGGACAGCGTGCAGTGAAAAAGGGACAGTGTGGAATCATTAGATCTAGTGACATGAGACAGCAGAACTGCCTCTGTTTCAGCCTTGGCCAACCTTTTAGCTTGAGGCGAGAAAGTTAACAAAAGCTTCATGCAGAAGATCACAGATATTCTGAGCCTGATTCTCCTGTACTACTCTGGCAATGCTAGATAGCCTTAAAAATTATTTACTTGCTATATGGTACGTTAGTGCAAAAAAGAGCTGCCTCAGCACTGGACTTAGCACCAGACAGTCCTAACCTTAGGACCAAGTCAGATGTTTAACTAGGACCACAACAACACAGAAATGTAGTATCAACAAAGTAGACATCAGATAATTCAAGTGTTGGGTCCTTCTTGAATGAGAGTAACTATATGAGCAATCAGAGAGATGGAATTTACTGTTTGACTTTGAAATAAATAGTCCTTTCACATTTTGTGCCAAGGACTGTATAAGCCATTGTCAAGAATAACCGGTAAGTTGGCCGAAGTAAAGAGCTTAAACGAGGAAAAAAAATAATAATCAGGGAAATAATCAGTCCCCATTTACCAATGTTGCATTAATATTTCTTTATGTCTCTCTCTTCTTTATGCAAGACAATGCAAAAGAGACTCTGCAAAAATAATGCCCCCTTCCTCCTGACCCTGGCTGCCCCGCCATGAGTTTACAAGAGTGCTGGTGAAGCAATGAACTGGGTGGTGGAGCTGGTGAGTGAGGCCTAGCCAGCTCTTCTGAACAACCGACTTTAACCGGAGTAATTCCCAGATCCTCCTGCAAGAGGAAGAGCTGGAAAAAGAATTCGCGTCTCTGAGCAGACAATACGGCAGAACTCCTTCTGCCTGAAAATGCTACTGAAACTTATGGAGCTGTTGCTAAAATTAGCCAGATGCTAAAGATTTAACAAGATTTAAAAAAAAAAAAAAAAAAAAAGAAAAAAAAAGAAACACAATCAAACAAGGATTAGACATTTAAACAAATTTAGATCTATGTGAAGTTTTAATAGCATGAAAATATCTTTTAACTGAGTAGTGAGAACTTCAAAATTGCTCATCTTGGCCATTGCATGAGCCATCCTTAGCAAGAAAAAATGAGAGGTGAACTGCCTTAGGGACAAACTATCCTATAAAGTCCTATTGTAAGGATTTGTGCGTCTTCTTAGAGGCTGCTGGCACTGGTCACTAATGCAGATCAAACCAGCTGATCCCGTATGGACATTCTGCAATTTCCAGCTCCAAAGCCTAGCTGCCATTGTTTTTATGACAGCAAATGTTACACTGTGTGTTCCCATGCACTGGAATTTTTCCACATGTGCATTCAAACGTTCACACCTCCAGTGTGCTCAAAACTGTGTCTAAAAGCGAGCATCTGGCACAGATTTAAGGGCGAGTCTGGCAAGAAGATCTGTGACCACACTTTCAAAGGGAGGTTGTGTACCTCCTTTTTCTCCCTGTAAATGGAAATGTTGTGCCCCCTCGAGTGCATGGACATCTCACCTCCCAGTTACAGCCCAAAAGCTCTGCTGCACTTCTCATCTTCACTGGTTCTGAATTTTAACAAAGCATGTTTCTCTTGCAGCATGTACAAATGTATTCGTATGACCCCAGGAAAAACTCCGTGACACACACAGATGTTCAGGGAGAACTTGACTGACACTGTTGGCAGATTTTGCAGAAATTTGGATTTCCTGGCTCTGCTGCCGCAAATACTCACTGCTTCCTGATGGCCTCCATATGGAGATTTCCCTCTGGATTTTTTCATTAAAAAGGGAAAAAATCCTAACTGTCAAAGGAAAGGGGAAAAAGGAAGCAAATTAAAAAGAGAATGCAGTATGGTGATAAAAGACAAAGCACAAGCTTGGGCAGTGAAATGGTTAATTAGGAAACAGCTACAAAGAAACATCTCTGAAGTTATAGTGAGCTCAAGAAAGACCTCTTTCTGAAGGATGAAATTAAGTTGTGTTAGACCATCACTTTGATTCTACCGATCTAACTAAGGAGAGGTATTATTATTTTCATAGTAGGGGCCGATCTGCTGAATTACACATCGCTGGTCTGTCACTCAAAATGACAACACAGACAAAGGGTCTTCTTTGATCTCCAGACAGTTGAGGTTTCAGACAGAAACCCACCAGGGAAGACAAAGTCAATTTTTCGGACCCTGAACCTCAGAGGATCTATGGCAAAGGGAAGAGAATATTACAGAACATATTTGTATGCCATCACTGAATGCCGTTGATTTGCCTCCTAACAGCTTTTAGAGTAAGAATCTGGTAAAGCCAATTACCAGCTGCAGTGCTACTATTACATCACAGTTTAACTTAATTTACAAACAGTTGAAAAATAAAGCAGTTAATCCTTCACATAGGTTAGGCTGGCCAGATCTTCAGCTCATTTACACCAAGGTCTCTCCTTTAAGTTCGGTTAATTATTCTGATTTACACTCAAGAATATCGCCCTCCACAGATCATCGTACACCACTGCAGATGATACATGGAAATATAGAGGCTCATTCAAAGTTGGAAATAAACACTTTTACAGAAATATTTGGATGATAAAGAGTAAATGAGATTGTTTGAAATTGAGGCAGTGGATTTACCAAGGCAGTCCATTTAAAACAGTTTGTCAGTTTAGCCTTGGACCCTGATTCAAAGCATCAGGAGTCAGGATGTAGTTTTCCATTCCGCTGGTGTTTGCAAGCAAATATTTACATGAGAGGCTCTTGAAGTGTGAATGTATTACTGACAGCACATAAAGTAAAACAGAAGCTATCCGAACGCTTGACAGTTTGGTTTTTTTTTCAGCTAAGTTTGCAGAATATTTTTACCCTCTGGCATCTTAACTGTCAATTTGATTTCCATAATGTAAATAGCAAACAATGGAAGAAGCACCCAACCCCGCGTTTCCGCATAGGCTGTGTAAACCTGTTCATTCCCTGACCGCTGACATTTCTGTTTACCTACTAGCAGAAATTAGTAACTGTAAGTATGTACAATCACTCACATTTTCATGTCAGTTTTTACCTTTGCAGTATCAAAACAGGTTTTCCTTAGCCCAAAGTGTGTTCACTGATATTTTCAGCTGCTCTCCAGCTCCTGGTGGTGAGCAGCTGAGGATAAGTCGATGCAAAATCCGCATTTCCATTCACCTTGTGTTAAATGCTAGGAAATCAGTGCTGAGAAAAAAAGGGACATCAAAATGACAAGAAGCTATGTGACTTGGGCGGGGAAGGTGAGGGAGATGAAGGGGCAGCAGTGGTGTGCATGCTGTGTATGGGGTTGTCACACTGGTTCAGGGTCTCTGCAGCGTCCCTGCCAGGACAAGCTCTTCTACATGGCATATACTGATGGTGGTAAACCAGCAAAATGGTAGAAGAATAATGCATATTTTAGTGCCTTTCCTATTTTCTGTCCTACTTCTACCACAGAACTGTAAGGATGTAGTATTTTGAACCAGTGATACTAGCCAGTGTTTGAGTAGAAGAAGGAACATATTCTCTTAATTCCAGCATGCACATCACTAAGCCATTTCTTCACACATTCAGTGTGAGAAAGAAAAAACCTGGCATGAGCTCACAAACTGCCTGTTAACACAAACCATGCCTTGGTTATCTCAAAGGGTGGAGAAATCTCAAAAGTACAAATGTCTCGTTCTCTAAGCTCCCACTGATGTGTGATTTGTGTCCAGTCCTGGGCTCCCCAGTTCAAGAAAGACAGAACTGCTGGAGAGAGTACAGCAGAGGGCTGCAGAGATGATTAAGGGCCTGGAGCACCTCCTTTATGAGGAAAGGCTGAGACACCTGGGGCTGTTTAGCCTGGAGAAGAGAAGGCTGAGAAGGAATGATCAATGCTTATAAATATCTAAAGGGTGGATGTCAAGAGGATTGGGCCAGGCTCTTTTTGGTGATGCTCAGAGACAGGACAAAGGGCACAAGCTGGAACCCAGGAAGTTCCATCTGAATATGAGAAAGAACTTCTTTACTGTGAGAATAACAGAGCACTGGAACAGGCTGCCCGGAGAGGCTGTGGAGTCTCCTTCACTGGAGACATTCAAAATTCGCCTGGACATGTTCCTGTGCAACCTACTGTAGGGAACCTGCTTTAGCAGGGGGTTGGAGTGGATGATCTCCAGAGGTCACTTCCAATCCCTACAATTCTGTGATTCTGTGATTTTCTGTTATTTTGGTATAACTGTCTGCCTGAACTTAGCATCTGGCTGACCTTTGCAGTCTTGGCCTCACACCTGGCCAGCACAGAGTTCTTCCATCCACACCCTGGTCCCTCAGGGGGAACAACCCTCTGCTCTGTGTTCTCCTGGTCTCTTGTGCTGTCAATAGCTGAATCCAAGCCCTTTACCTGGATTTCACTCATCCCATTAGAAGTGATATAAATATATTATAGCTGCAGAAATTTCTGCTCTTTGGGAAGTTAACAAACATCCCTACTGCTGCCCTGAGCCAAACAGAGGGTACGATCACCCCACATCAGTAGGGCTATGGGCCATGGACATTTACCACTTCATATTTCTGTGAAATAAAGAGCCCTTCACACATGCTGGAGGAAACTCCTAATAACTGGATGTGAAACGTGTTTTGTTTTTTTCTCAGAGGAGTTCAGTCTCGAATGCGCTGAGACAACATTCACAGTTCTTCTGAACTTTTAGAGGGCTAAAAGGCAGTGTTTAGAGCTTTTGCCATGAAGCCAGTTAAAGACATGAAAAGAAATGAATAGACTCTGGTGGGTGATGATGCCTTGATGGACCCAGTAGCTGCCTGTGGACGGAGTCAGTCAACCAGCGGGCTTCTTCACTGCTGCTCTATTCTACCAGAAGCCCAGCAGGGAGGCCTTGGCCTGAGGCTGGGTGCAGGCACGCGAAGGCGCACTGCAAGCATGTGGGCACCACGGCGGGGAAGGCCTGACTGCAGGCCTGACTGCACAGCCTCAGTGCGCGGCCCTGCCGGCCAGCACACGGAGCAGCCACTTAGCTGCATTCCTGTCTGGGATAAAGATGTTAGATGACAAAAAAACAAGTTTTGTCTTGGTAATGGTGAGTAGAGAAAATAGGAAAAAGCAGGACAAAGTAGTAAAGGGTACTTTTGCATAGGGAAGAAACAGCGCAGAGCGCTCTGCTTGCATAACAACTGTTTTTCAGCATCATAAAAATAGAAAATCGTTTCACTCCAACACTCATTCTATGTTGAAATGTTTGATGGGATTTTCAAAAGCACTCAGTTTTTGCTGATGCTGTTCCCTGTGATGCCAATGGGATTTGCCGCTGCAACAGTAAGGGCTCTACCTTTACTTCTGTGGGAGAGTTTCTAAACCAGGAATGAACACACATGCACATCTCAGCTCGTTAGATTTTTATTTAGCGGTGAAGATACACAAACACCTCTACTGAAACTGCTTGATCATTCATCCTTACTCGTCTGGCTGACTTCTGTGGGAAGACTACCCGAGGTAGTGTTGGTAGAAAAGGGAGACATCAGCGTTCTTTACACGCAAGCAAAGAGGCAAAGCATAGACCAAACAAAAATATTTGTATTGTAACATTAAATAATGAAACACAATGTGATAAACAAGGTCTAAAACTCTTTATATCTTGTTCATTTCAGTTTGACCTCCACATTGACACCCTGTTTCTTTCACAATAACAGCAACCGTTTCTGCACAACTCCCAGAGAGGCACAGGCCTACCATATCCTGCTTTAACCTGCTACCGCCAGGAGTGAATGCTGAGGATGCTGAGTTAAATCCTCAAACAGTGTGAGATTTTTATTTGCTGTGTGGTTTGCAATCTTCTTTAAAAAATGAAACTCCAAATCCTGTGTTATCATTTGACTCCAGAAGTGGATGCTTTTAAACATCCATGACAAAATTAAAAGAATAGTAACATTATTATCCCTCTTTTAATGTGAAAACATCTCTGCTAACACACTGAAAATTTAAGCTACTACATAAGAGATATGCTTTTAGTTCTACTGTCCAGTTTTTATATTTCTAAGCATTTTAAATTATGAGCTTAATCTTGTCATGTTTTACAGCTCTTTTTATTATAGTAGGTTCCACCAAGCTTGAGTTAAATTACTTTCAGTCTTTATATGCATTTTGGATATATGCTGGGATACCTCGCTGGGATTTGAGAGAAGAAGCATTTAGCAAATATTTCATTGTCCTAATCCAGAAGTCACCACTCCCTGCTTCGCTTGCCGTACTTTCTCGGGACTCGCTGTGCGTTTACTGAGATTGAAGTGCTTTTTGCTGATATCCTCTGGTATGTCTGCTTAGACGGTGAGATGACACCTCTGCCAGGGAGAGCTCCTAGCTCTCTGGTTCTCTTCCACCAGTCCCTGCATACTCCTGAACTTCAGAGCATTCTACAAGCACATGATTTTGGGTCAACATGGTTTGAGTTTGTAGCTCATTGACGACTAAAATTTTCTATCAGTAGTAGCAGCATAAAAAAAAAATCTTGCACAGCTGCACAGACTGATTTCTCTTTTCTTCCTTTCAACATTTGCAAGCAGTGGTTAGATAAGCTAGGTCAGATAAAATCCTAATATCATGTGCTGGAATGTATTCAGTGGCACCAGTCTGCTAGCACCATGATGGCCTGATGCCTGGGGAAGGTCAGAATGACAATTACCAGGGAAGAAACAAAACAATGATATTGCACAATGCAGAACTAGCTGAGTAGTTGAAAAGAACTGATGAAATAAAAAGAGCAGAAAAAGGCCTCTGTTGTGGCCAGCAATTCAGGCCTTGAGCAAGGAACCTGCTCAGGAATGCAGGGGAAACCCCTAATACTGGCCAGGGTCATGAAGGAGGTACAAGGACAAGGGCAGAGCTGAGTGACCTCTTTGTACTCTCCTGTCCGTTTAAAAACCTAAACGTTACCACAGCTGGTTCAGGGAGCAAATTGTCGGGATGGGAGGAGATTGCACTTTTGAAGGACTTGCAGTCAGGTCAACTGTAATCACGCTAAGCTTTTAAAATTATCCAGCCAACGGAAGCTGAGGAGTGGTGAGATGATGGGGCACGTATCTACAGGAATGTTCTTTTAACGGGTACAGGCATGTGGCTCCAGCAGTGCTGTATTTTGCTTTTCCTTTTGTGGGTGTGATGTGTTGTGGTCTCCTCAGCTGAGCACCATTTCCCCCATGAAGGTGCCATCTTGAGTACATAACCTCTGTGCTTGCATGTGTGGAGCTGCCATCTTTTGAGGGTCCTTTGGGAGACTGCTCAGTGGTTCCAAAAATTCTGTGTGGGGTTTGATCCAGTGCTGTTCATTAACTTTGACAAGTAGCCTTGTGACTTTTGAATCCCACATGCGCTGTTTCCTACGATGGCTGGCAGTGGGGCACAACTGAATAAACAAATAGAAAGATTTTTGATGAAATACGGTAAGACCTCTCATCACTGAATTGATCTACTGTCCTTCTGAGTGGCTCTCTGTGCATTTTTATAGTCCCTGCACAGTGTTTAGATATTAGAGTGACAGACACTTCCGAAACATTTCTAGCTAAATCACGGCTGGGAGTCATGGCACCATGGTTCTGCTTAATGAAGGGCCTACTCTTATTCATGAGAGTCTATTGCTGAAACCAGCAGATTTTAAAAACCTTTGCTGACACAATATCTACTGACCAGAAAGTTTCTTCTTAAAAAATCTCATGACTCTCAGACATCACTTCAGAAGAATCCTACTTACTTTGGACAATCTCATTGTCTTCTGTTCATATGTTTGTATGCTGGGAACTAGGAAGTGATAATAGGACTGAAAAATCCTTACTCAGAGATACCTTCTGAAGCCCCTCAAGGCAGTGCTGTGGCCCTGGGCTGGGAGGAGTCTGCTGGAAAATCAAGGCTCTTCTGGAAGTTACTCTTTTCTCTGGGATGCTGAAACCAAGCTTTGTGTTCCAGTAACAGGCTGAAGAAGACGAACGGCACCAAAATCCTTAGGATACCATGCCCAGCAACTTGCTTAGGGAGCAACATCCTTATCCACTTTGAAGTAAATATTTACTTTTGCATTTCTGGATGATAACAACGGGAATCAACAGGGTGGCTTTCATCTGGTACAGTTCTGAAAAGGTTTGCTCAAATGTCAGTGAAATATCACCACATATGCCATTTAAATACAGCGGATAGTTATTCTCCAGCAGCATTACACAAGACTACTTAGCAGAGGAAAAAGGAATGTCTTTCCATTTTGGAAGCAAAGGGTGAATCATCTGAGGTAGGAAGAGTATAATTATACAGCCTGGGCTATGGCCAGGGGTATGTGTGTGCAGTAAGTCACTGCACAGAAGCACAGTGCAAACTAAAGCGGGAGGGGGGAAAAAAAAAAAAAAAAAAGAAGAAGAAAAAAGAAACTTCTGGCTGAAATACAGACTCAAATTATTGTTTTCAAAATAATAAACCAGTGATAGATCTGATACACAAAAGTACGAAGTATTTGGCAAAGAGAAGAGAACAAATTCTAACTTGTAGACGTAAAGCCAACTCCCAGCTTGCCTTCTGAGAAAAATCTTACATAACCTGAGCTCAGCACCTACAGGACTTTTTGCTATTCCAGGCAAACCCAATCTCTCTCTGCAAATACAAACCCTTTCTTTACTCAAGCATTCAAAAATGCAGTCATAACGCTGTTGTCAGGAGAACACAGTGCTGCTACTTTAGTAGCTAGCAAAACCTTTATCCCCTACCACACATCAGTTCCATATACCTTGTCTTTACCTTATCGTATGTTTGAGTCAAATTCATTAAATAGCACAGTCATTCAGAATGTGTGTCAGTTAAGTCTATTTAACAAATCCCACAGCCAGGCAGCTCTGCGCATGCCCAATGGCAGAATGCCACTGCATTCCCACAAAGGGAAAAGCAGCTATTTTTAAAATGTGTGAGATTAAAAACTATGCATTGTAATTTTTGCTACCATTTAATTTATAAATTTTTAAGTACGAGTTCAATTGCAATAGAATAATTTATATTGAAAGAAAAAATATGAATGTATTTTAAACCCTTCTAAAATAAGTATCTTTATTTGCATATGCCCACACATATCCTCACATACATAATATAAATGCAGAAATAAAAGCGTAGCTGTTTTTCAAATTAAAGGCACCTGTGGCAAAGATTCTAACTTCTTTTAAATCCTTCTTAGCCACTCGAATTTTTTTTTCATGGCAAAATATTTTTCAAGCAGATAGAGTCTATTTAAAGTGTTTTCTAAACAAAAGAATAGATTTGCAGAGCCCATAAGGCCACAACTCATACATATTTTGAATAGCAGAAAAGAATTTTAATAATTCTGATGTTAAAGAAGTTCAGTTCACAACTGGAAATCCCTTCACCGAGTTAGAGAGGGTTTTTTTTAAGGCCACTATTTCTTTTTCAGAATCAATACGACTGTGGCGAAGAATCTAACTCAAATGCATTCCTGAAATATCCAGGAATGCAAATAAAGGAGGGTGAATGAGTGGCTGCACTGTTACTCAGGGCAATGCTGAACCAGCACTGACTGAAGTCGCAAGCGTACCGGCATGGGTTACTTGTGCTTGTAACCGAGCGTGCGGCCAGCTTAGGGGCTGGCACTCCAGGAGCCCAGAGTGGGGCAGCATCAGATGCTGAAGACTGTCCAGCAGGAGGTAGCTCATATAATTATATTCTGTAGAAGATAAGCAAGAAAAATCTTAATACTCATTGAGAAATGGACTCTGGCTTACTATAAATAAAAATACTGATTTTTTTTTTCATTTTAGTGTGCCTATAAGCTACAGCTGGCTGTGCAGCCTGAATGAGTTTTCATTTTCTTGTGTGTTATTAAGCACAGGATTAAGCAGTGCTGCTGTGTCACCTCCAAAGTAGGGCACCCACAGAAGACAAACGCTGCACATCTCTCTTTGTCCTACTACTGCCATCTAGGGCAGGATTCAGGTGTCTAAGCCTAGTGCTAGTGAGATGCCTTAAGGTACTCTGTTCGTCTGTAAAGGACTGGGAAAATCAAATAGCGCCTCTGCAGCAGTTTCCTACCAGTAGCTGGAAACTTCAGAGTAGCTTAAAAAGAGAAGCCCAAGTCTGTTGATTCATACTGCCTCTAAGTGCAGGGCTGCTCAGGACACGCCACTTGTTCGCACAAATGTGTCTGTTCCATCTCGCCACCCTAGTGCTGTCACACTGCATCTCAAGTGCATCTCTTTGAGCATGACTCCTGTCCTACACCTTTTGTACATCTGTTAAATCTTTTCTAGCCCTCAGTCTCAGCCTAAAACTTTCCTCCTCGCAAGGGGCTCTGCCTCACCAGTGACATCATTCACCAGCACCTTGCCACAAGAACTTGGGGCAGCAGCCTGATTTTGAGGCTAGCTTACAGCGGGTGTTCTCCTGTACCCTGCAGTACAACTGTCTGGTCCAGCCCAACTCAATGTTTTCACAGAGCAAGACATCTCCCCTCCTGCTCTACAGGACTGTGCACTCACTGTGTGCAGGTGCGTCCCTCGTGCCCCCCATCCCCTCTGAGACCTGAAGCCCAAGGCCTCAATCGCTTCTCTCTGGTGAAGTCAAGCCTTGGCCAGAAGTGAGCAGAGTCCAGTGTTGCCTGAGAACATCATCAGCCACTGGGGAAGAGAAAGGAGGGCATTTCTGGGATGTATGGAGGGAGGGGCTTCTTCAGAAGACGAGGCGTGTTCTCTTGGTGAGAGACATGAATACTATTGGTGCACTGGGAATCTAGTACAGGATTGATGCCCCTGTGGTGCCAGAAGGCCATCTTCCTGGCCAAGGCAGGGCTGGTGGGACATCTGAATGGCCAGTTCAGCAGACAGGAGTGTTCCCTGCCTACCAGGGAAGCTGAAGAAAGGCAGTGGGCACAAACTGGGACAGAGGATGCTCCCCCTGACCACCAGGAACACATCTGTGCTGTGCAGGTGCCCAAGCACTGGCACAGGCTGCCCAGGGGCTGTGGGGTCTCCTCCCTGGAGACCTTCAGAAGCTGCCTGGGCACCCTGCTTGAGGTGGCCCTGCTGGAGCAGGGGCTGGGCCAGGTGGGCCCAGAGGGCCCTGCCCACCTCAGACCATCTGCCATTCTGTGAAACATGGTGTTTGCATGAGGGCATGGGGGCCTGGGCTCAGATGTACATGTTGCAGGAGGTGTGTGGAGGTGGCTGCAGGCAGGGCTGCTTGCAGCTGTAGGATCAGGGAGCATCTAGGGGTGCTACGGGCTGCCTGCCCTGTCTGTGTGCAGGCAAGGATGCAAAGGAGCATTACGTGGTGTGGAAAATCTCTGTGTCCTGTGCCTCTGTCTGTGTGGGGCTGATTCTATGACCTCTGGTGAGGTAGAGGTGATGTGCAGCCAGGGAACATGACCTTAACTCTGGACCTTAACTCTGCTCCAGGGGGTCAGAGCAGCCTAGCTATGGACGCAAGCTTCCTCCCCAGTAGTCCTGCTCTGAGCCGCATGAACAATAAACTGGGCTCCATGTCCCCCTAGCATAACAAGTTGCTGATTAGTCCATGCCAGCTGGGAAAGCCTGCAATTCTGGATGCTACTGATGAATCTCCTGATAACAACCTCTAAGGGAAAAAAAAAAACAAACACTATCACTACCACCAACCACAAAAACCAACCACAAAGCAAAATGCAGCAGCCATTCCCAAAGAGAACACTGCTGCTAGCAGATCAGAATTGAAGACAAATTCAGATACGTAAATAACAACTAGAAAGGGTGCTCATGAGAGAAATAACTTGGAGACACAGATGAAATATAGACTTCATGTAACATTTCTGCAGAAGAAATATTTTCAAAAAACAGTGAAATTCATGATTTGTGGAACACCAGAACACCCTTTCAAATTGCAAGAATAAAAACCATTTTCTTGTCATAGTAATGGATATGTATTTCTATGGGAGTATATCTTATTTTAAATAGCCCTCCCCAGATTCACTGTCTATACCAGTACCATGATGTGTGCATGGTGTACTCGATGAGAGAAAAAACCTCTCCATCTAGGAAATACCGGGAACAGTACTCTGTTATATATTCTATCAGAGCCATGGCTTACTGTGATATCTGTTGACAGCAGGTGTATGGACATTCAGAAACCATGTCCTGAGACATGCATGTTCCTCGGCACTTTTTTTCACCAAATGTACAGTGAGGCCCTCAAATGCCGTTTTACTGTACAGCACAAAGTTCTGTACACAGCCCTGGCGAGCATGGGTGGGTCAGTACCCTTGCAAAATGTAGCTATGTCTGATCTCAACCAATCTCTAACCCAGTCCCACCTTGGTCCCTGAAAGTGGAACCTGAGAAACTCGCAGACAGTTGGCATAAGGATTGCTCTGGATTAAAGACAGAAAAATATTGCACAGGGTTGATGCTTATGCTGCCTACCAGATTTAGCAGCTGGCAGCTGGCAGAAGTACCAGGGTTGGGGGAAATGTGCCTTCATGAGGCTGTCATCCTGGGAGAGGTCAGCCCACGTTGTCATGGTCAGACACAAGCCTGTTGCCAAACATAACTCCTAACAACCTGCACGAACAGCATAATGGCAAAGAAACTCCAGAAAATATTTTTCACTAAAGCAGAAATTTCATCTCATTCAAAACCAGGGATCTACAAGAAGAAGGATGTGACCCAGAAGACTGTGTAAGCCACTGCAGTGCAATATCATAGTAACATTATGCATTACCTAATGTTGAAGGTGCTGCCAGGTAGAAGCCCTGTATGGAAGTGCAGTAAGTAACAGAGCCAGTCTCAAAAATCTTGCTATTTTTTTATTGCGTCTTAATGCGTGCGCAATGGTTCCCAGACAAATAAGACATGTTTGGTTTCAGCCTGAAGGAGTTTTTCCGTTAGACATAGCACACGGCATTAAATCACACATAAGCGGAAGACTGGGATGGATAAGGGTTTTCAGAGACCCTATGAATAGAGGTAGCTTTATTCCTCTACCTAGGGCCTTCCAGAATGATAATCTGGGAAGTCTGTCAGGCTCTAGGACATCTGAGGCTGTCCTCATAACTTCTATTTCAGACAATGCCTTCTGAAGAGATGGGAACTCAGGAAAGTCTTATTCCTTGACAGGAAGAAAAAGAAAAGTTAGCAGTTGCAGACCAGTTTGCCAATAAAATAGCCAGGCACCTTTACTGCTACAAAGCAGATCAGTGAAACTGTCATAGGCAACAGTTCAAAAAAAAAAAAAAAAAAAA
>VXAV01000775.1:0-18188 GCA_013399715.1 Alectura lathami | reverse complement strand
AAAAAAAAAAAAAGAGGAGCTAACACTTTGTAAAATACGTCCAAAATATAAGGAATTTATTTTCTTTTGTTCCCATTAAGTAAAATCCCATTGAAATACATTTTCCTAAACTTAGTTCCTTTAACGCTCTCTAATGACTAAAATCTCATAGAATTCTTTACATGTATTGAGGGTATGTTGTTTTCTAGGTTTGGGAGAGAAAATGTATTTTATTTTAAAAGACAACTAGAATTTCGTAAATGGTTTTAACATTCTGGGCATTAAAATTATCAGCAGAGACGTTGGTTTTGTATGAGGAAAAAAAAAAAAAATCTGCAAGTAAAACCAAAACAGGTTTCCGAATAAATTGATTTGCTAAAACATGTGTCAGGTAAGTATTTTTAAAAACATATATAAATGCTTTCTATTTCTCCTCAGAATTTGATTCTAGTAGCATGCTTTTTCCTGAGAAGGCTTAACAGTCATACACACTGATCTCATCTATGCATAAAGCTATACCAAAATACAGATATATCAAAAATTAAGAATGTGTGCCAATAGCCTAAGAGTAAATAAAGAAATTGCAGATATATCTGCTTTGTTTAAATGCCAAGTATTTTGCACACAGAAATTTACTAAACAAAATTACACTTGAAGTCAAGCAACTCACAATTGAAAAAAAGCTTAGGTAACCACCCAAAGAACCTGAACTCTCCTGATAGATACCTCACGAACACAAAACATTTTAGAGGTGTTTGCTCCTGCTGCAATGATTTTGATTTTTTAAATATAAGGTCCCTCAAGAAAATGTCTAACCTTCCTAATGCCTTTGCTGTCATGAACGTCATATTCCCTCCATTATTAGACATATGCATTTATAAACAAGTAACAGATCCTATCCTTCCTTATTCCTCAATATAGTTGCCACATGAAGCTCATTTATGAGGTCCTTCCCTATGAAGAGTACAATTAACTTTTACTACAAAGGAACCTCTTTGAAAGCTAATGATGTCCTAATAGCTCGGTAAGGGGAGTAACAGAAGCTCAATTGTTTTAGGAGAAAAACCCACCCACAATGTCTTATTTTTAGTGAACCTATTTTTAGCATTCTAAAATTAGCCTTAGAATAACAAAGTGGTAAAGCAAGGTCCTAGACTACTTCATTATCTTAGTTATTAGCCTGACAGCCTAAGTGACTCGATTAAACATCAATGACAGAAGAGCTGAAGGGTTTAAAGGTCAATAAATATGGTGATAGGAATCCTTCCATGTAGTCTTTCTGGAGCTTAAATGTTGACAAGCTAATTACTCTTCTTCCCTAATTAAGCAAACCTTTCTTGATCAGCTGTTCATTGACCAGCTGATCACAATTCCTCATTTTGAAGTTCATAGAGGTCTAAATCTACCTAAATTTAATTAGTAGATGGCAGAAATGAAAGCCAGATCCCAACTAGCTGACTTCTTAATTGAACTTGTTGAAGAAAATGCTATTCCCAACTTGTAAAAGCAATTACATTCGTGAGCCAAATTCTGGTTCATAGTCACACAAGAATGAGCCACTCCACCTTGCTAGTCTCCATCAAGGTGGATGAGTCGTGGGAGTATGAGGACTCACTGTTGAGAGCATCAAAGGAAACAGACTGTAAATTTCTGTGTTTCTCTTTCATAATCTCTTTCTTCTCCCCATATAGTGAAGGTCTCTGCAATTACCCAGAAAGAGATCATCTAAATCCTCTGTGGATTCAGAGGGCTGCAGACAGAAGAGGGCAGACAAAGGTGGCTCCACCACCTCCGTGGTCAATGCATAACGTATTAATTGGCCACGTTAGGTACACTGACTTTTACAGTGTTCTGCTTTGGCCACAGTGTACCAAAGAAATGACTAGGATGGAAGAAATCTCCCAGTCCTCTCATCCCCTTCCTGTCAGGCAAGGATTTGAATAAAATCCTAAAAGCTTTCATGGGAAGCGTGAAGCCCCTTCAGTTTCCCACTAGCCTATTATTAACACTGCTTGTCTCCTGTTCCTGCCATTAATGACCTTGCAGCTACTGGTATCAAAAGGCAGTGTATTCTTTCATACAGACGTATGTCCTGTGGTGGCTTTTCAATAGCTCTGCTGGCCATTTGTGCTAGCTGCCCCTCTTCTATATAAAGGGAACTTGAAATTATATTTACATACAAATACAAATAAGAAGTAGAAAATGCAGCATAGAAAGAAAATGAGCCACATGTAATGGAAAAATAATTTTACATCCATTTCTCTAAGCTATAAGGTTGCATGAGGATTGGTAAGCATGGGGAAACAGAAAAGCAAAGAATACGCTGTGGGACAGGACATTCAGACACTGACAGAAAAGGAGGGATCCTGGGGATGCAAGGACAAAAGAGAGTGTAGGATAAGATAAAAAAAAAAAATAGAGCAAACATCAGACAGGAAGGTCCTGGAAGAAAAGAGATAGAGAAGTTTCACCGCAGTTTCAGTCAGAATTATTCTCTCCTCTTTGCGGTTTCTCTTCAACTCTTCCTATGTTTTGTCTGACCCTGGCTGCTTTGTGGCCCACTTTCACCAAGCAGTGGTAGTTTGGATGCAAGAGCCTCCAGCTGAACGCTGCAAGGCAGAATCAGGCTACAAAATGCCATATGTGCATGACAAGAGTCCAAGAAACAGACCAGCCCAAAGAAAAGAAAAATCAGGTTGTTGGCTTCACTGGAAAGGCTGGAGTACTCCACTGGGGCTGCTGAAAAGTGGCTTGCTAATGGAGAGAGCTGTGTACTAGGGTTTGATGGTATTGTTGACAAAACTTTTGTAGTGAACTGCACTCCATCATCATGAATTCTCCCTTTGGTTGGTTAAAACATGTATCAATTAGAGCTGTATGCTGTAAAATGAGTATCAGGCTGGATACAAGGGGTTTTTCCACATTTTTCAACAGACTTGGTTAATGAAATGAAAAACCTATCCCCTTGATATCACATGGATTCATTCCAAAACCAGTGCAACAATAACCTAGTGCTTGGAGGGCATGAGTGGGTGAGTGTAAACATCAGCTTAAATATTACAGACTCAGTCTCCATCCTGTGAAATGAACCCAGAACACTGATGACAGGGCTGAATGCTCACAAGTAGCAACACAACAATTCTCCTCTCACAGCCAGTGAGTCCAAAAGGTGAAGAAAGCAAAATTTTCCTGTGATAGGGGACAGCAGAGTTGGAGCAATGCTTCTGATCTCCCTGTCCTTTTCTCCCAGCTGTGGATGACTGACCACACTCCTCCTTCACAACTGGACTGCAGCTCCTTGTCTGGACTTGGTTGTTCATCAGTTCAGACTGACTCTGTCTGTGCTAATAAATTAAACAGGACTGAAGAATGTTTCCAGGCACTAGGAATCAATCATTTGTCCTTTCAAATGTTCTGGGGGGATGGACAGTTTAATAGCGCATCCCGTGCCAGCCAAACAGCCCTGGGCACATTTCTGGAGGTCCCTAACCCTTGCCCCTTGCCCCTGTGGACGGGCTGAAGCCAAAGTTGTCCTAATGTAGATCCTGAGCAGGGAGCTCACGGTGGTGTCCTATCTGCCCCACTTGGGACGTTGATGGTATCAGTCAAAAATGATGCAAACTGCTCTGTTTGGCACACTTGAGCTGATGACTTTCCTTGCTGAGTGATGATGGAAGAAGGCTGCTGGACTGAATTTATCCTGAGGTAATTTCTCATGGAAAATGTGAAGATATAGACAGGTAGAATTACTAATTTGCTGAGGAATATTTGGTAGAAATCCTCTAGCTGAAATTACCCATTTCCAAAGAATATTTCACAGAAGTCCTCTTTGGCTCTCATATAAGGAAAGCCAGGTTGTAGGCTGGCCTAAGTCATGATGAAACACTGGTCAACAAACCTACCTAAGCAGATGCAAATATATTGGTAAGAAACCATGCCCGAACGTAGCGATCACTCTGATGATCTTTTGCAGTGTTTGGAGATGCAGATGTGCAGAGCTACCCCAACAGAAAGAACCTTTGTGTCCCAGATGACTGCCCCATGGGCAGGGCAGTAAGGCAGTCGCCTCTCTCTGGGGGTGTCTTGCAGCTGGACACGACGCTGGGGACAGGACCGCGTCCCCTCCTGCACAAGTTTCAGCAGTGTGTCAAGTCCCAGGTGCCCAGCCGGCGTCAGCACACTGCAGCAGCATGATTTTAGCACTTTTTTTGTTGTTGCACTCAAAGATCGGCAGTAATTTTCCTTTTTACCTCTCCTTGGCCATGCAGCTGCTGCTGAGCTGCTCTTGCTGCGATTCCCCTACGTGCATTATTGTAACATCTACGGCACAGCGGGAGCGATTACTGTACCCAAAGTTTCATCTCCTTCCACCTGGATATAGAGATGTTAAATACTTGGCCAGAGGGGACCACCCCCAGCAAAAAGACATTTCTAATCTGAATATCAGATGCCTAAAGCTCATCCCCAGACACTTTTTAAAGTGTTTCAGTTCAAACCGAAAATCAAGATAAAAACAGCAGCATTGGCAGAAGCTTAGCTCCTGTTGATACTGTAATTACTTTTGCTGATCATTTCATTCACACATGGCCTGTACTCGAGGTCTATTCCCCTGGTAAAGACAGGAAAGATGGAGTGAGTATCAGCATAATCTCTGGAAAGAAGCTGCCTGAGGAAAATCTAATCTGTTTCAACTGAATTCAGAAAGCCAGCAGCCCTCACAGAATTTGGCCAGCTTTCACTGGTTCGTGTTTATGGTAAAAATGATGAGTAACATTATTAGCTGTTGTTAAACTGCCATCAGTTTTGTAAAGTGAAAAAAAGATTTTTTCTGCCATAGCCACTAAGCATTTTAAGTTGCAAACCTTTAAGGGCTAAAAAAGAAAATTAAAAATGGATTTCCACATACAGAGTTTTTGAAGAAATATTATCCCTTGCAGAATCACAAAGGTTAAAAATAACCAGGTCCAGTGCACCAAATCTTTTTCTCTATAGTGTTTTTGGAAGTTGTGCTTCATAATCAACAACTCCGTTGTTGTTCTGACAATGTATGGACATTTAAAGTGTAGACACTCTCATTGTTCAGACTAGGAAATTAAAGCTTATTTTTTTGGTTTGAAATTGAATTGCCAGTCAAACTCAGATTGCTCTCTCACTGAGAATAGTTAACCAGACACTGTGCTTTGCCTGCTGAAAGGGTGTGAAAACTTTCAAGCAAAATATCACCTCATGTTCTTGAGCCTGGATGTAAAAGAATCGCACAATGTAACTGTCTATAATCAAACAAAAACCCAGTCCACTTTCTTCGAGATCTGTTGCAAAGGAGAATATGCAGCTGTACTAATAGTGACTAAAATTTTATTTGACAACCAACACAGTAATTAGAAAATTAAAGCTTGTTTGTTTTGATGTCTGATTTATTTGAGTGACATGAGGATTTTTTCTCTCTAAACTTTTTTATAATTTGTCCCCACTGGATTTTTGTCTTTCAAGTATATTGCTCTGGAACACAGCTTGCTCCCTTTTGGTGCAGGTGTAGCAGATGTAAATCAGATCCCAGTGCTGGATTTTTTTTTTTTCATTTATCAAAGAAATCTTGTATTTGTCAGCTTGTTTAACATTAAAGACTTCAATGAAAACCCGACTACAATATGTCACGGGAAAGTCTACTTACAGAGGAAGTAAAGTTACATAATCTCATTTTCAATTACGTTTCATTTAGGGCATATTCTCATCATCACCCACTATTAAATACAAAGATTCTTGACAAGGAACTCCTTGAGGAAAACATGTCATGTTTCAAGATATATAGCACACGTTTTGTAAAGGGCCAGAAACCTTGTTTAAAAAATCCTAACAGTTCAGTGCTTTAATTATCCTAGGAGCAGCTCCTACAAATCCATGACCTGCACAGAGCTCACATGAGGGATAGTCTGGTGATTGCAGCTGGGACGCAATCTCCTCATCGGCCAGCCGTGCTTTCATGCCACGTGTTAATGGCATCTTTAGGGCACACATTCAAAAGTCAAATGTTGTCCTATTAGGTGACGGATGTGTTATGTTTGAGCTTAGGTGGAACAACAGCACATTTTGGGCTAAAACAAGTTTCTGAAGTTGTTTAAATGTCACAGATTAAGTTAGTCTCTGGTATAGTCCAGGGAGTTATGGCTCAGATGAACTTGACACAGTTTATTATTTGTTTCCTCAAATGCATCCTTACAAGTGGAGCTAAAACTGCTAAGAGGACATACACAAGCCATGACTTTATTACTCAAAGTAAACCCAGCATCTCTGAAAGAATTGTTGTCTCAGAAAATCCCTCACTGAAACGGGAGACAGACCTTCCTGCTGGTCTGGTCAGGTGTAATTATAGGCAGAGCAGCTTCGCACTTTCTATAGAAGAGGATGCTTGAGGGAGGGTGCAAAGAGGACAGAGCCATTCTCTTTCCAGTGGTGTCCAGTGCAAGGATAAGAGGCAGTTGGCACAAACTGAAGTGCAGGATGCTCCCCCTGACCACCAAGAAGGAGCACTTCTGTGCTGTGCACAGGCTGCCCAGGGGCTGTGGGCTCTCCTCCCTGGAGACCTTCAGAAGCCGCCTGGATGTGACCTGGGCACCCTGCTCGGGGTGGCCCTGCTGGAGCAGGGGCTGGGCCAGGTGGGCCCAGAGGGCCCTGCCCACCCCAGCCTGTCTGTGATGCTGTGGAAGAGGACGGGTCTGAAAGGAGATAGCTTTCCACCACCTCCTTTGTGCTTTGGCAAAAGACTGCCACAAGGAGCCCTGCTGGGCAGAGGGTCAGGAGCCAGCACCACAGCACCATGAGCTGCAGGAGATGGCGGTGGTGGCCGCAGCACCGTTGCAGCACAGGGACAGCCGTGTGGAGCTGCCAGCATTAAGACCAAACTGAAATGTGAATAAATTAAGCGTGATTTCTAAGCACTTTGGACTAAATTAGTCTCTGGTGGAACTCCGCTGGTGTTTGTGGAGTTACACCCTGGATGAATCGGGTTCTTTGGCATGAAAAATGAATGCTGCCTGACTTTAAATAGACCGTGAGTTGTTTGCCGTTGAGCCAGGCTTGTTTCCTCTTGGAAAAAATTTTCCTTGCAACCTTTGTACCCAGCGATTTTGCGTCCTTATAAATGGGCTGACTGAATGAGACAAAAAGTAGCGGGGTACCACGCTGCATGTGTATGACAGGCAGACTAATTTAAAGTCCCAACTTATGAGCTGGGTTTTTCCAAGGCCGTAGATTTTCATTAGCTATTTGCTGTGCTAATAAGAGAGAACCACAGCAACAAGTGGTACAAATGTTAGCTTTGAAATACAGAGCACCTCTTAAACCAACAGAACTGGCAATAAATGGTGTGTGTATATTTGCTCATTTGGCAAAGGTAGAAGTTCAAATTATGTCTCACGGCCAGCTGACAGATACCGGACCAAATTCATCCCTAGGGTAACTCCACAAGCTTCAGAGGAGCTACTCAGGGAACGAATTTGCAATTTTTCTCTTAATGCAGCTTCATTCCAAGCATAATTATTTTTTCATGTGCTATTCAATATGTGCCAGCTGATACGATGCAGAAATGGGACTGCGAAGACCTATATGTTGTTTCTGATTCTTCCTTTGTGCCTCAGTCACTATTTCAGATGTGTGGCTAGTTGTTCCACGCTCTTTTTGAGGAGCTGGAACTTTTTTTTACTGTATTATTTTGTATTGCTCAAGGTTTTCACTTCATTTCTAAACTACTAAAACTAATCATTCAGAAGACAGCAAGGCATTAACAGTGCCTTTTTTCAGAAGGATAACAAGCTAATCTGAGCAATGGGCAGCAGAGTCAGTCCTGCCTGCTCTCCTGTGCTGATTTTGCCCATGAGGTGGTGTGAGCTCATTGCTGAGACAGCTGGCCCTTCTCTGCCTGTGTCACCACATGGTGAATGAGGATATGAACAGAACCAGTAGGTGGTTCCACACTTGTGACTTTTTTTCTGTTTTTCCCTTCTTACCTTAAAAAGTTGGACGCGTCTCGGCAGGGATGGCAAGGTCCCATCTGGCTAAATCTTCCCTCATTCATTTTTCCTTTTGGCTCCAATGTAAAATGTACACATATAAACCTGAACACACAAATATAGTCTTACTGTAAAGCCCCGGGAGGACATTTGCTTATGTGCTACCACTGCCTTTGATCATACTCTGCTGGGAGCCAGTAGGTGATGTAGCTACTTGTGAGCAATGGGCAATTTGGAGAGCAGAGACTTGGTGAGGAGTTGGCAGCTGAGACCCAAGCCATCAGAGGTGAGACCTCACAGGTGTGTTCCTGGCCCTGGATTTCCCCACCAGTTGGATTGGGACAGGGTGGTGGGAGTCAGGTAGTTTTCCTTGTCCACCTGTCCCACAGAACACATAAACGAGGCATTGCAGTGACCCAGCCAGAAGTAGAGACCTACTCACGAAATCGTCACCATCCACTGCAGATCTCACCTCAGACTGGAAAATCTGGTACCTATTGATGTAATCAGCACAACCAGACAGAAACTGAGATTATGACTGAGAGACACCCTGCCTTTTTGGGAAGAACTGCAGCACCACCCGTTTGCTCTAGGTACTTCTTCCTGCCTTTGTCTATTGAGATCAAAAAGGTCCTGTTGAGCTGCAGTTGTATGAATTTGGGCCATCCCCTGTGCCCCATGCTCTGCAGCTAATGCTAGTGTCACAGCATGACTTACTGCCCGTATAACATCACTATTTTTTAATTTTGGTCTGGCTCCATTTCACTAGAACCAACCCCAGGCTTCTGAATTTTTGCCTGTTTTCCTTCCTCAGAGGACTGCAGGGTTTGACCCCTTCCCTCCCTGCCCTCTGGGCATCTCTCCATGCCCTCTCCCAGCCATGCCAGCCCCAGAGGAGCTGCAGCCTGCTACACTTGTCTTTTAAGGGTGGAGCAATAAGTAGAGGAAATGTATTGCTTGGAGCTGCCTGCTGGCTATATCCTATGTGAGTTCTCCCTTCAAAAAATATCACATTCCTTTAACAAAATTAATTCCAACTAAAACAAATCGGCGGCTGTTATTTCCAAACCACTGGTAGCTGAGTTTTTGCATTAGTCATGTGGATGTGCTACCGGCAAAGGAGACTTCTGCATAACCTGCTGCAAATATGTGACAGACAGCTTGTCAGGAAATGATCAGGATAGGCAATGATTTGGGACTAATTTCATGGATGTTTTCCAGTTTCTATTTTCTCCCCTGATCCTCCTTTCCCTTTCTCTGAACAAGAGGGCTTCTGAAATTTCCTGCTTAACATCTTTCACTTTGAATAAAGAATACGCTAAACATCCCCCCTGCAGCTGGTCCTGCTGAAATTGCTCCTCTTGAGGGACTCGCAGATGCTGCTGCCCGCTTTGAGAAGGTCCAGGCAGGAGGGCTTAGCCCCCAGCGCAGCCCACACTGAAGCCTGCAACCCGAGACGCTGTGCCCCCTCCGCTTCCAGCCCAGCACACACACGCTCGCAAGCGGAGGCAGGGGCTCTAAATGAACCCAGATGGCTGGCACACAGGGAGTAGGCACCCTGGAAAAGTGCCCCGGGGCTCTCTGGTTGCTGTCATCTTGGTCTACAAACCAAGTGCCTTCAAGATGTCTGTGTTGTTTCTTAATCTGAGATCACTCCCGTTTGGGCTTTTAGCCACTTCCTGTTGGGAAATGTCACCGAGGCATCAGAGAGATACACAAAGATTGATTTGACTGAAATCAAACATTCCCCTAACTCGGAGGTTGTAGATTATTATCTTTAATAAAGACCATATTGTAATAAAATCCAAATCAGATCCCAATTGATACACTGTACTTTCCCCCCTCCAATGCCTGTGCTGTTGTCTGATTGAGTGATTTGAGTCTTGTGCAAAAGAAATTAATTGGCTACGAGTAACATAAAGTGTTGATGAAAAGTGTGAATACAATGAATGCTGATAATCACTTTAAGTTCTTTCTATTNTTTTCCTTTTCCTTTTCCTTTTTTTTTTTTTTTTGTTTCAATCACGCTGAACACATGTTTCCCTTCTTTATTTTTCTATAAAAATATGCAAACAATTACCTGGCTTTGGAGACATAATTACAAAGAGGTTCATCTCTAAAAGGTTATTATTGATTTATAGAGTTCTTTCCTTTAATGGAAGACAGACAGGAATAAAAGAAACTTTCTGCTTTCCCCACAAATAATAGATGAGCTGCAAGGGAAATGTAAGATTTAGAAGTAATCTTTACAAGACACACAAGCTACACGGTTCAGATGGATGTTTCTTGTACGCGTCCAAAGTCATTCAGAAGTTGTAATGCAGCAAGACCATCGCAGGCGTCCTCTCACATAACTAACTCAGGATGAAGCTGGCAGCATCTGCAGGCAGCACTTGGGTAAAGAGCAGGGGACAGGCCGTAACCCACAGCCAGTGCTAGGTTTGGAAGGGGATATTCATGAGTAGGAGTATGTCCAAGGGGGAAAATCAGTTGACTTGCAATTAGTGCCTACCAGACAGAGGTGTTGGGGTGGTTTTAGTGCCTGTAAATTTTTAGATAAATAAAATTCTAAATAAATAGAGTAAGTGAGTCCAACTCGCTGTGGGCTCAAGGAAAGAACTGGGCAGTGTTGGTGGGAATGGGACCATGCCCCAGCCCAGGACAGCACCTCCAGCAGTGTGGGGTTCTGGGCCTTTTTCCCCTGTGATTTCTTGTGTGACCTGCATCTGCCTGAAAAATCACGTGCCGGGAGCCCCTTTAGGCAGGGACTGCTCTGTTGGGTGCTTATCAGGATGGGATGCCACGGTGGGAAACTGGCAGTGTTTGTGCACTCTTCATCCCTGAGATAGGTGTGGGTGTTATAGCAACATCAGACAACAACTGTACAAGAGCTAATTCTCACTTTTCACTAAGCATCTGGGCAGAGCGAAGTCTCACCTATCTGATGTACCTGCGTGGAGCACATTTCTGCTGCCTCTCCCTTATAATTAGTACTGCCTAAGTCTGATAAAGCAGCTTGTAAACAAATCTGGTCTGAAGCAATTTTAGAAGAGAAAGGGATTAAATGGATAGCACACTGTGTGTGCTATGTTTGTAATTGCACTTGATGGTTGTTCAGCTTGTAGTTGTTTTTCTGCCTATAAAATGGAAAATCTTGGAATAATGATCTCTTGTCCAGCAGCATTGTGGAGGGAAACAAGAGCTCCCGTTTGGCTGCTTCGGACAGCCCTTCTGTGTGAGCAGTGAGCAGTGTGAGCATCCCCCTTGGTGTGAGGATACTGTCGGGAATGTTTTCTAGGAGTCTGAACGGCCATCCTGGGTGAGCACTGCTCGCCTCTCAGCACAAGCAAGGGAGCAAAGATCTTGCACACTGTCATCATCTGCCAGTACGCGGGTTTAACCTCTGTATAGACATCATGGCTGCTACCCTTCTCAGCAAAACACATTCCTTACTGCTTCATGCCTTTTGACAACAGTAAGCAACTATTGCTGTTGAATCTTACTACAGTTTAACTTTGGGACTTGGAATGCAGAAACAGTAAGAAATGCGGGATTATGTTTCATTTTAGGTATGGTCTTGTAATGAACCATAATATCCTCTTGGAGATTTCACAATATGAGAAAATAAGACAAGCAAAATTTTGTGTGAAGAATTCTCTTCCCTTATGTGTCTGTATTGGATCACTGCCACGCTTCTCACCTGATTGTTCTCACTTAATCATGATTCTCAAAGCTATTCCAAATCCTTCTGAGAGATGCAGAAGCCAACTGAAGTCATGGTCCTTGGCTAATATTTGACTGCTAAAAAAGTGTTGAGGATCTGACCCACTATCAGTAAGAAAGAAAGTCAGTATTATGTCATATAACTCAGAAGATTCAGCTATAAGAAGCAGGGAGCAGGGGGAGTAAACTACAAAAATAAAATTGTCTTCAGTGGTTCCCAACCATTTTTTTTCCCCAGGTGCACCCTCAGAAGTGCAGTTACAGCAACCAGCAGAGGCGCTGGCAAGAGGCACTGCTGGCTGAGAGCTGCTGGCCTGCCTCTGATGGTACCTGCACCACGGCACATGCACTGAGGTGTGAGAGCCACAGACCTACCCGAGCTCTGCCTCCATTCGGTGCCTCCTGCCCCCTCAGCACCTGTGTCCTTGTACGTGAGGCACCTGCGGGCCGCGCCTCTCGGTCTGTGAGCTCAGCCATATACCACTGCTAGTGATAAAAGAACCGTTAGTTACAATCGCCTAAACCAGGGAAAAATATGTCTGTTTGAATGGATACCTACTGGATGTCTCAGGGGGAGAAGTTAGAGACCTCAGAGTGGCCCACAGAGTCCTATTCTCTTAAACTAGATCTGAGCTGCGCTTCCTTTTATTGTACAGCCTTAATAGCGATCATTGATCAGCACTGCTAACACTATTTAATTTTATTTAGGGCTCATTTTCAGATGCAATGGCATTTATTGCAGTTATTTGTCTTGCATCTCACAGTAACAGAGGAAAGTGGCACAAAGGAAGTAAGTGGTGACACTGTGCAGTTTATGCAATAAAGTGAATTAACAACAATTAATATCAGACATGTATCGGCACATCAGTTGGTGAAATGGCTGGTAGAAAGCATGGCATCTGCCTTCCAGAAACTCGGTGTATTGCTCTCATCTGTTCTTGAGGGAATGATTCAGGAAAGCAAGAGTGCTTGTTACCACTTGTGACTGCTGACAGGGCAAGCATTAGGAACGTGGCCAGTTTCCCTCGAAAGAACCAAAGAACTCTTTCTCCCAGACAGCTTGCACTTAGGAGGAGGACAGTGGAGGAGGCCACATCCTGTGGATGATATTTCTGTCAGTATAAGGAGAACCTGCAGGATCAGCCCCAGTATTTGTGTGGGACATCTTCTCTCATTGGTCCTTCTTCTAGTGACTGAACACATCTAAAACTGCAGGAGAAATAATACAGATGAAAAAAATGACTCAACTATTTAACTCCTTCCTTAAATGGAAACCATTCAAATACTTCCTTCATTTATCTGTCCCAGTGGCCTATGAGAAAAATGGCTTGTGGGCTCTGCCTGGTGCCACAGGGATGAGAGGACGCACATGGCTCGCTGCTCCTCTCTAAGGATCTCTTTGTTCTGCCCAGTCCCTGGGGCACATGTCCCATGTGAGGCAATGACAGTTTTTGTTATCGCGCAGACGTATCAGTTTCAGTGACAATCACTCCCTTTTCAAAAAAACATTATTTCTCATGATTGTCTGCCTCCTGGAAAATGTGGGCTTTAAAGCCAAGGAGGGGGATGAGGAATGAAGGGGAGACAACGAATGTCCTGGCGACACAGACGTTAAATGGAGTGTTGTGGGACAATCAGTCACTCAGCGCGAGGGGCAGAAGTCGGCATATGTACACACAGAAAGGAAATGCTGTGCTTTGCTCTGCAAGGGAGAGGAACCATCCCAAGGAGCCTGTTCTGGTTACTAAATATTGCATGAGGAATAAAGGGAGCAGGGGAGGAGGTGAGGGACTTGCTAATGACAACGTTTTTTCCTTCCTTCCTAACTCAGTGGCACATGTGACCTCGTGAAGCCAATAAGTTACGAGCGTCTGATGCAAAAGTTCCCCCCAAAAATGCTGCTGAGCAGAGACCACTGGGTAAACCATGTCATGACTAATTTCTGCAAATGCCTTGATTTAAGGCAGGCGCAGGCCCTGAAATTCACACCAGCTCTTTGTGTGCTGGAGTCACGCAGATACCAGGCTTGGTGAGAAGAAACTGCATACTTCCTATTTTATTTCACCACTGCTCGACCTGCTTTTCCTCAGACTTAAAATCATTTGCCAGGTCAAAATAAACTCTTCAGAATCCCAATGTGAAAAATATACCTAACAATTCAATCCTTGTAAGTTGGGAATTGGAAGAGAAACTGCAGTAGTGTCTAATTAAATTATATAATAAGCAGCTTAACTTGTGGTTTCACTTCGGTTTCTGTTATTCTTATTATCATAAGCATTGTAGCTGGCAAGGAGCTATTGGAATATGCAAAGCAGAGATGACAAAACTGGGGATTGTTTAGGTTTCGCAGAAGCTTGTCTGTCAGAGCTTGGTTTTGCAAAGTCAAATCCAGAAGGGAGGTCAAGCCAGTTTCTATTTAATTCAATTTTTTTCCTATGAGTTAGTAATGGGTACTGTGTTTGACCTGTCTCTACTAGAGACAAAAACCAAAAGCGACTTGGATTTGCAAATCCTCATCTGTCAGGTTCTGGTTTGCACTATGAAAACCAGCACAGGCTCAGGTGTGGCTGAAGCTGAGCACAGAGTCTCTGAGCAGCTTTGTGTCCCAGGGACTCTTATAACCATACCAAGTGCATCCTGGTGCGGGTCCTCTTGCAGCTCCTCTGGACAAGCAGAGAACAGGCCCTGGTGGAGCCTTTGGAAAGTCTCAGCCTAAGCAGGTTATTTATTTTCTGTTTGTCACTAGAAATGTTTCTTTCGTTGTCACTGGGATCTGCATGCAGAGATCCTGCCAGCTCCCCACCACTTGTCCCCAGACAACGAGCTCTGTGCTCCCCTTAGGCTATGCTGAACATTCCAGCGCAGCTGATGGCCCAGCCTGCAAGCCTGCACGTAGCTGCAGGAGCTAGAGGAACCCGGCTGGCTGGTGGCACACAAAGCAGGTGAGGAAGCGCCCATGAAGATGTTCTGCCAGGGCACAGACCATCACTGAGGTCAGCGGCTGGCAGGGCACACTGCGGCATCTCCAGGCAGGACATTGTCTAGGTAATAACTTACTCTCTGTCTATCGCAAATATGCGGGCAGAAAGGTATGTCGTGCTTTACCTGAGCTGTAACTAAATCTGACTAATGTTTACATACTGGTGGGTTCCTTGATGAGACAAACGCCCATAAATTTGAATCAGCAAAATTTCCCAAAAATTTGGTGTGCATGCTCAGCCTGCTATGGAAACAGGTTGCACTGCACACTTAAATCTGAATCTGGATCTAGGGCTCTGGTCTGGCAACATTTCTAATTTTGAGGATTGTCTCATACAAGCTTCAAATAAGAATAATTTCAGTCTGTTTAGTGGTCTCCAAATCCAAGTACCCCAAGAACAGATGAATCACTCTGTTCTGTGCCCCGGGGGGTTTGACTATTACAGACAATGACTGAAGTCATCAGCAAAAGACGAGGTCACAGGCTGAAAGAGGAAAATATGCTTTTTCATTTCTAGTGTAAAAAAACTGAATGCATTGTTTGAAAATGTCAGTGCCTGAACTAGACTAAATGGAAGCAGACTAAGCTGGGCTCTGACATCTAGTGTTTCCTTCTCTACTCCTATTTTGCTTAATTTGACAGCTACTTACCAAGATACACAAGCTCAAAAATTCAAAATATGCTGCTAAGGAAGAACTTTACAGCATTATCGATCTCTCTCTTGGCATTGTGAAGTTTAATGAATGACAGAAGGGGTGAGACGGGAGAACCCTGCCCTCCAAGCTGGGCATCGCTTCTGTCTGCTGCTATGAACGAGGAGGCACTTAAAGCCTTTGCCCAGGCCTTCCTGCCACAGGGATGTGCCTTGCAGTGCTGAGGTGCTGTGTAAGAAGCAATTGCTCCCTGGGAAGCACTGTATGACTCACAGGGCCAGCGCTGAGGGCTGGACGAGGGCTGGATTCGCTGATATCCAGAACGTGCTGAAGGAAAGATTTCTACTGCACGCAGCGACCTCCTAGGTGATGCCCAGACCACCCCACTGTTTCTTGAGGTTTGTTAAGAGAAAACTGTTTAAATCTGTTGTATTTATTCATGTACATATGAATATATATAAAGATAATTGATCTAGTCATGGCAAACTTCTTCAAAATACTTAGCACACGCCATTAGGTGAAAGCAAGAGCATGGCATGTACTGCAGAGCAGCAGTGACTTAAAGTAATCTTCAATAACAACACAGCTTTTTTCACCTAGTAGGCAAATCAAATATGACCCTTGGATTTGAAATCCCCAAAGGACACAAAAAAAGTCATCTTTGACGTAAATGCACTGCTGCCCAAACTTTCCTATCTTAACTCAAGGCCAAAAGAGATGAAAACACATATGTATTTCTTCTGTTTAATGCACAGTCCTTCAATACTAAGTGTATCAGGTGCCTTTAGCTTAGGCTTTACACCATAGACAGGCAAACCCCAGCCTTACTTGTTGAGCTGCAGTAGCAGAGATCAGATGAAACTTTGGTCGCTTTGAAGTGAATGTGTTTTGTCAGTGGCATTAACAGAGCCTGCCCTGCTAATGACTTCCTCGGCCCCGAGCCCTACAGCAAGGGCAAGCTTCCCATCGGTGGCTCACGAGTGCTCCTGCGTGTCAGGGAGCACAACAGGAGATATTGGAATGGAAAAAGCAGTTTCCTTTCTTAACTTCTCAATGATCCTTTTTCATACATAACCAAATCTGAGATGTTACCTTTTTACCTCATCACTAGGGAAAAAAGAACAGTGTTTATTACTTAAAAAGTAATCATTACCTCTTGTAAATCCAAACATACAATAAAAGAAGCCTACGTCAAACATGTTCTACTCATAATGCTTTGTAAGTAAACCTGCCTTTAAAATACTTCCAATTAATGACAGTATTCACCTAAATGCCAAGAGGTTGGTCTTGCTCTGAAACACATTCTTTGTCACATACAGTGGCTAATGTGGGTGCCAAAGCAAAATTCAGATTTATGAAGCACTTTGAACCTTACCTGATGTCCTCTATCAAACTGGAATGTTTTTCCCTCCTTCTCCATCTGTTTTCTTTAATATTCTGGACTACTGGAAATCTTGCAGAGAAGATAGAAGGAAGCTGAAGAACATTCCTCCACAGGACAGAAATTCCAGCCTTCGGTTAAAGTACCTGTAGGCACAATTACAGTCGAACATCCATCCTATGTATGTGGGCAACTGGCATGTTCCTTCCTGATACTGCTCTGCTTGCTAAAGCTAGCAGCAGTCCCATACACAGACTGGCTCCTTGCCTAAAACTGCTCTTCTCTCAAAGGCAAAATATTCTGCAGAAATTTCCTTCTTTTGATGAGAATCTGTTTTGAAACAAAAGAGAGAAAAATAAATCCTTCTACCCATTTAGAACACAGCTTTTCAATTTCCTGTAAGGATGACTTTTTATTACAAAGTTTTCATTGTATATTACAACAAAAAATGTTCAATGATATTTGAAAAAACACTGGAACAAACACATCTATCTTGTAGTACAAGATAGTACTACAACTACTATCTAGTACATCTAACTTGTACTCTGAAATGTTCATTTCTGAGAAATTCTTTGGATTTTCTGCTACTCTGGAATAATCATGGTTTTACATTTTGAAATTTCACCTCAAAGTGTAAAATCTGGCTTCACCTCACCCCCTGCCTTTGGGTCTCTGGCTGCTTATCTAACATTATTAGGAGCCAGAGATGCATCTTTTTAAATGTGCATCGGCAGTCAAACTGTGGTTGAAGAATACAGCTGCAAATCTGGGGGGCAACAAACAGTGTCTGCAGTAAAAGGTCAGCCTTTGGGAATGAGCTTCAACAAAGCCAAGTGCAAGGCCTTGCACCTGGGTCACGGCAACCCCTGCTATCAACACAAGCTGGAGGATTCAAGGATTGAGCAGAGCTCTGCCAAAAGGGGCTTGGGGTTACTGGTGGACAAGCTGGACATGAGCCAGCAGTGTGCTTTCACAGCCCAGAAGGCCAACCACATCCTGGGCTGCATCAAAAGAAGCGTGGCCAGCAGGGCAAGGGAGGTGATCCTGCCCCTCTGCTCTGTGCTGGTGAGACCCCACCTGGAGTGATGCAACCAGGTGGGGAGTGCTCAGCACAGGAGGGACACAGACCTGTTGGAGGGGGTCCAGAGGAGGGCCACAAAAATGGTCCGAGGGATGCAACACCTCCCTGTGAGGACAGACTGCGGGAGTTGAGGCTGTTCAGTCTGGAGAAGAGAGGCTCTGGGGAGATCTGATAGCGGCCTTTCAATATCTAAAGGGGGGCTACAAGAAAGAAGGGGACAGACTCTGTTGCAACAGGACAAGGAGAAATGGTTTCAAACAGAGAGGGGAGATTTAGATTGGATATAAGGAAAAAGTTGTTTATGCTAAGGGTGGTGAAGCAGTGGCACAGTTTGCCCAGAGAGCTGGTGGGTGCCCCATCCCTGGAGACCTTCAAGGTCAGGCTG
>VXAV01000774.1:87209-108773 GCA_013399715.1 Alectura lathami | reverse complement strand
TTATTACTTACTGTGTAGTCTGTGGATTAGTATTGACTATTAGAACTAGATCAATATAGTGAACTGCTTCATAGACAAAAAAAAAAAAAACATGAATCTTAAAAAAGATTTATTGATAAATCAGAAGGGAATATTATTTTCACAGTTCTTTCCTCTCGCATTTCCAAAATAACACAATGAAGCATACAGATACTGGAACAAAATGTGTTGTTCGGCTGGAGATTTCCTTGAAATAGGTTGATAAATCCACTTTTGCCATCTTTGCAGAAAATGAACAAATTCAGACCATCACATTAATGTCAGCTTACCTACTGTAAAAATGAATAGGCAAGAGACTTTTTGAAAAATAAAACAATGCTGGAGATACCTAGCAGTGCAGTAATCTGCCACCAACCTTATCCATGCAATATGAGTCAGTTATTGCCATCACTCCCATTACACCTAAAATTAAACTATTCCCAACATGACATTCTGAACATTTTCATGGAAATGGATGTCTGCAGGGTTTGGACCAAAATGTCATGGACTCCCTTGGGCTTTGATAATTGTACACTCCACTTCCTGTTGTAATTGACTCTAGCAAAATATTTTATCTCAGATCACCTTAAATATGGAACTGTAAAAGCTCAAGACAGAACTCATTCCTCCTCAGGCAGTTTCTACCCATCAGGTTACAAATAACCAGTTCAATCTGTTGTGATCTCTGAAAAGCTATAAAAAAAAATTTTGGAGGGGGGAGGTAAATTGAAAAATTCTGAGCATATTCAGCACAAAATTCACATTAAAATGCAAAGACTTTCATAACTGGCTAACACTGGAGCTGTGCCTTTAGAAGTGGAAAGGCAACACTCCATCCTGGTCCACCTGAAACAACTGGATAACCATCCCAGAAATGAATGACTAAGACATCATTGCAGCTGATTGCCTGTGAGCAGCAGGTGAGAAGGAGAGGGCGACGTGAGTGCAGAGGTGGAAACACCCATGTATTCCAGAGTCTGCCCCTCTGAATCACATCCAGAACACTGGCAAGCACCAGCAGTTTTCCTCCTGCATCGGGACTGTCCCAAGATAGAAGAATTTCCCTCTCTACCATTACCACTCTGCTCCATTCCCATTCACCCTTCAGCCTTTCCTCAAGGAAAACAGGCACTTCTGATATCAAGGCCAAAGAGCTTTTGAATGTGTATTTCAAACAATTTAAAATAAAAATTTTAAAAGGGCTTGCTCCTACTCTAAATTAGTATCTGAATATCTAACTTACATAGTTTGAATTTGGTCTTGTTGGGTTATGTTTGATTGGTTTTTTATTATTATTTTTACTGTTGCTGGGTTTTTATCTGTTTGCTTTGTTTTTTTTTTGTTTGCTTGTTTATTTTTCTGGGGGCGAGGAGAGTTGTTTTTACCAGCTCAACCTGATAACTGCATTCTTGACAACCACCATCAGAGTAGAAGCCTGCTTCTCCTAAGGAACAAGCACTTAACTGATGGCAAAACCTGTGATCTTAGGGTACCTTAAAGAAACCTTCAGCAATAACAACTTTAAAAAATTGATATTAAAGCTTTTACTTGGCAACTAGCTCTCAGCAGATTCCAGGCTGAGAGAGTTGGGGCTGTTCAGCCTGGAGAAGAGAAGGCTCCAGGGAGACCTGATAGCAGTCTTTCAGTATCTGAAGAGCGGCTGCAAGAAAGAAGGGGACAGACTCTTTAGCAGGGTCTGTTGTGATAGGACATGGGGAAATGGTTTCAAATTGAGAGGGGAGATTTTGCCTGGACAGAAGGAAAAAGTTTTTTTACTGTAAGGGAGGTGAAGCACTGGCACAGGTTGCCCAGAGAGGTGGTGGATGCCCCGTCCCTGGAGACCTTCAAGGTCAGGCTGGACAGGGCTCTGGGCAACCTGATCCAGGTGTAGGTGTCCCTGTGCACTGCAGGGGAGTTGGACGGGATGGCCTTTAAAGGTCCCCTCCAACTCAAATGGTTCTATGATTCTATGAAATAGTCAGTACTCCTCTTGCAAGCCCTGGACTGAGCCCTCAAAACAGGGAACATTTTCCTCTGGGTTTGCTGGTCCTTCAGTCACCTGCACTGCAGGCAGGCAGCTGGCTGATGAGCCCTCCAGGTGCTTCCTTCTAGCATTTCCCATACCGTACAACACAGAACAAACCTTACATGACTACACTAAGGACAAAACCAAGTATTTTCAGACTGATGTGCCTAAAAATCTCTGTGGTATGAATCAACAATTTCCACTTGACCCATAAAAATGACTGCCTAAAATCACTTTTCCATTCTTTAGTAAGGTTACTTTACAAAAAATAATGAAGTTAATTTTTAATATCAATATGGTAAGTAATTTAACCGTAATCACAACCACCAAATGACAGTATTTCAATGGCCTATACTGTTTCCAGTAAGTAACACCACATTTTAATACCACTAATGGCTAGAGCCAGAGCCTGAAAGACAATTGCTACCATTTTTTGTTCCATTTAACCCAGCAAGTGGAGAAACAGAAATTAAAGCACCTTTTTTTAGATAAACGTAGATAAATATGACTGAAGATTTTGGCCTTAATTTAGAAAACACTTTATCAGTAGCTCCAAATTCCAAGTTTTTCAAAGCCTCAAATCTGCTATATTATTTCCAGTAGAGTAAGAAATACTAATGTAATCAGAACTTCAGTTTTATGGTGTTAGTGGAAATTTTATTCAGTTAAAAGTGAAACCTTTCCCACACCCTTCATTTTGAGAAGTCTGTAACCTTCAAACTTTCTGCTGCTAAGCAGAACAAACAGGTGAAGAGCTTTTTTTCCAAATTACTGCAAGGTTCAGTTGTATCTTTTCATTGAAATATCAATAACTTTTAACTGCATCTCTGCATGTATCTAAGAAGTTAAATGATAACACAATAAGCAATAGCAAATAATACCCTAAAATACTTACGTAGAAGTTTATGAATAAATTAGTAAAATTGCACATGTGCATCATCATGGGGGGGGGGTCAGAAAAAATATCTGTAGAAAGTGCTCTCATAATTGTGTCTACTTCATTATTCTGTCAGTAAGAGAAGATAGGAGGTAGGTATGAAAAAATAATAGCATAGCTCATTAACCTACCTTAGAGATCTCTTGTATTTCCCTAGTAAGAGTTTCAATACACGTGTGAGTGGGTAATGACGAAAGTGTATTTACTAAGGAAGCACAAGAAAATTATGTATTTAGAAAACTAATTTAATTTTTAAATAATATATATATGAAAATGCTGTTCTAGGAAAATTATTTACCTATAAAAAAAAAAAAAAAAGGATACTAATAAATAAATTCTTTCCTCTGAAACAATAAACAACTTTGGACACTGTCTTGATTTTGCTTGCCTTCAGTCCACTGAAATACTAACGCACTATTATCAGAACGGATGCCTACTGACGAGAGCTTAGAGTAAAAACCTGGAGTCTTTAGTGTATAGCCTGGAATTATGGCCCTATTTTTACATCTTTGGTTTTCCAGACTATTTCTTGTGCCATTCCAAGAGCCAGGGAAAAAAAATCATACACACATTGTTTTGAACCCAATCTTTCACAATTTTGCAGTATTAATTGAACTTGGTGTGGGTACGACTGGAGCTGGGTTTTCTTCCTTTTCCTATCCCAGACCAAGCAGTAGCTTTAGGGGCCTGCCTTCACCTGTAGGTGGTGTACCTACAAGGCTCTGCGTTTTGAGAAATGATGGATGTACAGCAGGTGTGGGCAAACTGGTATCTTGTTTCAGCCTCAAACCTGGAAGCGGGCCGTAGCCGGATGCTTTGGTTGACTCACATTCTACTCACCTCAGCAAAAGGCGAACTACATTCCCTGGCAGCACGTTGCGTTTAACTCTTGGTTTGTGTGGCAATTGTTTTATCAGAAAATTGGCAAAATGCTGAGTAAATGTGTCCTCTTTGCCTGCAGATAGGAGCAGAACTGCAGCATGCACAGCTCAGGCACAGAGTGCTGCCCCATTGGCCCCTGAGGACCTCTTCACACGGGTAGCTTAGGGCAACACATGTAGGCATACATCATACACTGCTTTTATGGCACTACAGAAATATGCACAAATGCTGGTCTGACAGCTGAGGACACTCAGTCACAGAAACGATCTGTCAGGAATCTCTGCAAAAATGGGCGATGTTTGCGCGTCATGTGTTCAGACCACCTCTCTTCTAGAAACTCATTTCTTCATCGTTAGCCACTGAGGTTGTACCATTGAAGGTAAACATTGAAAATTTGTTGAAAATAAAGGAGTAAGGGAGAAAAAAAAAAGATCACTCTTCCTCTAGTATATAAGAATGTAGTAACTTTCCAGCAGACAAAATGCTATCTGTAAACTTTTTCAATTGCCCAGCATTACAAACTCCAGCAATTAAAAAGTTAAAAAGTTACACGATTATCTTAACAGATTTAATATTTTAAAAGGTAAGATAACTTTCAATAGTTCTTAATCTCCTAAATTACTACGATATTTATGAAAGTTCAGCTTCCAATCATTTTCCTAGTAAGAGCTTTATTATTGCTAGAAAAACACTTGAAATTATACAATGTTCTGTCAGATAATAGGACATGAAGATATTTCCTACACCTGACATTTCTGTGGAGTTCTCTTTTCATTTATGTGGAAAAAACAGCCAACAAAATGCAAATACAGAATTTAAAATAATGGGGTTTTGCGGCTGATGATCTGGGTCTCTAGGGCACTTTGAAACTCCATTTCAACCCTCTTAGTTTCATGTGGCACTTTCTCACATCATACGAGAATGTATTTCCCTTCATTCAGCTTTCTCTAAATGCTACAATACTAGATTATCATACAAAATATTACCATCAGATTTCAAACCATATTTCTTTAAATATGCTTTACATTTAAACTAATTTTTATTTTTCCAGAGTTCAGTTTCCCCAATGACAACTCGGTTTTCTTTTCTGTACCCTGTCCCTTGTCTCACCAGTCCTTCTCCTGTACCAAATTCTGGCCCTCCATTGCACTGCAACTCAAGGCAGATCTCTGCTTCCCATTGTTCAAGTTCTTCAGAATTTGCTTCTTCTGCAAATCCTGTAAGAGGTAACTTTGCTTCATTTTTATTTGGAGAGTCGAATAAATTGAAATAAATTAAAGCCATTTAAATTCCCAGTAAGTGCCAAAAACTGATTCAATGCAATTAAACTAATCAAACTAATCTGCTTCAAATTATACCACCAGTTAATATAGATCAACTTATTGGATAGATAAGTCTCAGTCATAAAACTAGATGCAACAGAAAACTATGAAAAGAAAATAAAACAATGCAGCCTTATCTTTAAGTTAGATAAGGCTTCAATATCAGTGAACATGGGGACTGTTCAGTACTAAGGCTTTTATAACCACCACCAAAAAAAACAAAACCAAAAAAAAAAAAAAAACCACCACAGAAGTTACAAGGAGGAAAATTAAAGCTATACATAAAACTGTTGTGTTGTTACTAATGGAGAGTTACTTGCCAATGCAAAGAAGAAGCACAAGGAAGACTTTCAATATTCACAGTTAAATTCAGAATACGGCATTCTGCATGTAAGTGTAAATCTGGTTTAAATTTATGGGCCATTAGTTTCTGTTTTAGTGAAGTTGACCCTAGGGACAGACACGTGAGGACAGGATGTGTAGATTACAGAGATTACCACATGCGTGGCTGCTGAATTTTTGTTAAAGGATGAGACAGGGCAGCAATGAGGTCAGGTAGAGAATGGGCCTAAGGACAGAGGCACGGTTAATTCCCATAGAATGTTCTGGAGGTTCTGGTTTAACTTTGAAGACATGCTGAAGAAGTAACCTTAGCAGGAGTTCCACATGGGCAGGAGACTCCACAGAAGAAAGCCTGTGGAAGGGAGAAGTGACAATGAGGACAGTTTGGTGTCTCCAAGGCCCAGCAGGACGCCACAGAGGCCGGATGCAGATGGTGCACCATTCAGATTTTCTTGCAAAGCCATCTCCCCTGTTCCCAGTGAGGATGCATCTGCACAAGGGAGAGGGTGGGACAGGGGACAGCATTGAAAGAAAAAGGCACCAGCAGCTGCAAAAAACACATTCAGCACATCTAGAGATGAACAGAAGGAGGAAAATGGGCAAGAACACTCATGCTGTGATAAGATGTCAAAAAATCAGTTAAGGAAAAAAAGAGGAAGAAGATGGAATAAAGCTGTCTGATAGATCAGAGACTTCTGTCTTAGGACTCCCTTGGGGGGAAACGGAAGGAAGACAAGAAAAGTGAAGGTCTTTCTACCATGGCCATAAGCTGTTTCTTCCATTCCCCGATGCTCTAGCTATTTTTTAACTGTTTTACAAATATTCGATTTGCATTTGCTTTCCATACAACAGAGGAGTAGATTTCAAGGTGCTTGATAGCTTAATATCCCCTCTGAATTGAATGTTCATATTTAATTATTGGTTTCAAAGTTTTTAATAAAAAAAGACAGAAAGTGAGTAAACATTTCAGGAAATTAAATGTACCAAAATGAACAAAGTAGGCAAAAAAGCAAATCTGGGAATATGAATCACTAAAATACATACCAGCTCCCACACCTGACCATGAAGACTCATTTTTTCTTAAGTTGGTAAATAAGTGAAAATCATTTTCTGATATTTTATTTTGTTATGGAAACAAAGAAGAAGAGAAATAGCATTATCTATGATTCATTCTCCTACTGGTATTAAAGAGAATAGTCAGATATAGTTTTATATTATGTCAATAGATTATTGCTCCCTGCATGCCACATTTTACATCACATTAGTTAACTCCTGTAAAAAGAGCAATAATAGCAAAAAAAAAAAAAAAAGAAATTATCTAACTCTTCAGAGAAAATTTATACCATGTACAAAACTGAGAAAACAATTGCTGCTATACAAAATAACCAGCAGAATATGACCTCCAAACAGCATGCATGTTTTACTACCATAACATGCAGCAATTATGCTTTTGCTAAAATGTGCTGGAAAAAGAGCAAGACAATAACATCTTTATCAACATTCACATTGTAACTTGGGGATTTTTTTATGTAAGAGTTGAAGGTATTGTGACACCAATTTAGGAAATTTTGACTTTAGGCAAAGGAATGGAGCTGTGCACTTGAGGTCACGGGTGTGCACAAATACCTTTCCCAAATTAGAGTCTATGGGCCTTATTAGAGCTACTCAGCACATTGCAGGATCATCTTAAAACCATTTGGTTTTGTAAATGACCCATCATTGAATGCCATATAACATGGTGGGCTGTAAAGCTGTTCTATTTACTCCTTGTTGAACAATAATAACTAGGGCACACAAGTTGCTGTAAGCATACCGTCCTAATTCCGGGGACACGCTCAACGTAATGTCTGCATGCAGCATTGCTGTCCAAGAGATGAGCTGCGGAGGTCACACCTCCCTCCGAGTGAGGGATGGCCTTATGGGACAGCCAGCAGCCAACGGCACAGCAGGATGAAATCTTTCTAGGAAAATCTCCTTCATATGCAACTGGAAGAAAAATCACTGGTTTACTATGGCTCTCCTTGTTCTCAGAGAACAGGATCAAATACAAGAAGAACTGATGTAAAATTATCTGTTTCATAGGATTTGTTGTTTGATTTGATTGTAATGGTATAATCCATGACATTCGATGCTTTCCTCCAAATTGCTGAAGACTCAGGTTACATGGAACCTGAAGGTGCAAGAGACACGCAGGAAGGCAGGACTTGGCAGTCTATGCCAAATGTGCTTGCTATTGTTCATTAACAATTATCATAACTATATTGTGTATTTTCAGATTAATACAGAAAAACAGGACGATATTGTCGACTGTTTCTCCTACAAACTGCAAATCAAGCCAGAGCTGCTCTAAAGTGTATGCAAACAGATTTCTTTAACTTTCACTGTGTCAAGAGCTGGTCAGTCAGCAACTTCTTACTTCATTTGTGCTTTGTGAAAAATAGTTATCACTCGATTAAGGCAGACCCTCACCTTTTCTGCTGAGCCTGAACTATTTTATTTTTCCGTATTCTTGTCCAGACTCAATGACTGGAAAAAACAGCTCCAACCCATTGAAAATTCTAATTGCATCAGAAAAGTAGACAGATTTCAAAGGATTTTTTTTCTTTTTTTTTTTTTTGGCTAGCCTAAATTCCTTACTTTCTTTGAGCTGCATCCACTCTGCTTTCTTCCTCTCACGTTCCACTCTTGACTGATATGTCCAAGTGTTTCTGCTTTCCATGCTGTATCAGATGTAGTCTTGCTGGAGTCATCTGATACAGCAGTTCAGCTATTTCTATAAGGCTTTTCCTCTGGCATGGATTTTGATTAGTTCCACAATTCTGACTTGCTCATGGATCTCTGATGCTCCAACTCTAGAAACTTGCATTTTATGTTCCATTACTCCACCAACAGCCCCTGCAAACATAGCTTACTATTTTTACAAATCCTTCTAATAGCAGTATGTTCTCAAATTTCTTCCATCGACTGCTGTGGGATTTTTTCAGTGCCTCATTATTATTAATAGCTGTTCATCCTTCATACCTCTTAACCCAAACTGACTTTCAGTTATTTTTGTGTTGACAGTTGCAGTCTCTGCACTTTATCTAACCTGTGTACATCTCCCTTTCTTGAATTATGATCTCCTGAAGCATCTTAGACCAAGTTTTAACTCAGTTTTGTCTTTCTGCCCCTAGAAATACAGGACAAATGCCACCTTCATTGCTTTCTAGCAAAAGGCTTTTAAAATTCCTTAATGAACATCAGAATATCCTCTCAATAAGTGAAATTCATGGGAATAAGTACAATATTTTGCCTTATTTGCAATATATGTTTTTGTCCATAACAGATTGCATTCAAACTTCATGAAGAAATCGTAAACAAAATGATGCTAGACTAAGACAATGCCACAACACACAAAGAATAGCCAGGGGTCAGCATCCCTGCAGTGCAGATGGGAAGGAAGGGAGCTGCACACACTTGACTTTACTCTCCCCTCCCACAGCCAGACACAGTTACTGTTCCAGCTGATTGTTATGGGGAGGATGAAGAGGCTACACATCTGAAGACATTTCATTCTCTCCTCTTCAAGCCCATGTTTGAAAAATATTCCATTTTTCTTCTAAACTAAGGCTTGAGGGGTAATTGCATCAAATGCATGAGAAATGTAATGGAAAAAAATAGGCTTGTTTAGTAAATGTATCTTCAGTGTTCCACACCCAAACAGATTTTTAGAACACCTTAAAATGAAATAAACTAAAAAAAAAAAAAAAAAAAAGGTCAGTGATGTGGCATTTGTTTTAATTGACTTTAACTTTTGCAGTCTAGATGCAAAGCATGAGGCCCATTATAATTTGGATGGTTGGTGCTTCTAAACATAGTGCCAGAATGCAGTGAATGAGGGGGCGGGTTGCAGGCCAACCCACACACGGCCAAGTGAAACAGCTACTCCATCCGTGCTGCAAAATCAGACACATGTAGGGCAGCAGCTATAATTAGGCATGAAAAAACCATTTCACATATGTTCGGAACCCACTTTAATTCCAGTACTTCTTAAGGGTTTTCAGGTAGACCATTCTACTGAGTTAGACTGAAGTCTATCACAAAGAGTTTGCTACTTTTTCATGTTGTTTTATTTTTTATTTTTCAAACTGAAGGAAAAACAAGACAGTAGAAATGTTACTTTTTTCTGCTTCTCCTATTACCCTTTCTAAATCCTCCTCTCATTCGGATTTTGAAACACGCCTTCTTGAACTCACAGCTGTGAGAGTTTGGCCCACATTCAAAAAAAAGGGGACAAGGAGCTTTTTATGTAGTACAAGGGAAGCCAAATGTGGATTCAGTGATGAAGGAGAAGGTTGCAGGACAGACAGGCTTTGATAAAGTCCGTACATGGTCACAGAAAAGACCCTCAGTGTCTTGTCCCTAACTATAGCAAGCATCAAACTTCCAAAGAGAGCACCTACAGTAGTCAGCAGTATGAGCAGATTTTTGTACTGAGAAGCAGCAAGCAAGTTTTCTCCTAACTTTCAAGGACTGGAACTGATTAATGCCTGTAAGGTTGAGGTTTCATGTTCCTCCTAAGTATCTGTTATTCATTTTGCCATCTACCTCTTTCTTTTCAGTCCTTAGTTCCAGTGAAAGTTGGGGGAATGAGTTACATTGGCTTAGCAGCACAAAGTATAGAAAAGCTTTGAATGATCATTTTCAACTTTAATACAATTTCAATTTTTCAACAAAACAATTTCACATTATTTAACCTTATGAGTCAACAGATGAACAGAAGATTCTGCTGTGTCACAGAGAGGCATATTTTTAATTCCTCTGCATGCTTTTTGCCCCTTCTTGTTCAATAAGCAGCCTGAGACTCTTCAGCCTCCCTCCGTAAGAGTTTTCCATTCCCTCCACCCTTTCTTCACACTCCTCTCTGAATCCTTCCAGTGAATCTTTCCACTGAGCTGCAGATAACCAACCGCCCACGGCGTGCCGCTCGGTGGATTCCTCGGCTTGGTGCCTCTCAGGTTTCTCACAGCTTTCATGAACTTTGCCCCACTTTACCACCCTACGTCATCTATGGGATTTGCCATTGTTTTCCTCACCCTGCTTCCAAATGTCTAGTAAGGATAGAGGTGCTAATGCAGGACCTTCCCCAAGTCACCGCAGATATTGTTATTGCTTTCATTTGCGTCGCTGTAACTTCTATCCTCTGAGCTAGCATCCTGCTCTCCTTCCCTGCCCCAGGCTCCCACAGAGTGCCTCCTCAAGACAGGAAACCACATAAGCAGATAGCTTTGAGTATCCTTTACACAGTCACAGCTATGCAAGCAGCGGGAATCATCCGGTTCCCTTTGCTTTCCACATCATGGAGCAGAGCAAAAGATCAACACTTCTCTGTCAAGAGCAATGCCTGCTTGCATTCTACTGAAATAAAAAGCATGGCAATTATAGCTCAACTTTCTACTAGTCAGAGAAGTTCAGAGCACTTTTAGTGTTATTTATTTTATTACCAGACCCAACAATTGGGCTTCCCACTTAATTCCTTACCATCACTTTGTTGTTGTTGGTTTGTTTTTTGTTTTTGTTTTTGTTTAATTGTACCACACTAAGGAAGTCTAGAGGACATGGCAATGAAGCAAAAGTCTGCATTAACCTTCCTTTCCAGAGACATGAGGTACACATTGAATGGACCATATACAAAATGAGTTTAACACAGGCTCAGCTCAATCTTCAACAAGTGTCAGAGAAGGTACCACTTACTACTTGTAAGCAAGAACAGACACTGTTTCTGAGAAAGAAGAACAAAACCTATTTATACCACAAATGAAAACTGATCAGCTCATAACTGTGATGCCCTGGGTTCAACCAGAAATAATAATATCAGCCAGCAGTGCTAAAGAGATACCATATTATTTCTGCCTCAGCCTTAAACACATTTCAACTGAGAACAGTCCTTGAAAAATGATAAAAGTCTGCACATCAGTGTTTCCAATGTTGGACAATTACTGATAGCCCTACTTTTGACCAATCTTGTGTTGTACATATGCTTTGAAATTACGAACAACTTTAAAAAGAAACCATTTGTTTTGCTTGACAATTCAGTTTTCCTAAGGACTGTTTTGTTGGAAGTACTTTGTACCATTCATAAGATTTAACATTTCTTCCAGAATACTTATGTTGTTATAGTTGCTGGCAATAATCTTGCCAAAAATCAAAGTCATTGGTGGCACCATCTGTAACAAAGGCCACTTGAAGAAATGTAAATTAATTTCTTTCTTGCAGCAGAGATTTTAAAGCTTGAAGAGGACTTTGACTCTTAGGATAAATTATTTTAATAGGATACTGAATGGCTCCAACTGTCACATATATCTCACATGAGAAGAGGAACAATTTTATTACTCTCTATTTGAGACTTTCATCGAAGGGTGGCCACAGATAACACAATGAGCTGTTAAGGCCTTCACAGTTGCAAAGCAAGGAATACTGTCTTAAAAGCTGTTTCTCCATTTGCAGTGGTTCCTAACATATTTCTGAATATCTCACTTAAAAAAAAAAAAAAAGGGAAAAAATGCGAGCTATAATACAAAGTTTCCGTGGAAATACTGCTCCCATGTAGCCCTTTTCTCTTGATGGATTGGTTCTGGAGAATCTCACACCAGCAACTAAGCACCTTTGCCCCAGCTATCTGTCTTAATGCTGCCAAAGTAGGCATGGCAGAAGGAAAGAAGTTCTTACACCTCCATCACTTTGGTTTACTGCCCAGCACCTTCATTTATTTAAGCATGCCTGTATCAGCCATGTGAGCAGAGGTCCATGGTTCACTCTGAAAGAAATCTCCCTTTTGCCTAGTTCAGCTCAAAGAGTGACCACACATGGCACACACCATGGAGCTGATACCATCTGAAGGCTGCACAACTGCTATGATGAGACTTGCTAGCCAAATTTCATCAGACCTCCAAGGTTTTCATGTGCTGCCCATCTGCACACTACAGCATTCATTTCCACAGGCTGAAAAAGCTTTTTTACTGAGCTACAAAAAGAGTACTTAGAGTCATAGAATCTTGAAGGTTGGAAAAGACCTCTAAGATCATCTAGCCCAACCATCAGCCTAACACCACCATGCCCACTTTACCATGTCCCTGAGTGCCACATCTGCATGTTTCTTGAACACCTCCAGGGAAGGAGACTCCACCACCTCCCTGGGCAGCCTGTTCCAGTGCCTGACCACTCTCTCAGAGAAGAAGTTTTTCCTAACATCCAACCTGAACCTCCCCTGGCGCAGCTTGAGGCTGTTACCTCTTGTCCTATCACTGTTACCTGGGAGAAGAGGCTGTCAAAAAAAAGTCAAAATAACCTAACCTCAAGGTGGCCTTTTTATGCCAGATTGAAAGGTGCCAAGTGCTCTGTTTCCTATGAGAAGTTTCCCAAAATCAAACCATCCAGATAGGAGCCACGTAAAGGTTTTCTGGAAAACTTTCACAGTCTGAATGGGCAGAGGAGGAGACCTCTTGGCTATAAAAAGGGTAGAGTTACAGTTCAGCGGACTGCAGAGATTCTCAGAGGTGCTGGCAGGGCTCTCTAACTTACCCTGAGGACCAGTGATATCCATCTTAGAAAACTTTTCCCCTTCTGTGATGGTTGCCTGCAGGTACATCAGTCCATCTTCACAATTTCTACCAAATTTCTGAGTGCATAATCTTGGATGCAGATGATGAGACCCAAACACAGTATCACAGTAATAGAAGGCAGGTAGATGAATAAACTTTAAGGTAATTAATGAATAACAGCTAACTAGCTAACTTCTTCCTGCTTTTCTCTGTTCCTGCTTTTCTCTTTAGCTCCTTTGAACTTGGGTTCTGGGATGACTTCTTATTAAATGCAAGTGGAGAACTGAGATGAGTAGATTCATTGTATCCTCCTGTTTCTTGTGTTCTGCCAGAATCAGAAAATCTGTGTTGTGGTTTAACCCAGCAGGCAGCTCAGCACCACACAGCCATTTGCTCAATCACCCCCAGTGGGATGAGGGATAGAACTGGAAATAAAACAGAACTCATGGATTGAGATAAAAACTGTTTACTAAGACAAAAAAAAAAAAAAAAAAAAAAAAAAAAAAAAAAAAAAAAAAGGAAAATAGAAACAAAAATGTGATGATAGCAGAATATGTATAATATAGATAATTATATGCACAACGAAATTAATCGCCACCTGCCGACAAACAGCAACTAACAACACAACTAACAACACCCCGCCAACAATGCAAGGTCTCACCACCTACCGACCAACACCCAGCAATCCCCAGGCAGTGGCCATCTCCCAGCCAACTCCCCACAGCTTTACAGCCACCCACATGACATCACGAGGTATGAGGTTCTTTCAGAAATGAGTCCCATTGGCTGACTCAATTCTTTCTGGGGTGCCATGTCACCACAGGACTTGCTCTTCAAGGCCCAATATGGTGTTTCGGGCAGTGGCACATGGCACTAGGTTATGTTTCCAGCCATCTGGTTGTTGCTTCCACCATTGTAAGCATGTGACACTTGCTGTTGTGGGTTTGTGGGAGTGTGATACAATCTACCTGCCAGGCCTCCCCATATTTATGCGTCAGCCGCCATCCTCTGTATCAGAGAGGCTTTATCCACTCAGCCTGCTTAATTGCGGTGCATGTGTCACATTCATGGATAACCTGTGCAATAGCGTCCATGGTCAAGTCCACCTCTCAGTCCCAAGCCCATCTACATGCTGCATCTCTTCCTCGATGGCTTGAGGTGTCATGGGCCCACCAAGCTAGAAATAACTCACCCTTATGATGGCAGTCCAGATCTACTTGAGAAATTTCAGTCGTGGCAGCCCAATCCACCTGCTGTTTGAACGTGAGAACATGTTCTCATGTTCTTCAGTGGCCTGACCCATGGGTACATGTGCATCTACATGACATGCTTTTACAGCCATGTTCTCTACTTGGGCAGCAACATCTTTTCACAATGCAGCAACCCAGATAGGTTTGCCTCTGCACTGCCAATTGTTCTGCTCCCATTGCTGTAACCACCCCTACAGGGTATTTGCCACCATCCATTAGTCAGTACAGATACAGAGCACTGGTAACTTCTCCCATTCATTACTTCAGTAATATCTAAAGCCAGCTGGATGGCCTTCACTTCTGCGTATTGGTTCAATTCACCTTCTCCTTCAGCAGTTTCTGCAGCTTTTCATGTAGGACTCCATACAGCAGCCTTTCACTTCTGATGCTTTCCCACAATACGACAGGACTCCTCAGTGAACAAGGCATACTTGCTTCTCATTTTCTGTCAGTTTATTTTGCACTGAGGCCGCTTCAGCACACTGAAGATATTCCACTTCCAATATTCTGAAATTTTTGCCTTTGGGCAAGATCACGATCACTTCCAAGATTCCTGGACGACCGGGATTTCCTATTCGCACCCGTTGTGTGATTACTGAGACACATTTACCCATGTAGCATCAGTTGCATGGTGTGTGGAGGGGACCCTCCCTTTGAGCATACAGCCCGGCTAGCTCACTTGGTAGAGCATGACACTTCATCTCATGGTCATGAGTCTGAGCGCCATAGCAGGTGCAGGCAGCTCAGCACCACGCAGCTGTTGGTTCACTCCTCTCCACCCAGTGGGATGAGGGAGAAAACTGGCAACAAAACAGAACACGTGGCTTAAGATAAAAACTATTTACTAAGAGAAAGACAGACAGACAGACAGTGGGAAAGAACTCCACCCTGACCTCTGCCGCCACACCAGAATGGCAGCGGCTCTGTCCTGCCAAGCGGCTGGGCCCGGGCACACATCCATCACCCTGCAACAACCAAAACCTCAGTGTGCTATTAACAATATCTCAGCTGAAACCAAGGCAATCTTGAGAAGAGGAATAAGTGCTGGACAGACAAAGTAGAAAGACTTACAAAGTTGTCGTTTCGTAGAAGAAAAAGTGAATGCTGAAATCTGATCAGAGTAGTTTTTCTGCAGCGATCATGATACGGTTCATTACATTTTATTCTCTGTGTTACCAGCTTTGTTACCATTCTTAATCCATGAGAAGCAGCAGTGATTATAAGCAGCTAAATGCAGGCATATGTTTTAGATGACAGTTAAAGTAATATATATGTCTATTTTGATGTTCCTCAGCAAATGTCTTTCATTGTACAGTTCAAAGAAGTTAAGAATCAAATTCCTTTTCTGGTCATGGAAATTATTATAGTAACTCTTGAAGGTATTCTAGGCTGTTTCACCGAAACTACCTCCAGATAGCACATTGGAGAAGATTAGAACAGCTAGTAAGGAAGAAAAGCCAGCCTGTTTTAATAAAGATTTCTTTAGATGGCAAGTGAACACACAGTTAAAAGTTGCAGTTGTATAGTCAATATGTGTTTGGGGGAAAGAAAAAAAGAAAGAATCGTATTTGTGTTTTTCTACATCAATAACTTCTATTTAAAGAAATATTTTAGTATCGTTCTGAAATTACTTTTAATATTTGGCCAGAAAAAAAAAAATAGCAAAACAAAACAAGATGCCACAAATATTTTTTCATTTTATGGCAAAATAGATTGTGCTTGTTAGAGACAATTCCACATAAATAAGTTCTATCATTAATTCCAATTTCTGGTCATTTATTCAAATTGCCGATAACTATTACATTTAGCAAATCAGCAATTACCACAATCCCAATGTTTTATGCTAGAAGAAAAGCATTTTCTCCAAACATATGCTTTGCATGAGTTTCTATCCATATAGCCAAAAACACCAGAGACAAAAAAAAAAAAAAAAAAAAAAAAAAAAAAAAGATATTTGAACCAGGAAAAGACCTTACTGAAATTAAATCCCCCTTGCTGTACTTTCTGAAAGAGGCAATGAACAGCAAGGCATGAAAACCACCACATCATTTCCCTTATCAAGGGAAATTCATGTTGACCTGGCATAGATTTGAGTAAACAGAACTTTTCTTTCACTTGTATAGGCAAGAACATGATCTGCCCAGAAAAGTGGGGAGTATGTTATACTTGCTACAGCTGGACATTTGCAGCTGGTACTTGGATGAGAGTAAAATCTCCTCCAGAGGTTAATTTCTAAAAGCAGACTGTCTCATTACAGGATACTCTGGCTTTACAGCTGATTTCCATGTGGTATAAAGAAGCTAGAGTAAAGAGCTATGGCACAAGCAGCCTTTCATCGTTACAAAGAAAAACTACTAAAACTATTTATTATTAAAAACATCAAAAGGAAGGGATAGTAAATAGGCAGATACATTTTCAGGAAAGACAACACCTATGTTCATCTCCTTAAGGCACAGAAAGGTGAGAGAAAAAAAATAAAATGGACTTACCATGGAAGCCAAAAGGCCTTGATGAGAGAGACAGCACATGTAAAATCATCAGAATAATTAGAACAGCATAAATGCCAAAGATCCTTTTTAACATTGAATTGTTAGATTGGAGCAGAAAAGTTGCTTCAGATAAGTTGAGGCCACTTACATTTCTGCTTTTCTTGAGCATCCAAGCAATCAAAATCCACTGCAAAGCTGCTCCTGGAAAGTAAGTTTTATGGACATGTGTTCAATGATTGTATGGATTCTCGGATTATCAGGGAAAAAATCTCAGCATCCTGAGGGATGAGATATTGTCACAGAGGCAGGAGGAACAAAACCCTCAGGCACTTCAAGAAGAGACAAAGAATTAAATTCTGTTCTGCCTTACAGGGGTGGAGAAGAAAGGCATGGGCAGGGAGAAGAGAGGCTCCCGATCTCACAAATTCATAGGCTGCCTCAGGTCTTCAGGGTTAAGAAAGCTGCGGTGACTTCTCTGTAGTGGTCATGGGCCACAAAATTCTCCATGTATCTTACTCATACATACAATATGTTTTACTGGAAGCTGTACTTTTCATTGAAAGAAGGGTCCCAAGGGAGGGTGCGTACCATAAACCACAATTTGCACAAATACAGCTTTGCACTGCTAATTCATAACGTATACATGAAAACTACCCTGAAAATAATCTTACAAATCTACCTAAATAATGGATTTTTTCAGGGTCTTTGCAGTTCATTAGTAGATATCATATAAGAAAAAAAAATAATAGTGTTATAATGAAGATAAATATTGACTCGAAATATGACAGGTTCCTCCAGTATAATTTACTGGTAATTCAGATTACAAATCTGAACTGCAAGGGTGGAAAGCTATTGCATCAATTTGACCATCACTTAGCAGCACTTGCTTCCAATAACTCAATTTGTTGGAACTTCTTGAACTCCGGCAGCTTGGGGCCGTGCCCACTGCCCTGGGATCCTGTTCCATGCCCACCACCCCCTGGTGCAGACCCTTTTCCTAACACCCCTCTGACCCTCCCCTGACACAGCTCCATGCCGTGCCCTCGGGTCCTGTCGCTGTCCCCAGAGAGCAGAGATCAGCGCCTGCCCCTCCGCTCCCCTGCGAGGGAGCTGCAGGCCGCCATGAGGCCTCCCCTCAGCCTCCTTTGCTCTGGGCTGAGCAAACCAAGGGACCTCAGCTGCTCCTCACACACCTCTTGCCATCCAGACCCTTCTCCATATTCATAGCCCTCCTTTGAATGTTGTATTACTTATTTCTCTCACAGGTATTCTCTAAAAGATTTCTAAATACTTTAAATTAATCAACAAAAAAATGATTTTACTTTAAGAATTAAAGTTTAAGTTGGTCAAATTCATCTCATGCTTCCACCTCACATTCCAAAACTCACAGTGACGAGGTCCTGAATTTAGGTTTTTATTGTTACTATCTCATATCATGCTTTGCTCCAATTCCTTGTGCTTTCTGCAGACCACAAAAAATAACAACCGACTTGCTTCCCTTAGTTAATTTAACAAACTTTTAAGTAGTCCATGATTTCCAGGCATCCACAGGTTAAAAATCTTCTATTTAAAACACATAAGCCTTCATGAGAAGCCTGCCTTGATCCTTGCCTTTCTTTAGATGACAAAAATACAATCAGAAAAATGACAAAAGGTTAAAATAAAATCAAAACATTTCTGCCCTCTTCTTCTTCTTTTTTTTTTTTTTTTTTTTTTTTTTTTTTTTTTAAGACTAAAACATTGATGAGTCCCAGGAATTAAGGCTGAAAAAGGGCCTCACAGAATCATTCTCCCTTGAACTTTACCATTAATGATTTTTCATGCACCATTACTCTCCTTTTAAAGTCTTTGCCACCTTTTCTGCTGCACCTTGTCTCCTGGAAAAGTAGCACTGTGAGCTATAGGCAATCCCTGAGGCTCCTGGATTTATCAAGGATAACTTCTTGAGGCAAGAAATAGATAGCCCTGTCAGAGGAGAAGCAATACTGGACCTGTTGCTCACCAACTCAAGCAAAATGATCGGTGGCATCAGGATTTGAGGCTGCCTGGGCTCTAGCGATCATGCAATGGTGGAGTTCACACTCCTGAGGAATATGGGGCAAACAAAGAGTAAAGTTAGAACACTAAATTTTAGGAAAGCCAACTTCCAGCTCTTCAGGGATTTAGTCAATAAACCCACCTGGGAAACTGCCCTCAAGGACAAAAGAGCGGAACAGAGCTGGCAGATCTTGAAGGAAGCTTTCCTTAGTGCCCAAGAGCTCTCCATCCCCAGGTGTAGGAAGTCAGGAAAGGAAGGCAGGAGACCGCCATGGCTGCCCCGTGACCTGCTGGTCAAACTGGAGAGCATGAAGAAAGTGCACAGGTATCCTTGAAGGAGTATAGGGATGCTGCTAGGCTGTGTAGGGAAGGAGTCAGGAAGGCCAAAGCCCAGCTGGAACCGGACTTGGAAAGGGGTGCAAAGAAGAACACGTAAGGCTTCTACAGTTGCATCAGCTGGAAAAGGAAAGTCCAAGAAGGCATTCCCTCTCTAATGAGCAATACAGGCAGGCTGGTAACAACAGACAAGGAGAAGGCAGAGGTGTTCAGCAACATTTTTGCTTCAATCTTCAATAACAACTGCTCTTCACACACATCTCAAGCAGGTGGGTTGGAAAGTGAAGACTGGGGGAGCAATGTCCCTCCCACTGTAAACAAAAATCAGGTTTGCAACCACCTGAGGAACCTGAACATCCATAAGTCTATGGGTCCCGATGAGATGCATCCCAGAGTCCTGAAGGAATTGGCTGATGCAGTGGCCAGGCCACTCTCTGTGATATCCCTCAGGGGTCCATTCTGGGACCGATGCTCTTCAACAACTTCATCAATGACATCGACAGCAGGATCGAGTGCACCCTCAGCAAGTTTGCAGATGACACCAAGCTGTGTGGTGCAGTTTTCACACCTGAGGGACAGGATGCCATCCAGAGAGACCTTGGATGGGCTGGAGCTGTGGGCCCAGGAGAACCTCATGGCTTCAACGAAGGCAAATGCAAGAGCTTGCACCTGGGTCACGGCAACCCCTGCTATCAGTACAAGCTAGGGTTCAAAGCGCCTCTTCTTCCTTCTCTTTCACCTTCTGTTCTGAAATCAGATGGAAGATACGGTGTGGTAGCATATGGGTCTCTCTTTGAACACCTGTAGATAGGAAAAATTGGAATTCCACATCTCTCAAATCTCAGCTGAATGCTATATTTGAGGATGAAATGCTCAGTAGTGATATGAGACCTTTAATCCCCGTGTGCCTCAATCTGCAAATCTGTAAGTATAAACATTGCCACCACCATATTGTACCAGCTAACTGCTGTATGCATTCTGCATCTTACAATATCAACTCCTTACTACTGCCAACAGAACGGAATGGATTTAACAGAAGAGAAAAATATGACAATAGCTTTGAAATGTCAAAGTGATAAAGAAGAATTCTTCATGGTTATCAGCATTTTCTTTGTGCCTCAGTACTTCACGTGTGTATTTTACTCCCTTCTCTGCATACTGAAGCAAACTGTTTGCTTGAATGTTGAATGAGGAGAGATGTGAAAAGCAGAAAAGAAGAAAGAAGAAGGAAAGAGAATAAATGTGAGAGGGGAATAGAGAGCAGAAGGAAACGAAGAGAAAGGAAGAGGACTGAAAAGAGAGAAGTGGAAATGCAAATAGAAGTTACAGACATTAAAAACAGTGAGAAATTGTAAGAAACACGAAGGAAAGGGAGTGAAAGAAATCAGTGAGAAAATGAAAGGCATGAGAATACAATGAAAAAAAATTGAAATATATTAACAGATACGAAAGGAAGTGAAAGCAAAGAAAAAACACGAAAAGAAAATGAAAAAGGAGTGAATGAAGAAATTAATACCATAGAAAATGTGAAAAAAAAAAAAAAAAANNNNAAAAAAAAAAAAAAAAAAAAAAAAAAAAAAAGAACAAAGAACTGAAAAAAAATAGAAGTGAATAGAAAGAAGAGATGTAAAAATTAAAAGAAGCAAAGCAAGGAAGGAGTGAGAAGTCCAAATTGTGATAAGCAGGAAAAAAAAAGGGAGGAAGAGACCTTAAAATCAGTGAAAAAAAGTCCAAACTATGCACCACTCTGCTAAGTGTTGGAAAGGTGGGGAAAGTAGCCCAAAAAGCTGGCAGAAGTGGGGAGCAGGACAGAATGGAAAAGCAGGCAAGGGAAAAGAGCGAAAGAAGTCAGAGCAGTGAAGAGCAGGAAAAATAAGCCAAAGCCATGAAAAGCTGGAAAGAGGAGGAAGAAGCACGAATGAAAAGTGGCGGGGGGTTGGGGAAGGAAGGACGTGAGAAGTGGCAACGTAAAGTCAAAGCAGGAAAGGGAAAGGAGGAGTGGGAGGAGGAGGAAAACAGAGATTGGGAAAGACAGAGAGTGGGAGATAGGGAAGGCAGAAGAATGGAACAGAATTGGGGAAGCAGGGCAGGCAGACGGGGAGAAAAGACCTAAAAGGTGTGATAGAAAGTCAAAATGGGGACCTGAAGGCAAGGGAAGAGGGAAAAAAGAATAGTTAGAGGAGTAGGATTATAAGGGGGGAAGGCCTGAAAAGCAGAAAAAGAAAAAGCAACTAAGGAAAGAAAGCAGCCAAGGCAGGGAGATGCAGAAAATCAAAGAACTGAAAGCAGGAAAGCTGGGTTGTTGGTTTTTTTTTTGTTGTTGTTTGTTTGTTTTTAAAGGGGGG
>VXAV01000774.1:43224-71695 GCA_013399715.1 Alectura lathami | reverse complement strand
GTCAATGTCTAACAGCCTATTTAAAACTAGCTACTATTTCATTCAAGTCATCATTAGTAATGTTTAAAATTAGCTATAATGAAACAAAATGATCATGCGTATCCAATAACAGCGTCATTAGAATTTTTAGCCATACGCACCCTCTGTCCAAGCTGACACGAACTCCCAAAATCAACAATCTTGATGGCGCTTCGTTTGGGGTTGCAGAGCAGGATATTCTCAGGTTTTAGGTCACAGTGAATGATACTAAGTTCAGGAGTCGCCAGAAAAAGCAGTGCAGTGCACATCTGCTGTGCAAATTTTCTTGTCAGATTCAGTGAGACACCTCTGAAGTTGGTGTTCCGCAACAGATCATACAGATTGTAGGACAGCATTTCAAAGACTAAGCAGAGATGGTTTCGGAACATGAAGTGGCGCTTCAAATGCACTTTAAAAAAGGGAAGAAAATAATTAACACATCTGCTGTGTGGCAAGTATTACATACAAATTACAGCACAATGCTTAAGTATTTTTATCAATATATAGGAGGCTGATCTATGAGTAAGACAATCCTGTTAAATTTGTTTCTAGATCTATGGTTATTCACAGAATATTTCTGCTATGCTTAGTGTATGGTTGGTTTTTATTCACACATCTGAAGTGTCCTCAGGTGTAACTCAATAGAGCTGCATTAACCAATAAATGATTTAAAATATAGAAGAGAGATTTTTCGAAACATATCACTCCCCTGTTAACAAAGGCAAAAATTTAGGGGTAAACAAAAATAACACAGAATTCCAAGTAAAGTTAAAGTCAGGTTTAGTGAAGGAGAACTACAACAATACTTACAACTAATCTTTACTAATTATTAACTAATCGGCTCAAGTAGTCAGGATAAGAGCTGAGCTGCCGCACCTTCCCTGCAGTGGAGGCATCACTTTGAACGTTCCTCTTACACTCTGCCACCACGAAATTCAAATACCTCACTGCATTCTTACACTTGTGTTAGATTTGAAGGAGCCCAGTCAGAAGGTTTGGAGCTACTAGAGGAGATCTGGCAGAAGTATAAGCAGTTACACTGTACGTCATTCAAAATCAGGCTAAAAATGCACATCTAGAGTTCAGCCTCCAAATTTAATAATTCCTCCTGAAGTCTACATTTCACATCACACAGTATATTGCAATATTTGCAGTGCTTTCAGCCTTATTCAACCACTCTCAGCATCATGCATCCGAAAGTCTGTGCAAGGGTGAACCACCCTCATGTCCTACAGACAAGTTACTACAGCGAAGCGCCTAGAGATCTCAGTTTTTGCAACACATGCAATAGAGGGTGAGCATTTTCCTTTTTTTGTTATTTTTGGTTTAAATACAGCTCCCTATATTAAGCCATTTTTGTTAAGTCACACAGTGCGATTGTGTGAAGTTCTGGTCAATCTCATTTTATGCGATGCTACAGAGTGTCAGAAATTCTAAAATCTAATATATATATGCAAATCCTAAAAGTTCATCTGCTAGTATTTCAGCCTCTACAAAGTAAGATAAAAGATATTTTAAAACAGTTTAATTTCCTTTAATCATTCTTTCTCGTAGTCCTCCATCTCCCTTTACAACACACTGCCTTTCCATTACATTCTGCCCAAAATTCCACTCCAGAGAACAGACAGGATTTAATAAACTTTTTACTTGAGCTGACTGACTTAACTTCATCATGACTATAAAGTTCAAGTAGCATTATAATAATAACCTCAGGGAACAGCATGCCAATCTACAGGAACAGTCAGAATTATAAGCTTTGGAAGTATTTTCTGAGATCTAATTGGGCAAGTCTTAAAATTTACAGAAGTCGTACCTCAATTCTGTAACGCAAAATGTTAAGCTTTATAGGCATACACAAATAAAAAAAAAAATAAAGATCAAGCTAGTCATAAAACTACTGTATGACATTGTTTCATATTAAATAAGCACGCTTTTATTCATGACTTTTCCTGGATCATTTAAAATATACCCAAAGTAGTGGAAGACGTGCAAACCACCACTGATCACAGCTTCTGGAGAAAAAGCTAGTCAACGGGAACTTGTGTAGGTGTCTATCATTAACAAAATCCTACGGAAGATCGGAATGTTACGGAATAGCAAGTCTGTTATCCCAAAACATTTTATGTATTTCTCTTCTGGATCTGGTCCTGCTGCACAGTGAACTGTTGTTTATGCAAGGTGATTTACACTGGTATTATTTCGTTTCATTTCGTTAGCTCCAAAAGCATTAGTTGCAGCATCATACGCCATACAGCAAAATACAGAATTTTCATCATTTGATTAAATAAAAATTAAGAAAACCTATTTGAATACCTATATAGTACTTCATCTCAGTGTCATGTTTGTTCATAAGCTCAAGCAGTCGCACTTCAATCTGGGCTTGGTTTAAGAAAGCTTTCTTGTTTTTTATTATTTTGATAGCCACCCACTCCTGTTCCACTCGATCATAAGCCTTCACAACCTGAAAGACAAAAGCCAAATACGTAAGTCTAAACCCTGAACTTGAGTTTTCAAAATTCAGCAATAATAGGATTAAGATAATAGTTGAATTTCAAAAGGAAATAGGAACACCACTTCAAATGACATGGATATTATCATTCACATGAATTATAGGTTGTGCAGTTGATCTCTATTACCTGTCCAAAGGATCCTTTGCCTATTAAAGAGTCAATCTCATAACGATCCATCCACTTCTCCCCATTTTTTACAATATAGTCGTAGTTGTCATCATCATAGCCATCATTGTAAACTTTTCGCTCCTTTTTGTGACTGGAATCATCTCCTTGGCCCTGCTGATGCCGCCGTTTTTTTTTTGCATAGTAAACCTAAACGTGAAAAGTATAAAAGAGCACCTTTTAGAACAGCTGTTCACAGAATCAGTTTTTATAATCATTATGTACCTTATCCTGTGATTTTGAAATATGACTTGAACTGCTGAAACAAAACAATCCTCTCCTGCTATCACTCTGTCTGAAATCATCATTGGACCAAGAGCAAAACTCTGAATAATAATTAGAAAACTCAGAAAGCAGGTCTAAATAAAAACATCAAAACCACCGATCCCCTGAGTTCATCGGTGCAAAAAGAAAAGAAACATCACAGTAAACTATACATACAGCAAAATCAAAGTTAAAAATGGAAGGCAGCCTGGAAAAAGAGCTATCAGTTGCTCTTTCCAGAAGATAAGAAAAAAACTTCCAAGAAGGTCAGTGATCACTGTAGAAATCTCTTCACATTCCCTACAACTACCAGAGAGTTAGAAGCTAACTAATGCCTTCCTATATTAACCACATTGTTGGTGGTTGTTGTTTTTAATTTTGTATGGGCCATCAATACTTAATCAAATAATTTAGGGAAAACATATTTCTCTACTGTTCTCCTTAAAAGCCTAGACACATTCATAAAGGTTTATAAGATGAGCTAAAAGAGTGTTTGTGCCACTCTTATTTATTTATCATACACCAGGAAAACACAAAAGTTTCTTTATAAAACAACAGAAAACCACAACCAGCATAAAAAAAAATCCTTTTGGCTGTACAGCAAGGAGGACCGTGACATCAATGTTTTCAAATGAGATGAGACCAACAGAGAGGAAACTTCATTACTCTTATCCTTGTGTGAGCCTTGCAAAACTTAAATATGCAATGAATAAGTAGACAAAAATGATAGCATTTCCTTGAGAGGGATTCCTAATATTTTTGTAAAGATTTAATGTCTAGAAGGCGTGCTTTCAGAACTTGCAAGGAATGAGGCTTAAAAACGGAGATATCCAAATACTCAATTACCTTTGAAAATACATAGCTATTCAGAGCCTACTCTATTTCAAAGATATTATCAATTTTCAAGTAAACCTCCACTGGCAACGAAATAAATTAAAAACTGATATTACTCAAGGGGGAAAGAAGCAGGCTTCTCTCCTTCTACACTTCTCCACATACAGGAACAAACTAGTTTTTTGGAACACAATACAACAGAGGATAAAAATTATTTTGTCCTTTGCAGTCACTTCAGCGTTAATAAAAACAATCACAATTTCTTTAATCAAACAAGTTCAGTCTGTAAGACAAAATCCAAAACAATGCCAGTAACACATGCAGTATGATTCACAGAAAATATACTTCATAATGTATTTCAAACAAAGGCTTCGTATCAGCACACTTCACAAAGATAACTGGACACATTACCTCATTAATATGCTTGTATGTCTTAATCAAATCTACGGAGAGCTTCCTCAAAGGAGCAGTAGCTGGATCACGGAAAGTTTGGGGCATTCGCCTCTGTAATATGACAATATTAGACATATCAGAAAAAACTTCAATTATATATAATTACTCCATCACACTGAGATATTCCTTACAGAAGTGAGCTATTTCATTGTAACATCTTTTTCTTTAAGCTCACACACACACAAAAAAAAAAAAAAAAAGAAAAAAAAAACACGAATGCAGGAATCAAAGAAAGTAACATTTTGCCAGCTACTTTATAACATATTTACTTATCAATCCATCAGTAAATAAATCCCAAACTGTCTACCTCTCCTCAGTAAACATAATGGGCTTAAACCTATAAACAGTCTTTCCTTTAGTTAAAAATACAGCTCATCTGATAACACAGATTCAGCCTGACATTAGTGCTCTCCCTCATGGCTGATACATGAACCGTGACTGTATTTAATGTAAAGCTGCACTAAAATAACAAATGGAAGTTAATAAGCATAGCTGCTGAGAACTGTGTCAGTTTGCCATGTTAAAACTACATTAAATTCCAAATCAAGAAACTCAGGTCTACCATGCTTTGCAATATTAAGTCTAATAAAAGAGCACAGATTTGATCAAATCTAAAGTATGACCATGAAAGCCATACCTACTTTTGAAGTTTAAAAAAAATGTTCCTGAAAAGGGAACTGTGCTGCTTAGCTATGTTTCCTAATATTGACTGCTTTTAGAACATGAACACCTTCGACAGCAGGGTATTTCTTGGTACTGGTCTCCTAAAGCAGTAACACTTCTATGTGACACAGTTATCTGTGTGCCTCTTTTTCCCCTACTGACTTCCATTACTCCTTAGGATTTGTTTGGTATCTCAGAAGACAAAGTTCCTGAAAAGATTAAACTCCAAGTGGCAAGCTAGAGGCAATTAGCATCACCAGTGACGAAAAGGCAGAAAAACCTAAGAAATTTTGCATGCCATTGAGCTAAAGCTGACTACCTGGTCCGCACACGCCTACTGAACAGCACAACTGTACCACGAGACAAGCTCTGGCAACTTAGAGCCCGTCTCACGGTGAGCGTGTCAGGTGGGGAGTCAGGAGAGAGAGCGAGGAGTTCAGTAAGTGTGACTGGTCCCCTAGCCTGCCTCTCCCCATTCCCAATCTTCCCAATGACAAGAAACCCCACAGCAAGTTTTACAACCCACAGAAAAGCTTGTTTCATATGTGAAAGTTCCTTCCACTTCCTTACTGAGCACTAAGAGGGCCAGGCGACCACACGCCACCACACTCATCTGTACAACACTCATCTCACATCATCTCATCTCACACCAGCAAACATGCTGAAGCTCATAACTCTCTTCACTTCCAAGCTGAATCTCATCTGCTGCCTCCTATTCCTGCTGAAGGGATACTCAGCCTCCCGCAGAGCTGCAGGAAGAACATAAGCCATCAACAAAAATAAGGAAACTGATTGATATGTAAGTATTGCTGAACTAATAAAGGAACTGGAAAAGCATAACTGCTCCTCTGTCTTTTACAGCATTACTTAATACTTGTGGCTGCGGCTGTGCAAATAGTTCTTTTTATCTTCCCCTCAATGACCGAATAAAAAAAAAAAATATGTTGAAGTTACCCCAAAAAGTTCTTACCAGTAGAGGCAATAAAGAGAGTTTGGGTATCTGAAACTGGATCTGAACACAAGAACCCAAACAACCACACTAGAAAGTTGAGTTTATATTCTCCTGTGGACAAACACAGGCAGAAATAACCCAGAAAAACATAAGAGAGAGGGAGCAAGAGTCTGAGAAAGATCGTGAATGAGCTCGAGAGCTACCGGTAACCTCCCTGCATCTGTGTAAGGCTGGGGCTCCCAACAGCTACAGACGCAGTGGAGCTTGAACTGCAGTTCAAAGCTTTGATGCACACCACTCAAAACACGTCTACACAACATTTTTACACTCATGCAAGACTGCTTGCTGGCTCCCAGTCTTTCTGATGGCAGACTGTTTCTCAGAGACAATGTGATACACTTCAGCTTCCCCCAGGGCATTTTACCCCAAGTCATGCTCTAGATGCCTGCTCTGACCATTCACTTCTGGGTATGGGCCCCACCACCAATTTCCTTTCAGCACCTTTATCAGATGAATCCTTCAGTTCTTTTTTACTACAAGCACAAGACCATTCTGTAAATATCAGGAACGTCTGTTTCAAAATTTTCTGAACAAGTCAACTGACATTTCCAAAATATTTTTGTTTCTTCTTCTCATTTGTCAAACAAATCATTAAACAAATCACACCTAAATATGACCATTTTTGGTTCTCATGCTGCAGTACTGAACACCTGAACAGCATCTAGTCCTAGCCATAACCGCCACTGCTAAAGGCTTTTCAAATGTAAGAATTTCCCTTAGATTTCTGAACTTGATTTAAAGAGATTATTGGAACAGGGGAACACAGGTAGATTTTGCCAGTGTAAGAAACTGGTGCACAAATACTTGCAGAGACTTCTCTCTGTCCTAGGCTGATATGACCATCACAGTCTCTGCTACTGCAGGTTACGTTCTGAGGAAATAGCCTAAGGACAGAACTCAATAGTTCTTCAACTCTTCAGACATAAGTTTGCTCTAATTTGGACAATAAATTTGTAGGATAAGTGTTCATGTTTATTTTCTAATTTAGAAGTCAAATTTCCTTACCTAAAAAAAAAGAGATCTAACTTCATCACTTAAATAGAAGCCTGGGAGGGAAATGAAAGGGGGTTTCTGTTCACTAATTACAAATAATTCAAATTCTGCAGGCTACCTGTACGCTGTTCACAGGCAGTGTTCCATCTGAAAACTGTATTTTTATTTGGCATTTAGACAACCACACATTTCTGAGGTCACACTTTGACCTGTATGAACTTTCCAACAGGTATTAGTTTGCTGTCCTGAGTTCTTAAGAAAGTATAGGGAGGAGAGGGAGTTGACTTTTCCACCTTCCTCGTTATATTGCAAAATTTGTAACATTCCCTTTTTCTTCTGAGATTCTTCTTAAGACCCTTGTTCCCTTCTTTCCTGATATTGGAAGATTATGGAACAAAATGGTCATTATCCATTTTACACAACACTCCTAAATTCTCCATCATTGAGGTAATACCAATTTCCCTCTTGGCTTTAAAGAATGTTCAGTGAGAGAAAAAAAAATCCTATTTTGCAAGCTCCAGTCTCTATCTGGTGGCCAGACAGCAACACTGCAACCTCAGATCTTCCCAAAGATAGAACAAAACCAAAAGATATTTCAAGACTGAGACAAGAAACTACCTTCATTACAGTTTATACGTCAATAAATACCCATCACATTCTGACTGCTCTACGCTGATGTTTTCATGGCATCAGTACACCTACCTGGGATGACAGCATGATGAAAATTAAATTGCAAACAAGGAATTCAAATATTATTTTCTTATCTATTAACTGTCAAGAAGCGTAACTAGTCTAAACAAGGAAGAATCAAATACACACACACACACACAAACACAAGCAACCAAGAGTCCTACTTATGTGTACTCATCACATTTGAGACAAATCATTCTTTAAAGGAACTGCAACTTTTAACTCAGGTATAATATTTTAACTAGCACAGTCTCTGTTTCATGAATGAAGGAACAGGTAACTTGCACCCTCTCTACACAACTTCTTCTTGGGGCATAGGCTTTGTCATCTAAAAACAGACGGCACTGTTCCTTGCAAAATGACTTTTATTTTGGTTAAGGGAAATTACGAGCAGATATATATGTTGTTAACTTAATGCTTTAATTCAAATATTAAAACAAAGAAATAGATCTGTTTCTATCCGCGTTCAGGGGAGGGAGAGAGAGAAGGAGGAGTTCTGGTTGCCTATCTCACAAGTTTTATTTTACAAACAGAAGAAATAACGCGGATTTTACACTATAAAGATTACATTAGGGATTCTTGTTAAAAGTTTGGACCTACGTATCAAAGAACTGAACGGACCTGTCTCATCTCCTGTACCACTTACTATTTAAAACTCTCTGTGCATCACAATAATGTAAGATAGGAATTCAATGCTAATCCCTTCTGTCAGGCAGGCACATAATAGATGGTGTCTCCAGAGGGTCAACAAAAATTGATATAATCCCAAGCCACAGCAACACTTCTCCATAATATATAGCAAACTTCACATTACTAGCAAAATGACTTAAAGGGGGAAAAAAAAAAAAAAAAAAAAAAAAGAGAGAGAGAGATATCCAGGAGTCTTCAAACTGACTGTACTCAGAGCCAGAAATCTGTGCAGCTGGGGACAGAATTTCAGTCACTGGCTCATGCTCTGTGAGTATTGCCCTTGTGTTCTGGCTTCCTTCCCCAGATAAATAAGGTTATGAGTAAAAGTAATAGCAAACAGCAGATGACCTGTAAGTTAAATAAATAAAAACAGCAAGCAAACAAGGGTCATTTTCCAGCAGTGTATCCTGCCTGATTCAGCCCAATGGTTTTCAAAAGAATAAAATAAGAGGTTGAAAGAATAAGAGAAATGGAAAGAAAAAAAACACCTAAATTCTTGTTGCCAGAGCATAAATATATTCTTCTAAAAATATCTGAGATAGAGGTAAAGTAAGTGAAATACTTCTACTGAGATGACATGCATGCTTATATTCGTTACATTCTCTGATCTGGCCATCACTCACTAATAACAATGTCAATGATTAGGTGGCTGAAGTAACTGAACTAAGAATTTGCTCCTGCCTACTAAAACACATTAACTTTCCAACAACATAGTTGTAATCAATAAATCTCTGGCCTGGTCAGCGAAACCTAGAACTTTGCAGGTGATAAGTGATCTTAGATACATACAGAGAGAAAGGTGTTTAGCTGTCACAGCCTGACCTATGAATTCCAGGTGCTTCATGAAAGCTAAACTGCTGGAATTTGTCACAAATTCTGCCCAAGAATCTCACCTCAACTCCCTTACCAGCCAAATCAATTTTCTAAAATTTGTACTTCACTGAAAAAAGTTTTGGGCAATCTGAGCACCCATGATGAAGACAAACACTAGTTCAGCACAAAAGAAATGCTTGTTTGAAGTTGTGAAAACTTTTAAGCGCTTATATTACCTTCAGGCTATGTTGAACTCTCAAGATGCAGACATTTGAGATGGAACAAAGAAATACTACTGCTTCTTTCTGCTGAAGTAAAAAGGTCCCAGAGATCTCATCTTTTCTGATCACTGCAGGCCACACACTCTTACTGCTTTCCTTAAGTGTGTTCTGGCACTTGTCAGGGAGGGAAGACCACACAAGCAAGGGCAGGACCCCATCCTGCCAGCAGGCCCAACACTCGGTGACTCAGATTTAGAGTAAGACCTTACCATCCAGCAGTTTTTGGGAAACAAGGGCCTTAAGCCTGACTGCTGGGGAGAAAAAAATGAAACAGACAGAGCTGGAAGTTTTTAACCGTAATTTAAAACCTTGTAAAGTGGAAAAACAAAGCAGTCTGGTTGGCTTTGAAGTATCCTCGTGTTATCTGTTCCTTGCCAACGACGGGATGAGTAAGTGTTGGACACCATAACCATCCAGCAATGCATGTAAGAAAAGATAGTCTAAATAATATTTTAAGGGTAACATATAACTAAACATAGTACTTTAATGTAAATTGTCATTACTGTTTCCTAACCTCTGATCTGTGACTGTGAATGATTCACAAAATACCAGACCATGGTCTGCAAGCCATTAAACACAAGCAGAACAAAGTGGGAATAAAAACAATGAATTAACATTCAGGGCTTAGCTTCCCCATTATCTGGTTACCAATGAAAATCATTACGGAAACTTTAAACTAGATAACACTCATACAGAAAAAAAAGGAGTCAGCCTTCAGTAAAGAGAGGGACTAAAATAATAATAATAATAATAATAGAAATCATCTTTGCTATCTATCACAATGGCATTGCCTGTAGAAAGTGCTGCTGTTCTAAACGCTAAAAGCTGACAGCTACTTTAAGCAACTGTCAAACAGTACCGTAATGTATCTAACCACAGCCTGAAACTTATTTTCAGGGAATTTTATACATCATCTATTTATTACCTATTTTTGTATCTATTAGCTCTATAAAATTTCAGGATCCCAAAAACTGAGACTTCATCCTGGGTTTTATTTTCAAGCAAGTCATTTTTGTCCAGACTGGGACAAAATACTCTACTTACAAAGTTCAGCAAACGTAGCAGTCAAGCACCCACCAAGTAACCCCCCTTTGTAACACCCCTATTCTCGATTCCTTCAGTTCAAGACTCACTCAACGATATGCTAAGCTGCTCCGCAAATTATTTCCCAGAGTTTTAATTAGCAAGAGTGGTATTAAACCGCGGAAACTTAGGAGATCTGGGGGAAGACGTTCCTGGGGAACGACTCCGTTCCAGGCAGCACCGACCCGCAGCCGGCGGGCCGTGCAGTGCTCCGCTCCGGCCAGCAGATGGTGGCTGCAGCTCGGGAAAGAACGTTGCCCGGCTCGCACCCAGGGCAACCGCGGCCCTGGGAGACCTCCGCTTCCCTCACCCTGGGGCTGCGGCGTCGGCGGGGTGACGGCATGTTCTCGGGAGCGAAAGAGCTGGCAGCCCGCTGTCCGCAGGCGTCGGGCGTTTGCACCCAGGTGGGCGACGTTCGGGCTGCTGGAAGCGCTTGCGCCAAAGAGGATCCGAGCGTCTGGTGCTGGTGGCTGCGGTTGTGTTAGGAAGTTCTGGGAAAGTGAAGCTGAGACCTAACTCTTGGCTGTCCAAATGGATGCAAGAGATTGCATTAGGAGAACCTGCCCTTTAAGAATTACGCCTCCCGTATCTGCCAAAGGTCACCTTTTCCGTCCTGCTTTTTTATGGCAATTGGACCAATGCATTAAGCCCTCTACAACAAAAATTCAGCCCATTCCTTAGTTAACATAGAGCAATCTTCGTTCTTTTCTTTGTGCACGCGGATACCAAATTCTTAAAATCACACTTGCTGTCCAAGTTAAAAAACATGATCTCCTTAACCATAGGTACTTGAACACACAGACATACGTCACCATATGCGACTGAAGAGAGTTAGACCTTAGACTAAAAGGTCAGTCTGGTGTTCCAGGCTTGAATACTAGACAAAGACTTAAAAAAAAAGATTAACTAAGAACTGATGGTTAGGATTCCCATAGGGGAACAAAACAACCACATGGAGATGGGTTAGAGAATGATCTCTGCAAGAGTTTTTAAGAACTGACATATACAGGACAGAAGTACTTGTATGAAGGACAGAGAGAAACAAGTGGTAGCACATACAAGGCAATATCTTGAATTAAAAGGGTTCCAGAAGAAAGGCCATAGAAAGAATCTGTAAGATGTATGCATCGTTTAGACATGAAAACCTGGATGGTATGCAGACTTCATCCTGAGCAAAAAAGTGGTCCACAGCAAGGGAGAACTGTAGGACAACACAAAGCCTTCACCGATGGAGGGTCATGGCTTTTATAAAAAGATACAAGAGTTAGGTTTTAATCAAAAAGATGAACTAGAACTGACAGCTAGACACCTACAAAAGAGCTACAAAAGAGAAAGTATAAGGATTTTGCTCGCACAGAGCCAAGCCGTAGAACAGATGATCTGAGTCAGTAGCATCAAGATGTTAGCTGAATTTGGTTTTGCAGATGAGATTAAGCAGAAATGCCATGCAAAGGCAAAAAGATACTGAGACTCCCCAGCAGGCCAAGAGAGAACCTCCATACAAACCTGGAAGCTGATGAGCCAAACTCCTTATGCGAAGTGTTGATGGGAGAAGTACAAGAACTCAAAAGAGGAAAGAGTCAAGAAAAACAAGAAGGCAGAAGACTTAAAAAAGTTGCCTATAGTCAAAGTTAACAGAACTAAAACCAGCTAAAAGGATGAAGCAGCAACAGTTCAAAGCTGCTTAGGCAGAGGACTATAAAGACTTCAACATGCAGTTACAGTAAAGCAGGAAGACTGAAGCTACAGTGCAAAAAAAAACAGGCTGGTACTGGAAAACCAAAACCATCGATTCTGAAACACTATTAATGCCGCAAAGACAGGTCAATTGCCCTTATCAGGAGGTGGACAGATGATCATTTCTTCATATCGTTAACCTCTCAGAGCCAATCACAATATTTTCTCTATATTCACATACCCCTTTTGGTGGGCTGCACTCTTTGTTCAACAATTCTTGGCTACTCTGAAGGCCAACAAACTCTTCAGATTTCTACTATTTAACTACCATTTAAAAGCCATTGTGACCACAAACGGCAAGGGATGGTGATACATCCCGAAGTTCCTTCATTTTGCTTTTTAGTTCAAAAACAACTAAGCACTAATATACATTAAAGCTCACAGATTGTAACACCGAGGTAAGCACCCTAGAAAGGCTTAAGGCACACAGAAACTTAACTGGCAGACAGATTCACTGACTTCACTGTGGAAGTTTTGGGGGACCTTTGGCCCAAAAACAGTCACATAAAATATCTTTGCAGATTTCTTAAGCCAAATGCTATTATTACATATGATTAGATTTACTCTTTGTATTGAGTGGCTAACATTAAAGTAAAAACATCCTTTGCCAGCTTCATTCATTTTGCCGTTCTTCACAAAGCCCTCATCACTACACATCACCAAATCTTAGTATCAACTATTCTGGCACTCAGTTTGAACATCCTTGATTTTCTCTAATCTTTTTCTGCATAAGCTCCTTCCTACAGAGTAATACCAACAGAGTATCTCATCTGATGGTACTATAGATTTTTCTTCTGAAGCCAGGAAGGAAGACACCTAAATCTGGTAGCAGTAGAAGACTTCACTTTCCACTGTCTTTAAATGGAACATGTCTCTTTAGCTTGCATCAGATTTTGAAGCTATGACCTACAGACTTCTGGATTTTAAGCTCTGAAACATATCTGTGTTTCTAAGCCTCCACCATTGGGCTGTGCCACTTGAAGGAAAGCAACAGGCTTACCGTGTACACAGGGAGATACTAGCTTGTAGGGCTACCATTTGTGGCTATTGCTGTTAGTTAAGAAGCTACTTCAGAAGTTCTAGCAAGCCAAAGGCAGTAAGGAAGAAACACTGGTCTTCACAGTTCAAAAGCATCCACAGTCATTCTCCTTAACTGTGCTCACTTTATCTCCTTCTGATAATAAGCAGTGAAGTAGCAGTAAAATCCCAGTGATATCACAGCTTTACATTTCACTCTTCATTTTATAAAAAGTTTATCTTTCCTAATATGATGCTTTGTGCAAACCTCCACATACCAAACATACTAACAAGCGACTCTAGATCGAAACACTCCTCATTAAAACAAGTAATAAAACAATTACATTCCAACATCAAACAGCACTGAAAAATGCTGTTACAAGACTCTCTCCAGCTAGACTGGGACAACCTTGCTCCCCTTTCATCTCAAACTTATTAGAAGTAGAATGATCACAATAAATATGTACCAGATGTTTAAAAACAACTTTCAGAAACTTATTTGCCTGCCCATTCTTGAAGAGCCAGGAGTTAATCAAGCAAAAGATAAAAATTAAAATTAAAAAATTTGCCTTGATCCTGTAAATGATGGGTCTATAACGTACTTAGAGAAAGAACGACTATATCCGAACTGACTTTTTTGTTATTCCTTACCTGGTTTGTTAGAGGTTGCTGAATCCGGTCAGTGTATGATGAGGCAGAAACCTGTTGGTCGTTTATGTTCTGCTGCCGACGATCACTGTACTGCTGATGCGAATGGGACATCTGTCCAGCCATCTGAAGGCCAGCAGCATGGAATGAAAACGATGGTGCAAGCCGAACAGATGAAGGTTTGCATGCTGAAGTCTCTCCTCCTAGAAAGACAATACGCATTTTTAATGCAAAGGTAATGGCTTTAAAATATTTACCGGAGTCAGCCTCCGCCTCCCACCTTTCAGGAAACGAACACAAAAACTAATAGCTTCATCATTGTAATACACAGAAGTTTTCATACACGATCAACCTAGAAACCATCATCATGTAAAGTTTACCTAGCTGAAGTACCTCTTTTCATTTCAGTTGTGACAAATTATTCATTCATCATGCATTCATATTTATCCTTAACATCCTGTTTCTAAAATCTGCATCTATATGTACTAACTCAACTGGAGTTTGATGCAGGTTATTGTCAAACATACAAATGTTGCATGTGAAAGCCAGAAAATCATTCAGGTTCTGTCTTTTAAGGTTGTTCAGAGCAAATTTCTGGACTGACTGTACCAAAGGAAAAACTTCATCTGTTCATCTTCCCCAGCCTCAATGGCTGTGGTTTCCTACAAACTGCTTAGCTCGCTAACCTACATTTCTAACTTCCAACGCACACAGTGCTTCGTCTCAGCTGACTCCTACCACTAAGTTTCATGGAACTACAGGTAACAAGCACTCTAACCTCAATTCATTACTTTTTGGGAAGGTGAAGTCAGACGGCATGCAGCAACTACAATGCAAGAAACAAACAAAATGCCCAGTGTCAGGCTGCAGGAGAACAGCAAACTGCATGGCCAAAGTGTTCTATTCCATAACATACTTAAAATGCCAAATTCCACAGGTATAGAACCTGGCTCTAACTGGGACAGATCCAACACCCCTCAACTGTTATTCCAGATATGTCAGATGGCATTTAATTGACTCACTCTGCTTGCATCTTCACTGCTCTCTAACAGCAGAGGACAGAATTTAAGCACAGTTTGGTCATCTTCTTTTGTTAACTGAAGTTTAGCATGTTCCACATGCAACATCTATCATCTTGCCTTTTGCTGACTATGCCAGAGGGGGAAAAATCTCTAAATGGATGCCATGCTGGCACAACATGAGAGAGAACAGAATGGGACAAGCAGCCAGGCATACTGAAACCAACATCGCCACTGAAGGAATACAAGTGGAACTGAAATCTAGAAGCACGATTATTAGCAAAGATTAAATCTAGAAGAAAAATGTGAGATAAGCAAACTCCTTAACCAGTGAGGGAAGCCCCCATTTCCTTTATAGTCAAAACTTTGCAAGAAAATACAATCAGTAGAAAGCAAAAGCTGAACATCTCACAACAATTTGACTTTCATAAAAATAAGTGATTGCTCAGTTTGCCACCTGTTCTAAGTTACAAAATACTGAAAATCATAACACGTCACTGACTCAGCACCTATTAGGGCAGTAAAGAACTGCACAGGATGAAATCAAATACCATTTTAAACAAAGACCACTTTAGAAATATATATTAATAATCTTTGAAATAATATTCAAACATCTAAAAATATGAAGGCCAGAATATAGTATAATCACAACTACTTAAAATGGGTGAAATAAAATTCCGCCATGAAATGACTACTGACAGATCATTAGTATTTTTCTCAAGTGTTACAATTCAGTACTACTGAAATACTGACAGAACAAACTGCTCTAGGTACCCACAAGCACCCACATATTTTCCCAATGCTTCATTAGATCTTTAAACACTTAACCAAAGCAAAGAAAAAAAAAAGAAGTTTAAAATAACACAATAAGGAATCCAAATGCAGATGCCAGCAACAGATGCCCAGAGCCTGGAGAAGGAACACAGGCCAGCAGGAGAGCACGTGAGGAGAGGCACAGAGGAATCCCAGCCACTCCAGCCAGATCGTCAGCGTCATCACTCTGAGCTCAGGAGCGATGCAGCCCAGCAAAGAGGATGTCAGGCAAAAACACCAGGAGACTTGCATGGATGAATAAGCAGCTCCTGGCCAAACTCACAAAAAGGAAGCATACAGGTGGTGAAAGCAAGGACAGGTAACCGAGAGGAATACAGAGAAACTGAGCAGCCAGGGATCAGGTCAGGAAAGCTAAAGCCCTGATGGAATTAAATCTGGCCAGGGACATCAAGGGCAACATGAAAAGCATCTGTGAGTATGTCAGTGACAAAAGGAAGACTAGGGAAACTGTGGGCACCCAGCAGATGGAAAAAGATCACATACTCAACGACTTTTTTGCCTCAGCCTTCACCAGCAAGTGCTGTAACCACATCATCCAAGTCACAGAAGGCAAAGGCAGGAATTGGGAGAATGAGGAACTGCTCACTGTAGAAGATCATCAAGTTTGAGACCATCCAAGGAATCTGAAGGTGCACAGGTCCATGGGACCTGATGAGATGCACCTGTAGATCCTGAGGAAACTGATGGATGAAGTTGCTAAACCTTTATCCATCATATATGAGAAGTCATGACCGTCCGGTGAAGTGCCTGCTGACTGGAAAAGGGGAAGTTAACTCCTATTTTTAAAAAGGAAAAAAAGGAAGACCTGGTGACCTACAGGCAAGATCATGGAACAGATCCTCCTGGAAACTATGCTAAGGCGTATGGAAAATAAGGAGGTGATTGATGACAGCCACCATGGCTTCACTAAGTGTAAATCGTGCCTGACAAATTTGGTGGCCTTCTATGACAGGGTTACAGCTGTGGTGGATGAGGGAAGAGCAACTGAGGTCATCTACCTGGACCAGTGCAAAGCAATTCACACTGTCCCACATTACATCCTTGTCTCTAAATTGGAGAGATGTGGACTTGACGGATGAAGCACTCAGTGGATAAGGAACTGGCTGTATGGTCACACTGTGATCAACAGCTCCATGTGCAGGCGGAGGCCAGTGACGAGTGGTATTCCTCAGGGGTCAGCATTCAGCCCTGGGGACCCCAACATAAGAAGGCCACGGACCTGTTGGAGCAAGTCCAGAGCAGGGCCTTGAAGATGATCAGAGGGCTGGGGGATTGGAACTAGATGGTCTTTGTGGTCCCTTCCAACCCAAGCCATTCCGTGATTCTATGTACAATAAATTTTTCTTAACTATCCTGTAAAACATCTATTAAGTATCGTGTTGTGATTTTTAACTCAAATTCAGATCCTAGTAAGTTCTGAAAGTGAAACTGACCTCCAACATTAAAAAATAATGAAAATATTAAATATATGAGTGTAAACTTCTAAAAATGTTTGCATCTTTTTCTGTAAAGTAACATTCTGAGTAACATCTTATGTCCACCTATCATTTGGGCAACAGATTGTCACCTTCTTTTTTAAATGTAAAATTATTTATTATGAACTTCACAAGTTCACATTTAAATATGGGGTAAAATATATGCAAAGATTCTAATGTACAGGCTGATCTATCTCAAGGATATCGTGGCTGCTTTACGTACTTCTGCAGCTGTCACTTAGATCATGTATAAACTGAGTATTATTTTCCTACTGTTTTTTTCCTTAATATCTACAATTATTTTCTTAATACCTAAACTCCATTTTTACTAGAGAATCAGAGTTAATCTTCTGTTTTGTTTTTGTTTGTTTGCTTAACAAAAAAAGAGAATAGAGAAGGGTGAGAAATACAACCACCCCCCAAAGCAACATTTCCTTCACATCAGCTTTAAGTTTCTCATGCAGGCACATCCTTTCCCTCCCAATTCCACTAGCAGGATGATATGGCTGCAGCTCTCCAGATCTTCCAAACTGAAGACAGATCAACTCCGTTAACTCTACAGCAACGTCCCAGAAAGAAGAACTTCATGATTTATGAGCAGGAAATTAGACTGTAGTATCACAAGGAAAGCTTCTCTAAGAACCAGTTTGACAGACAACTTACTCATCCAATTTAAATTTTTCCTTGGATATTCAATGTCTGTAATTAACAACCTGCTACCTACTTGGTTGGAGGTAAGCTATCCACAAACAACGTCAACACACAACAATCAAAATGATCTCCAACAAGAAGCTTTCTATAAGTTATTGTTCTTTGTTAGAAATGTAAACCAAGTCCACAGAGCAACACTTAAATACAGGAGCCTGCCTACAGCCTGATGATTTGCAGGCTGGTACAAGTAGGCAGGTGGAAACCGGCTGGTTAGTATAGTGAGCTCTTCTACTGAAGAGAGAGGGGCATTTTAATAGTCCCTGTGAAGATGATGGTGTTCAATCAACCATTAAAAATACTGGCAATAAGCAAGAATCATTTGGGTCAAAAGTTTAAGAACTGTCACTATAGGCGCCAACAGACCAGAAGCCAAGTAACTTTCATCCTTATGATTTCTTGCTGTCACAAAAGTTCACAGATTTCTCTTCCTGAAGGCAGTCTTAGCTATCAGCAAAACACAAGCATGGTCAGGATACGGTCACCCGATCTTGTCAGATTTCAGACTTTGTTCCAATTCTTCCATGGGACGACTAACCCCAAGAGAACCTCACCACATCTTACTATGAGCCAAGAAGCATCTAATAACATTAGGAAGAAATGAGGGCAGAATGAAGAATTGGCTAGAATAGCAATCTTGACCCCTTATTTTTAGGATGAGGAGTCACCCTCATCCAAGGACAAGTAGAAGCATTTGTGTGCACCCATTAATTGAGGTTCACAATGGTGGCCAAAGTGCCGGAGCTCTAGACATGCACAAAATTAACTGATGTACTGACACCAGAAGGGTACTAGACTCCAAAGGAGCTCATACACATCACATCCATACTACAGGACAGAACTATTTTCCTCTCGTAACTTGGGAAGGAAACAAGTGACAGAAAAGTAAAAGTATGCCAAGATCTCTAAGCAATGAGTACATTAAGGGACGACACTGCAGATCTGCAGTGGGTAGAATTACCTTAGGAATGGGGTTTAACTAATGCATTAGGTCAGGGAATGACCAAAAAAAAAAAAAAATAATAATAATAAAATAAAAAAATAAAAAAGGTGAAAAGACAAAATCCTGTTTTCCTGTGATGAGACTAGATGAGAGCTTGTTATGACACAAAAGCCCAGCTACAGCAGGCATCTCTCATTCCAGCCTTGAGTACACGCTTCCTATAGTCGTGAACGTAACAGCTCTTTGAAGTGACGCTGTTCTGAATACTCCATTACCAACATTCCATATACCATAATATAAGGAAAACATAAATAACAAGAGTAAGTTTTTGTCTTTTGTAAATTTAATGTCTCTGGAACGTAACAAACAAGGAAGAAGTTAGCATTAATGAAATGCTACGCCATTGTACAAGCAAACCACCTTAATGATAACCAGAAGAAAATGTTTTAAAGGAGACCAATAGCATAAACGTGATAATAGAGAAAACCTAAATCATAACCTCAAATGAGGTTCATAACTCGGAACTATCAGAAAACACAGATACTGCAGAAATGGAATGGCCTATCACATGGAAGAGGGTGGATTTTATTTCTTTAAAGGAGCACCTTAGCGTGGTGGAAGAGGATTAAGTTCAAGAATATATTTCTTTATTTAGTGAGGAAGGGAAACAATTCCTTCATTCAAAATAGGTTGATTTCAAATGACTTCTTCAATTATCAAAGAAATTAGTAACTCAAAATAGAAAAATACTTGAGATGGTAGTCATTAAACACTCTATACATGAACCACAACTGATTCAATATAGGAGAAAAATAGATACCATCTCGTACATTCTTAAAAACTCTATACAGTTTAAAAATTAACTTTTCTACCTCACCTACAGATTTTAGAATCTGTTCTTCCCACTACAACATCTATAAAACTCACTTAAATGTGTCCTCCTTCCAAAAAAAAGTGTAACGTAACCAAATGGTGTACTGGATTGATGGCGTTCCCCTTTTAACATAAAAGGAGGCACAAATATTCACCAACAGACTGCTGAGAGCTGCAGGCAGCTCTCTCTGGAACAGAACACACCAAGTAGTTCAGTAAGTACTGAATTTTAAATCAGTTTTCCAAAAATTTGTGTATTGTGCTCTTTTAACTTTGGTGTTTAAGAACATGACAACTTCAAGCACAGTTTTCCCTGTGGCTGGGCCATTGTAAGGTCTGTTCTCTAGACAGATGGTCTGACATCTAACAAAACTGGGAGTCATGATACAGCCTTTCCCACAGCCACTGCTTGAGTGAGCTACACACAGATATATCACACATACTGTATGCCTTGTAAAAAAGTCCACAGATCATATATCAAATTCATATAATACTAAAAACCTATGTTCATTCACAGTGCTTGGTGTTCCTTTTCCAAATGTGGAGTGTGGCCAAACATAAGCCCGTAAGTGCCACATTCGATGGTAAAAACAATTACAGACTAACTGCAGTTCATTCTGGACTCCAAACATGTTAGAACTAAACCTCCAGAGATGCAAAACATCAAATAAGCACCATCAAAAAGGTCAAGAGACTAATCCACATACACACCCAGATTTGATAGCTCTGGGTATATTTTCATCCTTACCAAACGATTCTTTTTCCCTGGTGTCTTCATAAACACCTGCAGCCTTCTGACGGTTGCCATGAAATACAGAGAGGCTGTCTGGACAGCTGAGGCAAGCTAACAGCTTACTGCCAAATAATAAGATGCCTCGTCACCCTTATCTAGGTGCTCAGTTATGTCCCAACTCCAGCACTTGTCATAGACTTCCATGAACTCACTGCCCCAGAGAAGAGGGAAAAAAAGATACTAACAGCAAACTGTTCACCCTACCCTAGCTGTTACAAGATGGATTTGGTGTTTTTTTTTTCCCCACTTCCAGACTGGCAGAACATGTGGAGTCACAGAGTAATGCCAGAGGGTCGTGGTGACGCCACACTTGCAGTGCTGGGTCCAGGTCTGGGCTCCTCAGTACAGGACAGACAGGGACAGATTAGAGACAGCCCAGCAAGAGGCGACAAAGATGGTGAAGGGACTGGAGCACCTCTCCTATGAGGCTGAGAGAGTTGAGACAGCTCAGCCCGGAAAAGAGAAGGCTCAGGTAGCTACCATCAGTGTCTGTAAATACCTGTAGGGAGGCAGTTAAGAAGACCAGGGAGAGCCAGGCTCTGTTCAGGGGTGCCCAGTGCCAGGCTAAGAGGCAATGGACACAAACTGGAGCACAGGAGACTCCGTCTGAACACCAGGCAGGACTTCTGTGCCGTGCAGGTGACAGAGCGCTAGCACAGGCTGCGCAGACGCTGTGGAGTCTCCCTCCTCGGAAACAGCCAAAAGCCATCTAGACATGGTCCTGGGCACCCTGCTCTGGGTGTCCCTGCTTGAGCAGGGATTGTACCAGATGGACCCAGAGGTCCCCTCCATCCTCAGCCATTCTGCGATTTTTTGCTACAAACATGAGCACAAAGTAAATGACAGGATTTCTCTTGCTGAATCAGGGAGCTGTTAAATCAGGTCCTCTGTCAATCCATCAGGATCTGAAAATCCCCACAGCAATGAGATAGGTTCTTTGTATTTATCACCCAACCCACTAAACACATACATTACTTCTCAAGGTATACATATGATTATCTTTGTCCCACTCCCAGTTTGACCAAAGTACTTTGTTTAAGTATACCTCTATTGAGGGATGAGAAATGAGATAAATTCAGACATTAAAATCGCTGGAACATTGCAAGAAGTGACGTTTCCTTGATATTGCTTCACATCTTCTTACCCAACAATTAAAAATTTAAGACAAAAAATGGAATGCTGTGACACTTCTGACTTTGTGAGTTATACAAGCTTGCCTTCATGACTGACAAAAACACCTTCCAGTGCAACAGCTGATCTTCATTTCCTTACATCAAGAGACACAGAGAATTCTCTACTTGATAACAAAACCTTTGCAATAGCCTGGAAAGTGCTACACTGCCTACTGACCGCTCTGCAACATGAAGCAGGAAAAAGCAAAGTCACACCAGCATTCTATTTCATAGTTTTAAAATTGTAGATGTCATTTCCCAAGTGTGAAAACTAACCACTAATCTGCTATCTGGATAACCACTTCCTTTTTTTTAAAAAAAAAAAAAAAAACCAACTTCACAGCACCTTCTGTACATACACCTTCTGCATTTGCCTTCCAGGCAGTGATTACATTGAATGCTTTTGCTGTTTCTTATGAACCTCACTGTCCCAAGTTTCCCACCTCTTCATTCAGCTCAGCTTCAAGAAGAGGCAGAATTTCTTATTGTATCTGTAAAACGAAGACTGGTGAAGTATGGCACAACCGCATTTATACAGCAGAAATAATGCAGCACTAAATTGGACTCAGTGGAAATACTGCTTGGGGGAGTTTCCTGGACTTTGACTCATCTAATTTTGAAATATGAACCTTTTGAACATATTCCTCTGCAAAACACATCTTATTTCACTCTCCCTTCTCAACATTTACCACATAGCGATCACGTCCTGACCCTAAATATTTTGACCCTCCTCTTACCTCCTCTCCCTTCTGCCACATCCTCCCTTTCCCTGTTCTCTCTCTGCTATCTACGATTTGGGTCATTTAGCAATGTGCTGAGGTATTCCATCTCAGTGATAAGTTCACAGCTGAATGAGAACATGATGGAAAACATGACCAGAGAATAAAAGTGTGAACTGTATCATTCACCACAATGGGTAGTCTTATTCCCACACTTGAAGTTCAAGAGCTTGTGTGCCTATACCACAGACCAAACATGGCAGTTCTTAGTAGTGCACATGACTGGTTCATAGCGCAAATTTGTTCATTTCCAGTGTCTGCAATACCGCCTCAGATTAAGGCTTCCACTTTCCCATTTTTTTTTTTCCTGAATATCAAAAAAGCCATCAGTCTGCTCAAAGAGAATCCTGTATTAGTTGACAAACTGTACAACCTTTTTCCTTCATGTAATATCTCCCCTCTTCTTTTTTTGTNCCATTGCAGAGTTTTGCTCAATCTTGTTCTTTAAAACCCATGCTTGGAAAAGTTCTCTACTGATAAGCACGATGACCTCAGCTATTATTCAGTGCACCTCTTAGAAACAAGTCTGAAAAAGGGAGAAGTCTGACCTCTGCATTTCCCTAATAGCCAACCACCTCTGCATTATTAGCACATCCTAAAACAGGCAGTGAGCAATTAGCAACAAACGCCTGCATCCTGAGAACTCACGGTTCAAATGAACCCGCATTTAACACAAGTCAGGCTACCCTAGCTCTGCCTAAGCATAATAAGTGTCAAGCGCTTGGGATTTTGTAGTTCATATCAATCATCTTTTAAGCAACAAGCAAATGCCAACCTGAGCTCTAGCCAACTGCTACTCTGCTGAAACACCGTTTTGCCTATTGTCCTCAGGCACTACGCTTAAAATGACCACCTGAGAATTCGAGGGTACACGTATTTCACTCAGCTTGCTCTGGAATGAGGAAGGCTGTGAGAGAACCAAGGGAACAAAGGGAAACTACCTGCAGCAGCAACTGCAGAACAAACAACGCCGTTATAAATATCCTTCCTCCGAAGAAACTATATTATTGTGGAGGAATTACATTATCAAGAATGGCTACCTCAGAAGCTGGTCTACAATAACTATTCAGTCAACTTCCCTGTACAGAAATACTAAATGCGACCTTTGCTCAAAGCAGAATTAGGCCCTAAACTTAGAAACAAGCACGTTACTGAGTTCTGTTCACCAGGCCAATGCGCTAGGTCTACAGAATTTTCTTGCTTTGGCTCTTTCTTAATGGGGTAAACTGCAGAGAAGACAAAGTATTCGGGAGGTGAGAAAAAAGTACTTCTGGATGCCATCTTTCCCAACAGCTTGCAGACCTTTGACATGACACGTCTGTCACGTGTCTGGACGTTTGGCAAAGAGGGAGAAAAAAAGAAAGGCCAGGAGCAGGCTCCATTAACTGCTCCATGCCTACCTCTGCTATCCCCTGCCCTGGATGGTCCGTGGCAGGAGGTGGACTCTGGGCAGGAATTACGTGCACGCACTCTTTTGCTTTTTGCACCTGCACTTTCAGGGGACACTAGCTCATTCTGCTGTAGAAATAACTGTGTTTAAGACCTGTGACTGGGAGAAACTGAGGTATGGATCTCTCCCCAACCATTTCAAAAGTCTGGTACAATCAAACTAGGAGGACTAAATCCACTGCTCACTGTAATCCTCCCACAAGTAAAGAAGGAAATTTCTAAAGCTCACAAATACAAAGTTCTTCGAATGGAAGACAACAGAGAAGCTTATGATTTAATCCACTGGCAACACTATAAACCTGCTTCATTAACATATAAGTATTACTCTGAGTATACTCTTGAGAATTTCAGAACTAAAAAAATTATGCAAAAGTAAAATTGCTTTTTTATAAATGAAGCCCAAGATCACCAAAATTCTCAGCGAAAACCTACACGAAATATGAGTACGCTAACTCTCTCAGTCAAAATCCTAAGCTTTGTGAGAACACTCTTTTGGAATGTCTGTTCTTGAGGAGTAGGCTGAAAAAGTCCCAAGTGAACAGTGAGAACTGAACCTGTATGTGCAGGCCTTCACCCAGACCGGAAACCTTCATCTGGGTATGCACTCAACTAAAGAACATAGAAACTGAAGACTACTGTGCACAGAAGTTAGGCAACACCAGAGTACTTCCACAGTTTTAATGTAGTGCCTTTATGTAAATAAATTATGATACTACCTAGCTACATTAAGAGCCCATTTAGTTTAAAAGAGATAACGGAAGTAATGTGCACTGAATAGGTTGCTGTACCATACATTTTATTTTCATTATATTAAACATAATATCACAGAACCATGGAATGGATTGGAAGGGACCTTAAAGCCCACCCAGTTCCAAACCACTGCCATGGGCTGTCCAGGGCCCCATCCAACCTGGCCTCAGCCCCAAATAAAATTATTACTGTCTGCATAGATATTCTATACAGTAGCCATTGTTTTTGTACCCATGTATTTCACAATGTCTTTCTGCAGTAGTCTTACGAGAGTGAGTTTTATTTTATCTACAGAAAAACAAGGAGATAGAGGTTAATGACAAAAAGGTTTAATGATTTTAAATTTCTGATTTTGTATACATAGAAAGACTTTATGAAGATCAGGAACATACATCAGTAGGTAAATATGTTTTACAGAGCTCTACAGATGGGAAGTTTAATAGGAAGTTCCAAAAATTCAGCAGAAGTAAACCAAATGAGAGAGGTCTGAAAGAGATGTTCAAGGCTGCTCGTAAAGAAAACGAAGCAAGGAGTATTAGTCTCATGTTGGACTAAGGACTAAAGAAGCACAGTTCTTTCAAGCAACAGGGCACTAACATGGGAATTCCCTCACATACCAATCCAAAGATCCATTCAAACCAGAGTCCTGTCTCTGACAGTGGCCAACAGCTGTCACCTCAGAGGACTGCGACAGTGCAAGCATACAGCAATACGTGCCAAACATGTTCTTCTAGTCTCCAGTCCACGAGTTGCATACAGACCAATCTTTGTTATTAACATAATATATTCCACTCATTCTTTTCTTCCATAGATTTGCTGAGCAACTTTTTGCTTCTCGTCTCTCAGCATCTAGAACATCCCTTGGCAAAAGGCTCCGCACCTTACTCAGAGGGTGCATGAAGCAACACCTCCTTTCGCTTGTTATGGACTTGCCATTTTCATCTGATGCTTCTGCTGAAGAGTTGGAAAAAATCAAGGCTGCTCTCCTGCAAAGAGGCAACAATACTGACATGAAGAAATGAATGAGAAACTTCAGACCAGCAATTTTGTTTATTCTGCTGCTGGGGGTCTGGTTTGTTTTTTTAAGCTCCCTTTTGACACATGCCTTCCTGTGATCCTCAGAGACAGGATCCCAGTATTTAGACAAGAAGAAACATTCTCTACCATGTAACTGTATACACACCGACATACTTCTTAAGGAAACTTTTACCTTTTTATAATATGTATTGCATATTCTCCAGGGTTTCCCTCCCACAGTGTAACTCTGCCCAGCTCTTTGTAACAAACGTAGCTTGAGAAACAGTAGTCAGATTCAAGTAGTCAGGCTGATGATTCAGCCCAACATGGCATTTGTATTATGCCAAGTGAAATACCTGAATCAGAATAGCTGAGCAATCCATACTTCATTATTAATTATTTAATAAACAATATTTTAAAAGGCTAACATTTGCTTAAAAATAAACCAAAAAAGTTTTACTAAAATCTTCGAAACAGCAAAACAAACACTCATATTTCAGATATTGGTGGAAAATGCCAAGACTAGTTTTCTAATTCCTCTACAAATTATTTTAACATTTCATGCAATTAGATCTAGCGTTATAAAATTTATAAATTAATTATTTCATGAAAATCCTGCCATTTAAACAGTGTGGACATAAAGACAATGGAAAACGGCTCTCTAGTATTCTACGATCATGGTAAAAGTTTGTAACAGCACTTAAAATAGAAACAAAGAATAAAGTCTGAATATTATACCACACAAAAGTTTTAAAATTACTACACAATTCCAACAATATAAGCTATTTAATCTAGGTAAAAGACCCACACCTTCTATCAGTTCCCAGTGCAACCTCAGAGAAACACAAATACAGACAGAAAACACTGCTTAAGCAGAGTTCTGACAAATTCTGTAAGTTAAAAAAAAAAAAGCGAAAAAGAGAAAAATATTTTCTTTGTATAAGTCATGGTAACCTTGTAATATAGACAATAGGAATTTGGTGTCAAAGTTTAAACTCACATGATTGTATGATGTCACTCGATTAAATATACCACAAAAGAAACTCTACGCTCAGATTCCAGAAGCCTTTGAAAGCAAACTCTACTCCAAGCCCACACAAATTACATTTTATCTTAGGTTTTTAGTCTCTTAAATGCACTAGAAATCATTAAGTTTCCCTATTAAAAGAAAATGTTTGCTTTATTCACAAGTGATTACATTTACCTCAGCTACCAGTTTTCTGCAGGGTTTACAAAACAGTTGAAAAATTCAAACACCGCCAAAACAAAAATCAGATTTAATCATAGGCTACTCTAGCAGCAAGCTCTGGTCTTCAGGGCGAGTTGACTTGCAAATGACCGCACACTACTGCTCATCTGAACCAGCGCTCCCACAGCTCATGTAGTCAGCTATAAGCATTACATCAGGAGAATGCTGTCTGTTCTCTTGGTATTGAAGAGACAATTAACCTGAATTTATAAAAATTAAACAAACATTTTGTATGCAGATATTTTTCAAAACTATATGGCTAAAAAAACAGCTGTTGAATTGTACCAATGCTACCAAAATTTCCATTCCAACTCAACTCAAGGGAGGTCGAATCTGCTGACAACAGGGTTATGTCAAAGATACAGCCTAAGAGTAATTTCCTCCCTCACTAGTAAGTGCTAGGTGGTATCAAACACGCACTAATACCTACATTAGGAGAAGGGGGGGAAAAAAAAAAAAAGGGACACAGAACATATGCAGCTAGATTTACTAAGTTAAATAATCCCTTCACACTACAGCCAGCTTTACTGAGGTGGGCTAGAAGAACGTGAGCATTTAGGTGAAGAAAGCCCCCAGTTCGGGCAGCTGAGGAAGGCACTGGGGAAGAGGGGGCTGAAGAACACAAACTAACCTAGGAGCGGACAGAAGAAAAAGCTGGTTTGGAAAGCAGCAGAAAGGAAACAGATGCAGATCCAAGCAATAAGTCTAGCAATTAAAGGCTAGATTTCCCAATATTCTTAGGCAGGAATGATATAGAGGACAGAAAAAATCCAGACTCAACAGCTACAGGGGAGGGCTTGGGGGGGGGGGGGGAAAGGAGACACGTGAATACACCATTTTTAAAAGGCAACTGTGTGCTCTAGAAATAGATTATTCTATATTCACACCATCTACAGATGATTATCTCAGGAACAGAGGTTACTGCATTTTAGAAAGTACCGACATTAAACCTGACTTTATTANAACAGCTACAGGGGAGGGCTTGGGGGGGGGGGAGGAAAGGAGACACGTGAATACACCATTTTTAAAAGGCAACTGTGTGCTCTAGAAATAGATTATTCTATATTCACACCATCTACAGATGATTATCTCAGGAACAGAGGTTACTGCATTTTAGAAAGTACCGACATTAAACCTGACTTTATTAATGTTCTCAAAGCCAGGCTTTCTACATAAATCTATTTCAGCGCAAGGCACTTTAATTAAAAATACAGAAGAGCTAAGTGGGGAAAGAGCAGTGACAGTCCTCTTCCACCCGCACAGCACTTGTGTTGGTTTTAAGCTATTCCAGGGGAGATTTCACTTTAATTAACCCGGTGTACGTGTGCACCTATTTCACGGCACATGCCCTGGCGCAGGTGCACACCCGCACGCACGCACGCACACACGCGCTCCCGCCCCACCGCCTCCCTCACACAGCGGCAGCGAGCGCCCCGTTCCCGCCCTCAGACCCGCGCCCGTTGCACAACGCGGCGAGCGGCGCGCAGAAACCGCCGCAACCCCAGCAACAGCGGGCAATTAGCATAGCCTACCACGGCG
>VXAV01000774.1:3511-34013 GCA_013399715.1 Alectura lathami | reverse complement strand
TAAATGCATTCTGTATATATAGGGGAAGGTAAAACAACGGCATTTTCTTTGTTTTGAGCAAGCAACATTCTTCCAAGACACTAACTCCGAAGGGAAAGGAAAATTATACAGGTCTTTCTATAAGGACTAGCAGAGAAGAGTGGACTTATAGTTTTGTACACATGGAACTAGCACCTATCCCGGTGCACTCTGTGGGACTCAGGAAGGTTCCCAAGCACAGGCCTGCAATCCACTCTGTTCGTATGTTAGAGCACTCACAGCATCCGTTCCAACTAGAGCTCTTCCTCAGATACTCTTGGGAATGTGTGGCAGTCAGCATGTTCCAGGAACCATTCCCAATATGCAGCTTGCAGGCAGCCACCCAGTTTTACAGGCTGATAACTGTCTCACTAGCACAGATGTGTGCCATTCCATGTGATCAGCTTCAGTGACTGGTAACATTCAATTTACTAACAGAGAAGCAGGCATTTCTGCCTGTAAAATTTTATTCTCAAATCTCCCCTGACTACATCTGCCCTTGTACCTCCTTTGGCATACTTTACAAATACTGTGTCTTGCTGTTCTGAGAAAACCTACTTCCAAATATTGAAAATGGAGGAAAAAAGAGGAAAAAAATTATTATAATAATAATCAGAAAAGGTTTAAGTGTGAATGCATTAGGGAAAAAAAAAATAGTCTGGGTGCAAAGAAGGAAGGAAACTATCATCTAAAACTGCACCGCTTGCTTGAAGACTTTGGCCGAATCAATCCATTTCTTTGCAAGGCTCTTGATATAAAGGAAGCTAATGCTCTAGACAAACAACTGCGCAGTGAAGTCAAAGGGCAAGGAGAATCAGTCCATAACGAGGATCACCAAGCACAAAACATATACATGCAAACTACATACATACATGCTTTACAAAACTGTCTCATATTTTTTTCAGTTATGTGCCAGAATCAACTTAGTAGTAGAATCAAAGTTTTCCTTCAACTTCTCAACACAGCAAGTTTTAAAAACTAAATTTCACAGAAAACTTCAGAGATGTGAACAGACAGCTTAAAAGAAACGCTAGCTTTTGTACAACACCTTTCAAGATAACGCTAGCAAAGCACTCTACACAGTATGGATATATCATTTTACTCAGATAAGTCTCTAAGAATTACTCAGCACTGTGAAGTGATTACTTAATTTTGCAACAGAAAAGTTTTGAAACGTATAATTTACTTTCAAGAAACACAAGGGTAAATCAATTACAAAATTAATGCTTTTTTACAGCCTTTAAGGAGTTATCATATAGCTCACTTAAAAAAACCAACTTTTTCCTAAACATAGGAAACACCACCTAAAATAAAGTCCTAAATGAAAGTAGATCTGTTGCTTTTCACAGATGTTTTGATAAACTTTAGTAAGTGAAACACTTCAAAGGGCAAACTCACCTTTGTATTCCAAGGTAGCACAAACTCTCCATATTAGTGTACAGTAAATAAACATGTTTACCAAGTTTAGCTTATTAAGAGTTATTTACTCCTGTGGAATGATGAAAAAGCAATGAACTGTGGGCAATAATCACAGCATTATAATGCTCCTTCTCTACTCAAATGTCTTTGCCTGCAGAACCAGGATTGTGTACTAAACTATGTCAGAGTCTCTGCTCTCACAAAGTAGACTCAATAAGACAATGAAATGTAAGTCAGCTTGTAAAAATTTCTTCTCCTTTGATATTTGCTAAATTTCTTCAGAACAGTTGATGTAAGAATAATAAAAAAAAGTCATAGCACTAGCCATCAACTTGAGGGAACCTAGACTAAGTTTTATGTTAAAAAATACAGATCTTCCTGATCTTTACGATTTTAAGATGTTCCATCTTTACAATAAGTATGGTGGAGAGCTGTCACTATCACCACTACAAAAAGAAACCTAGATCTTCAAAGATATTGAGGTATTTAACTCACAAAAATGTCAACAGGAATTAGACAGAGGTATCAATGAAGTGCTGGGTCTCAGAAACAAGGCCTCAGAATACCACTGCAGTTGATCAATGTATGTTGTGGGGCAAGTTATCCACTGACTCTGTTGCCAGGATAACTGAAAAGGTCAAAACTGCAGATTTCATCTCTCACCACCATTTGGAAAAACAAATGATCGCTTCTTGCTCTCTATTCTTTGCCCACAACAGTTTACCAACAAATCCATAATTTTGAAGACAGAGTGTCAAGACAAAAATCTGGGAACTAAAACATTCTCAGCTTCAAGTTATTTTCCATGTTTTATTATTTTCCCTAGTACAGAAGGTTTTATCTGGACCCACTCAGCTTACGTTCGAACTGCAGCACGGCCTAACGCTGTCTTACAGGAATACCCAAGCTGACAAGCAGAGATTGTCAATTGCGTATTAAGACACAGAAATTGTAAAACCTAGTGGAAGGGACCCCTATTCACCTACGTACACCTAGACAAAAACCGCCATAATCAAGCCTTTGCATATCCTGTTTTGCTTCCACAAGCTGGAAGTCGACCGGCTTGGCATAACAGCTACACATCAAGCTATCAGAATGTGCGTGGTCACCACTCTCTGAAATCACAATGCAGATAAACGTACTGATAACTGTGTACCAAGGGATGAACTGAGCTGAACGGGAAACAGCAGACTGACTAGTAACAGAGAAATAATGTTTTTTAAGACATCATGATGCCCAACTTCAGCAAGACTTATGAACAGTATTTACACAGCTCTTGTATCCTACCCACCTGATGAAGCAGCGTCAACAGAACCCCTATCAAGAACTATCAAAACAGAGCAACTAAGAACAGGCTCTTAAGAGAGCCATCCTTGGGCCTCTCGCGCGGTATCTTAAAACCTAACCCCAAAATAATATAACTGTTCTGAGGTGGAGAGAGGACATTTTCAGCTGAGTGCATAATTTATAAAATAAGATGCAATAAGGAATTAGAGAAGTGCATGTTTAACTTAAGTTGCTATTAAGGCTTGTCTCGTGCTATAGCCAGTCAGAATGGATGAATTTAGGGTATTCTGTCTCCACAGACAGCAAATCCAAATAAAACTACTGCTGTGTGCGGGTACCAATGAAAGACTTCAGCCTTAGCATGTAGTTTAGGAACATAAGACATGATTCCTAGAAAGCTGTAAAGGGCAAGCTCCTCAACTAGCACTGCCCAGCTCTGAGTGCAAGGAAAGAATTTCCCTCTATACAGAAACCGCAGCTCCTCCTGCAAGAGGTGTACAGTCATGTGTCACCTCCGAGCCCGCACCCCACTCCTAATGTCACTCAAAAGCCTCCCAAGCCATGCAAACAGTATCACTCCGTGAGAGCAGCTTGCCACTCCAGGCTACAAAACATGACAGAAAAGCTCTGCCTGCCCCGCAGCGTCAGGCACAAACGCTCACACCCGAGGCAGGAAGCCAACGCCATACAGCACAGCGCTGGGAGGACATCGCCGGCTCCAAATGCAGCCTCGCCATCCCACCACCGTGGTGCCCTGGGAACCTTTGCTCTCCATTCACGCACTGCACACGCCACCACCACCAGTGTTTCTTCACTACAGCTGCCCATCTGATGACTTTAAGGGCTTTAGAAACACTTTATGTTTGTGGCATTATGTTCGTCATAGACCTCAGACATTCCCAGTGAACTGACCGAAAATTCCAGAAAAAGGTAAATGCTTCTTAAATGTGTAACAATTTTTACAATAGTTAAAATGTTTCTTAATCTGAATTTGGGATTTTTTTCAAAATCAAATATTTGCCTTGTCAAGGCTAAATGAGCGTTTGCTGTTAGAAAGAGGTAACGGAAATAAACTTCAGTCTCATAATGTTTCTACTAAAGCTCAACTGTTCATTAGAAACATGCCCTCATCACTTAATACTTTACTGAAAGTTATCTCAAAAAAAAAGTTTTGTTTTTTAGCAAGGTGACCACATAAATCAGGATACAAACTGAACAGAAATTACTTTGCTAAAATATTGAAACCATTGATGTGCATGTTCACGACACTTTCCTCTAAAGCATCATGCAGCAACATAAGGCTTCAAAAGCGCATGCGTGCTCTGAGTCTCCCACCTCCTGATGGCCCACGGAGCTGATGACATCTCAGCTCCACCAAGGCAAGACAGGGAGGGTCGGCCACAGCAGCTGCAACTCTGCACCCCTCCCGCTCCCCGCGCCCCTAAGGAGGCCAGCTGCTGCTGGCTGCTGCCATCCACGGCCCCACGGAGCGCTCACATCAGCACCACTCCTAATCCACAGCCTAAGGAAGCATTTGAATTAATTCTGCTACAAAGTGCCAATTAGAGTTCCAGAGATGGAAAACCCTGTATCACTATTAAACCAATTTTCTTCAGGAATTCACACTTATCAAAATTGCCTTCTCTTAAGAGGAAGCAAGCTAAACAAAAACCACGGCCTCTAAAGATTTTCTAGTTTAGATACTTTGGTCTGTTCCCAAATAACAAAAGTAACATTCTCTCTAAGGCCAGACTTCCATGACAAAACCCAGAAACCGTTGGGGTTTTTTGGTCTTTTTTTACCCTCTTTGGTGAGGAAAAATTAAATTTTCTATATCACAGGTACTAAGCAATTTTGGAGGAGGGGAATTTTATTTTTATTTTTTAAATCGGCAACTTTTTAAATATGGATGCAGGAATCTAACTTTAGCTGTCCAGGTTTTCACATTTCTGATCTCAGGCACCGAAAAGTGGAGCACTGATCTAGTCTCTTGACTTCAAGGTTATCTTTCACTGAGGTCAATGACTCCACCTCTGAAACGCAAACTTCCACTCTCCATACGATAACTTTGCCTTTCAGTAAGCAGCTGCATGCAAGCTCCTCTCTGGCTGCTTTCTCACAATTGCTGGCAGAAAACAGCCAGAAAGACAGCACAAACAACTCCTGCTAGGGGAGTTACCTATGCAAAAGTAGTGGTTAACCCTGAAAGCATTCTTATTCATGCAAAGAGCTATCTATATTTAAAACTAATACTGCTAATAAGCAACCCTGTCTCTTACATTATTTTCTTGGCTTCTTCCTTTTGGGGGATGAAAAGAAAACCTGTGCAGTCAAGACCTGAAGAGCCAAGAAAAACTGCCTGTAAAGATACAGTTAAACATGTGACAGAGTTACTGACAGAATCAGTCCAACTGGAATGAAAGCTCAGAACCAGCTCATCCCGCGCTTCAGTATGGAATTAGCTCATGGGCCAAGCATTTGCTCCTTTTTAATCCAATTCTGGTTTCATGCCAACACCACATACATCTCACAAAAGAGACTCCAGGTATGCAATTACCTAAGCAGAACCACAGATAGCACATCTATCACTGCCACAACAGCAACAGACAGCTAAGTGATAAAGAGGTGATGCCCTAGTAAGTCTCTGGAATTTCCAGGTAAAAGTTAAAAGAGCTCTAAACAAACTATACCAGATCTGCCAATCTGCCTCTGAGGAAATGTTCAACAGGTGAACTTCAAAATACAGAGCAGCAATATTGGACACAGCTTTCTTCTGACTACACAGAAGTCACAGATTTTTAATGGTTTTTTTTTTGGCAGATTTTTTGGTGTTGTGTGTGTGTGTGTGTGTGTTTTTAACTCGTCACATATAAAACATTCTTCAAAAAAGTTGTAAGTTCAATGAAATCTGTAGCTAAAATATTACAAATATGAAATATGGACCAATTCTTAATTTTCATTCTACTCTTACGTAAAACTAACACATGAACACTTGCAAGACTCAACACAACCCCAGAACTTCCCAAAAGTCTTTAGCCTGCATTTGTTAAATTTTAATAAGCAATGCAACTGGGAAAAAATAGCTATAATGTATTTACTATTTACCTTGTTCTTGTACCATTGTTAATGAGTAGTATAGGAATGGGCTTTTCTCCTTCTCCAAACATGAATAGTACTTTTTTTTTTTTTTTAAGTAAACAGTATGATCACTTCCAATGTTTTTTCAAACTTGAATATAGCATTTTCACATTTTAGATCACTTGCCTGGTTCTCAAGACCTCTGATGTGTTCAACACATTTTCACAATGAACAGAAGAGTTAGATACAGCCATTATTTTGGTATTTTCCACATGCACATTTACCCATGAAGATGCGAATATCTTCAAAATTGAAGTTAATACATGATAAATCCTTAGCGCAAAATTACAGATAAAATCACCATTCTAAACTTCTTCTTAATGATTTTCAATAATCAAACCTCTGGATAAGTTCAAGTAGACACAAAGATTGGACAATAAGAAAATAGAAAAGAAATCTATTTAAGACATAACTGGGTAACAGTTGCCCTGTTTCCACGCCGCTCTCAGTATGCAGACCAATGCTGTTCAATGGCCCTGTGGAAGATCTAGATCAGTAAGAAATACTTGTTGTGCTTTGATGTAAAGCTCATCATCATCAAAAAGAAGTTCAGGACATGTAGCCACTTTTTCCTTCCTGTCTGCTTTCAAGAACACTTCCCCAGCAGTAACTGCTGCCAGTTCCTCTCCTGTGAGGGGATCACCATGTGGCAGGAAGGACTGGATCGTTCTGAACTCGTACTTCTGGTTTGGCAGATCGACACTGGTCCCCTGCACACTCAACTGGGATGCAAGCCTTTTTCTTGCAAAGGTCAAGAAAATATAAAAGGCTCTTCAAAAGCTTAAAGATCAGACAGTTAATTATGCTTAGTTACATATTCCTAGGCCAAGGCTAACAAGAGAAACCAAAGCCAAAACCAGAAAGTTAACTGTTTTCAATCCCAGACATTTTTACAAGGTAGCCTCCACAATGAGGGGGGCGAAAACTAACAACAGCAACAACAGAAAATAACAACCACACAGTTCTACTCTGTTTAGCAAGTGCAGGATGAAATGTAGCAACCACCCCAAACTTGACGCTGCCACACCATAGGAAGCAAACACTTGCTAGTGTGATTGTCAGCATAACAGCAGTACTAATAACTACCACCATCATGGCAGCAATAGTACTGGCACTTAGAGTTCCTTCGTTTCAGAAACTGCTCTGGAAGAGACTGACTTTCAAAGAAGTAAAAAAAGAAAATGTGCATTCTGATAACACACTTTTTTCACAAACTACTTTCTAAGACATTACCTGTGTTATCACCACACACACAGCACACAAGCATGTCTGAAATACTAATTTACCTTTTCCTGTAATGAACTGAACCCCCAGCTTTGCTTTTCACAGAGTATTTAACAGAAAAGCAGTGTAAGTCCTATAAAATCTTTAAGTTAGCAAGACTGACAAAAAGCAATTCTTGAAAATCTTTCAGTCCTTCCAACGGTCCCCTTATCTATCTGTGTCCTAATATCATAGGTGCTAGGAACACAGTAAACTTGCTCTCTCTCTTCCATGGCAATGAACACTTCACCATCTTTAAAAGAAAAGAGGCAATATCCTCAGAGATGTTGTTGACAAGAGATCTAGCATTACGATAAAGCTCATATCTGTGCCTAAAAACTCTTGGCCAGAGAAGCTCCAACACACACCATTCCACGAACAGAGAAGTTGGACAACGCTGCCAATTTGTCTTCCTGGTTAGCCCAACCAGAAAATAAGATTCAGTATCACCACTTCTTAGCATCTTCAATGCTTATTTTAAAGCACTGTACGTATATACATCACTGTGTTTTCAGCTTAAGCGTGAACTAAAATTTAAATATTCCAAAATGGAAGAAGTGAAAAACATAGTTCTTCCTCAAGAGGATTGTTTTCCTCAGTTATGCTGTGGTTGATTTTAGGAGGTTTGAGTAGGTCACCTTCCAGTGATGCCCACTGTAGCAAAAAATCTACTTTTTTTACCCTATACAAGCTCTCATTCTTCAGCCAAAGGCAGCCTAAGAGTTACCAAGCATGTCTGAAACCCCAGATCAGTCACCCTCGGAAGCCAGCCCTTGTTAGGAATGTAAAAGGAACCATCCTCAGTAACCACAAAAGCTTTCATTTTCTGGCCTGAGCTCGCATCAGCTACATTGAACTTGAGACAGGTATCAGCAGGGGCATCATATGACTCTTGCTGCTACTGTATTAGAGAACAATTACAGTGCATGTTTTCATTTTAAGGCATGTACCTCATGTTTATTCTCAGACCTTCAGCATATGAATATTGGCTCTCCTAATAAACAGAAAATTGCACATAAATCTTACTTGTCCAATTTCTAACTTCAATGACATTATCAGATTTCTAAATAAAGAGTTCGGGCTTTAGAAGATAAAATTGCTACTTAAAATAATGCATTTAAAAATCCTGCATATATTTCTGTTCTTCATGTTTGTAGTTCTACAAGTTCACCATCATCAGAAATCCTGACCAGCACTGGAAGTGCTTTATTTTTCCTTTAACTCAGATTAATGTATAAAAATACTGAACTTAATTCTCTCATAAGGTACTTCAGGTACTGTTTCATAACGCCATCTCTCCACTCAATTGTGGCATGAATGCTTTTAAACTTCCAAACCACTGCCTCAATATTTAAGTTGGGCTACACTTCAGTCTACACAGCAATAAGCCAATGACCTACAAACTAATCAGCTGCTGAGACTGCCTACTTGATAGAGCTCCACTAATTGTATGGGACACGAAAAGATTCAATTTGAAGACTTTAAATGCTATTCCTCTATACACATACATATATTTAGAACAAATGAAATATCATCTCTTCAGAATATGTTCTTTCTCCTCTTCTTTGCCATACAACGTTTTGTAATTCTTCATTCCCGGTTTTACTTGAGCTATTGACATACGACTTACACACATTCAACTGAAATGAACAAATGCTTAGTTTTCACAGAATGAAACATCCACTTAGGGCATCTTGGCCTTAATCCAACATACTCCATGTAAATATACCCCCTAAAGCTGTTTATGCATGAACAGCTGATGCGACTGAAAACTGTCAATCAGGAGATGATCTGCATGCATACGTAGATATATCTAGCTTCTTTCCCGGCCTCAAGGATTCATGGGTTTTAAGGCAGAGCAAGCAAATGAAAGACCTGTCTTGCACATACCTCATTTGTCACAGGCCTCATAATACAAGCAATGCATAGTTCTGTGACTTAAAAAAGGGCACGGGGGTATAAAGAACTACACCAACCCTCTTGTATAATGTTTTATTCTACTTCTGTTGATCGTGATTTTTCATGCCAAGCAAATAAAAATATTAGTTTTTCTAGCAAAACAGTAAAGTTAAAAATAAGCTATTTGATCAACAAATACACTTAGGACTTACAGTATTTTGTTCAGTGAAAACTGGAAGAACTTCCTGAAACATAAATTCTAAGATTGGCTAATGAGTTGAAGATGTTCAAAGATCTTATCCTCATTCCTTGAGAAATGTTACAGTAGCTGGACATAAGGATGTGATTAGGAATAATGAACTCTCAGCTGTTTCTTTGGTACGATCTTTTTCAGATGGATCCATAACATTTCTTTAAAATAAAGCTAATGACAGACTGAAATAGTGCATCTCTAAACAGGTGACACACATCAGTTTCTAAGCAGGCATCATTAAAATGGTGTAACAGCAAAAAAGAAAAGACTAACAGCAGCACACTTCGTATCCTTAAAAGCAAGCCTTTTTTCCATATAACTTTGCACACAATATTTCCATTCAGAGAAACCCTCTTCTTCCTGGTCAGTTGCAAAAAGTTTCAAAGGGCAAAGAAAGATATCAAAAATTCTTCCGGTTCTTAAACATTCTGCTAAGTTTGGAAATGATAATTGTGTGGGCACAGAGAAAGGAATGGAAAGAAAAAGTAGATCAAGAACATCAAAGATTTTCCCTTATAAAAGTCTTCAAAAATAAGCTTACCTGTATGCATCGTCTTCTTTCAAGTCTCATATCATCCTGTGGGGTTGTGGGGACAGGGGGAGCCCAGCAGGAAACAACACTGCACAAATTCAGGAAAAAAAAAAAAAAAAAAAAAAGTATAAATACAACCAATAAGATACTTCAAGAAATGTAAAACCTCCATTCCCCTGGATTCACATAAAGCTTAGTTCAACTCTGTCCCTCAGGCAGAATCACAGAAGTAAATCTAGGAATTTCCAACACAAAATGAAGTCTTCCAACATTAAAAGTAGAGATCCGCACTACAAAGTCCAGAATTTCCGCCAAAATTTCAAGGACTGACTTAACTTTCAACCTGTCATTCAACATTTCTGAAAACTGAGGCCAACCAAAACAGCTTTTCTCAAACCTTCAAAACAAACTCAGAAAAACATTCATAAAATGAGACTGCACTTCTGTGGGATTTTACCAAACCAACAATCTAAAGAAATATAAGTGTACAGAAATCCAGAATATGCAACACCATTTTTTCTTCATATCTCATATGAAATTCAATTATGTTCACCATACACTAGATTAAAAAAACGCTTACAACAATAAAATTCTAACTTTACACAAAACAATGTGAGATATAAACATGAATTTTTATAATCCCACCAAAAGAACCATGGGGATTTTATAACAGGGGGAGTGGGAACACCATGGAAACAATCCCTGGTCAAAGCAGTTTTCAACTATTTCCTTTTCACATGTTTTGAAAAGGAACATCGTTGGCAGTCTAGAACGTATGCAAATATCAAAAACACTTACTAACAACTGAGAATTTTAGAGAACTTTAGCAAATTGCTCAATTCAATTGTAAAGCCAAGACTATTACTATTTAAACATCTGATCCACACAACTCCAAGGAAGTGCTTCTAGCCTTAAAATGCACTTAGATACTGCAGCCTGAGCAGAAAATGTTGCAGTTCACATTCATTTCTTGTTCAACATTAACTGTCTAAGTAGTGCACCTACCCTAGGCTCAGCTACCTGTTCTGCCACCACAGCACAGAAGCGTCACACACACACACACACACACACAAGCCCAAGGGGACGGTGGTAAGTCCATATTGGTGCAGTGGGTGCACCGTTATTTTATAAGCAGGTGAATTCTTGCTGTCATGTCTCCAAAGAGGGGAAAGGGCAAACAAAAAATGGCCATCCTCCGTTACAAATCAACAGCCTTCGTTTTTCCACTAGTGAAATTCCACGGACACCTAGAACGTCACTGCCATCCACAGTAGCCATGACCTTGGCAAGGCTAATGAGCACTGCCTGAGGCTCCACAAGATCCTACAAACTAGATGCTCCCATGCCTAAGCTGCTGCTGTTTGGATAAAAACCTCAGTCTGGTACTTAGGCTGAATGTATACACACACAAACAGACCCCGCGAGTCACCTGCACTAAGCTTAGTCCGCCTAAACTCAGCAAAGGCAGTCACTTGTATTCAACAGCAAGCAGAGAGGAAGAATCAACTCTTCTCTACTTTACAGTAAGTAGTCACCAGATTTACACAAACAAACAATTAAAGTCCTAGGGTGCTCCACGCATGCAGCCTACATGGGGCTCTTCAGGCTATAGGGCTGAACTCCCACATTTGAAAGCTCTCTCTGGCCAAGATTCTCTTTGTTTTTTAACTGCAGTAGGGACACTAACATTGTAGAAAGTCTTTCCAGCTTCTTCTGCAGGGACTGAAGACATGACTGTTCTGTCTTTAGCACCTCATAGTTCCAATACAGAGAGGATCTCCTGTTGCTTCACAACAGCCCAGCGTTGTACCAAACCGACGGCAACACCAGCAACACGCAGCAGTGCTGTCACAGGCAAACTGACTGCAAACTCTTTATTCTGAGCTTGAAGAAAAGGAAATCATTCGATGAGAACGTGCCATCCAACGAATAGAGAATTTCAAGCTACAGTCACAGAACTGCAAGTCACACACAGCTGATTTTGTCGCTGCAATAAAGCACCTTTACCATATGGGAAGCTCTGCCTTTTGCTGGTTGTAAACCACTCCCGAATGTTTTTAAGATCACTTACTGTACTAACTCTAAAAAAGTATCCACCTTGCAAAGGATTCACAAAGGAATAAAAAAGGGGGAAACAAACTGGAAAGGTATCACAGAGACATGAATTATTTTTTAATCTAAATGATTAAATCAGAGCTACTGGCAAAGAGTTGCTGATGTAACTTAGAGCCATTAACAGCTCATTACCAGGGAATCTGTACATCCGCCCACTTCACAGCTAACCAGCAGAACATACCCATCACAAAGCAATGCACTTCCCCCAGCTGCTTACAACTGCGGGACACTTCCCAGTCTGAAGAACTGGACAGCTATAGTGGAAGCGTGGAGTGACCAGGAGCAGAAAGGCGGGTGTTGATCTAGTGGGGTATGTTAACAAGTGACCCACAAGGTAAAAGGGGATTTTAAAACAACTTCTGAAAACAAAGATGACAAGCTTCTGTGATACCACTATCACAAACACGCAACGGTTTCATCTACTTTATTCTTTTTCAGACAGACAGGAGCAAGTAGCATATAATAGCTGCAAGGACAACACCTTTAAGCTCAGTAACTGAGTGTCTTCTACCGTTGCTCTGCATTGTAGTTCTTAAAACCATAAGGCATTTCACACAGCCCTCAGAAGGGCTTCCCATTTGGGGTAATTAATTCATGATGAGACTATGCAAGAACAAATCCCACTCATCACACAATCTGCAAGACCATTACTAGAAAAAGAAAAAAGAAAAAAAAAAATCTCCTTAATAAGGACATTTATTGGGCTTCAAGACTCCAGCTTGAGCTACTTTACTGGCAAGTAACAGAAGCAAAGTAGAATTAAAGAATGGAGGGAGGAAGAGATGACAAGAAAGGTGTTGAAAAGCAAATTATTGAAAGTGGTATAGCAAATGAAAGCTGAAGTCTTTCATTAAAAGAGAGCGCAGTTCTTAGGAATCAATTGTGTATGAAGCTACCATGCTAAAATTGTACTTCAAGCTTTTATTTCCTATTTTACAGCTGCGTCCTACTCCATCTGTCCTTGCCAACACAGTGCTCCTCTGATCCCTTCAAAATACAGGTAATAGGATTGCCTACCTACCCAAAGCAATTCCACATTCATGAACCATTTCAAGTGTAGGGTTCACTTGCAAAAGTGCAGAGCTTTACTACAACAAGTTCAGTTAAACTAGCCAAAGATGCTGAGCTTATTTTATACCAGCTTACACTCCACCACATTGCGAAGACGGTCACTATGAGAAATATACAGCTTTCACGCATCTTTGACTTTCCTTCACTTCATGAGTTTGCCTGCTAGCCTCTTTGAGGATGTTATGCGTTATTCCACCATATTCCTTAACAGCATCCTCTCCTTGCTTCAAGGCACTCCGCATCCAACTCACTTGCCAGCAGGTTCACTGTAAACCAAAGCTGGTTTCAGAGCAGTCATACATACGAAACCTAAAAAGTTCAAAAACCATCACTACTACCATCTCTCTTCATCATCCTTCCCCATTTCTCCTTTTTAATGCTTGCCTGGATATTAGTGAGCTAGTGGCTGGCAGCCCTGTCCACAGCAGGTGGGTTGGAACTAGATGATCTCTGAGGTCCCTTCCAACACAAGCCATTCTGTGATTCTATGATTCTAGATCAAATTAGATCATGAGTTTTTGCAAATGGGAACAATTTCATAACATAAGAACTCAACAGGAATCCAGTTCAGCCAAATCTATAGGCAGCAGAACTGTAGGAGTCTTTTTTAAATATATATATATATTATTTCTTAAGCTTAAAAATGTAAGTCATATAATGTGTTGAGTAGTTTATAAAATAGATGTTAATTTAAGGCATCTACAGTTAAAGATTGTTCCATCCAATGCAAGTATGCGAAGTGTTAAATGCAACCATCATAAACACCTTTAAAAAAGGTCACATTTTCACAACAACTTAAATTTAATTTCAATCATCTGTGAAGCATTCTTTCATGACAAATTTACATGAGAGTTTTCAGAATATCAATAACAGATCACCTAAGAGCTCGAATTGAAAGAGAAGTCTGCTGGGGAGTGTTTGACCGTCCACATGCTAGCAATTACAGCACCCCGTGCATAGCTTCACTTGGTACCACTGTATTACAAGGTTGTGCAGGACACTCCTCCTGAAGAATTGAAAGATTGTGCTAACCAAACACAGCTAAGTTCTGGCAGTTCCTTTTTCCTCCCTGACAAGGTTAGTTTGTAACTTCTGAAGTAACGCTCAAAGTAACAGAGAAACCTCTGACACTGGCTGTTGTCAGAGATGAACATAATTCAGGTCACTGACCTTCAGAAAACACAAACCTGTTGCTGGCAACACAGACTATAAATACTTAAAAGCAAGAACATATTTATTTACTGGTAAAATTATCCTGAGATATATACCATCACACTGATTAAATTGAGCTCAACACACTCAATTGTAACAGAGAGAGACACATATAGAGCTATACAATAGCAATTTATTTAGGTTTTGTTAGCCTGCATCTCAACAGCTAGACATGGACATAAGCCATATCAAGACAAAGATTCCCCAAATAAACAGATTTGGTATATTATTTAAAACATTGCATAATAAAACGTGAACTAAAACCAATACTAACAGAATTTTCGATAAACAAATCCACAGGGTGCTAGCTGTTATTCCCAGAGCCACACAGCTGAGGAGCCCCCAGGCTGTTGTCCTTACAGCACCCAGCATATACGTGGTGTTTTGCTACTAGGTAAAACCCTTCCTGTTTAGGTATACAAACTGACATGCGTCTGGTCAAAATACATAGACGATTTTGGGCAAAAACTGGAATGCAGGAGGCTCTGTCTGACCATCAGGCAGCACTGCTGTGCCGTGTGGGTGACCGAGCATGGGCACAGGCTGCCCAGAGGTTGTGGAGCCTCCTCCCTGGAGATCTTCAGCAGCCGCCTGGGTGTGGAACTGGGCACCCTGCTCTGGGTGTCCCTGCTGGAGCAGGGGTTGGGCCAGATGGACCCAGAGGGCCCTGCCAGCCTCAGCCATTAGGGGGTTCTGTGAAATGTAGTCAAATTATAGTGAGTACAAGAAAGCTACGGTAACCCAGTTTAACTGTTGTGCACTGCTGAAGTATAAACAGTGTCATTTAAATGCTATCTCCAGAGCTCCAGACAGCAATACAGATCCTCAGTTAAGAAGCTATCTTTAAAGTGTTATTAAAAAAAAACAAAAAAAAACATAGAATTAAAAGTATACATGGTTTCAGCATAAAAACCCAATATACCCCTCCATTTTCAGTCACCTGTCTTCAGTGTAGCTTGCATATTCAACAGAACTATGAGCTATGAGTACAATCACCTTTCTGCACCTGCTTATCCCATACTTAGCAAAGGGAATGTTAAAATTATGGGAAGTGGGCATTTTTGTACATGGCTGGCTTTCAGGCTAGTACAAGAAGACAACAAAAACACAACCCTAGTTAACACACCATTCGTGCTAAGAGCTTGTGTTACCCCTTTTACTACTGCACAGGTTTCAAGGCACACTGCTGACCTACAAGACTATTGGTTCCTAGACCACCATTTGTGTGGTGCTTATGAAATAATTACATCTAAACCAAAACATGTGTACCATCCTTACACTTGTATACTGTAAAGTTATGATTTTCAGTGATCTAAGACGCACTGGTTCCTCTAAAACCAAAATACTGTGAATGACTAGTTTCACTCATGCTAAATTTGCACTGTGTGATGCAAGAACCCATGCTTTAAGCGAGAAAGCATGTGCAAACAGCCTGATTGAAATCAGAGTTTCTCACCCAAATTCAAATCTGGCAAAGGCAGAACTACAGCAGCAGCTCAGCAAGAATTCCTCTTCAATCGCAGTACTGCTTCAGCAGCCTACAGCCTTTCCACTGCTGCCTGCTTGGCTGAGACAGCACTACTATTACAGAGTCACTTGGCAAACTGCGCTGGGGAACTGATGCGGGCGGAAAACTGGGGGGAGCAGGAGGAAAAAAAGACCATTTGTAACCCATAGCACTTCTCTGATCTGTTTCACCACAGATGCACAGCACAACTGAAGCAGCAGCCCAGCAGCAGGAACAAACAGCTGGGACAAAAAGGGGTTTCCTAAGCCAGCACTGCTGCCAAAACACTAAGCATCGAAGTGCACCTCATGGTATTACAGAAAGACCGGGAACGGTGTCACACCAACATTAATTCAGGTATGACTTTAGAGTGCAATCTGGAACTCTGAAATTGCTGACTTATAAAACGGTTTTGTTTGTTTGTTTTAAACCTGATCTCTTTATGAAAAGGAATGTGTAACTCACTGTTCTAAAAATGTACTCTTCTCCTTCATCTGAACAGTGTAGACCTTATAGTTGGCCCATACAGCCAGACAACTCGGGACTTGTTTTTTAAAATTTTGTTTGTTCATGCTAGCTGTGGAATAAAGCCTACGGTTTTATGGAGCAATAAAGTGACACTAAATAGGAGAGGGGAAAAAAAGGGAAGAGAAAAAGCACATGTTAATATAAAGTTCAAATACATTAGATTTATTTAGATAATTTGCATATACTTATTTCCTTACTTACTCATTAAAATACTAATTTTTAGAAGCACAAACTTAAAATATTTTTCACTTTACTGACCACATAAGGAGCCGCAAATTAGAGAGGGGAGTTATTTTTTCCACCTATTTAATACCATCATCGTTAAGTTTTAACTTTCAGAACAGCAAAGTCATGCCACTCTGTTTACATTCCCCTCCCTCCTCCAAAAGAAGTGGAGATGCTGCAGCAGGAGTTGCCCTTCCCCTGCAGCATCAGCTGAAACCTTCACAACGGTTCGGTGTCACTGAACTGTTATAACCAAGTACCTTCTATCCATGTTAACACACGCTTCCTACCCGTAACTCCTTTAAAAGATGACATCTTACATGCAAGGTTTTCATTAATTTCTCCTAGAAATTGAGCCATTTTAGTTAATACATTGTACATGAAGTAGCATGTGAGTAAAGTCGTATTTCAAAGCAGAGTATCTATGAGGACTGCACACTAGTTTATCCAGTTAATTTGCTCTCACAGTTGTGAAATGCTTTATACAGAGCAGAGATTTTTCCATAGATGTCCTTAGATGTCCTCAAAAATATTGATTATTTCATTTACAGAAACTGTTTCTCCTCCTTGTGGTGGGGGGGGAATCAAAAATGCAAAGTAAAGCATATGGCACAATGTATTTTTGTCCATCAGTTCAGAACGTTAGATCTGAAGTCTCAATACAGTGCAACCTTCCTACTTTTCTCTCTCTCTTTCCTTTCTTGGCCATAAAGACAGCAAGCAAAGAATAAAAGGAATAACGAAAATATTCACAGAAAACAGCAAATTTACACCCAATTTACAGATCTTTACTAAAATCTAGTTATTATGTACAGCTTACTGCTCTTCCTATTTAGTGATCATTAACTATTATTTTTGCATTCTCTGGTGTACTTTTATTTACAGAACACACTTGGCAAGAGAGTAGTGCTCAGCTGCAGCTACTTCAACTTCCTTACCCTAGAGCTGGGACAGCACTTGCAGCGTTTTCCACGAAAGTAACAGGTACTGAAATGCTTTTACCTCTCAAAATCTGCAAGAGCTCAGACCCACAACATATACACGTACAGACGCAAACACACACGCACGCTGCATGACCATCCATTCGTGAGGGAAGGGCGGTTGCTCTTCCCTGCATGTACAGATTATTTTAACTGCAATGCCGTTATAGTGATGAAAGGACAAATTTGTATTTTTCAACAGGTGCAGACAACAGTTTCACTCCAAAAGTGAACAGCCATTAAAAAAAAGAATTCCAAAAAATAGAAGAAAATACAACGAACATTGGAATGGTGTTGTACTTCCACAGCTACCAGGGCTTTAAACAAAATATTATGATACGTGCTGTAAAGTTCAGCTTTGTAAGGGACACATCCTCATCAAATTCATGTTACTAGCTTTGGACATAATTTGCTTCCTTGTCTTAACTTTTTTTCTTCTTCCTTTCTAATTCTGAACCATGACAAACTCCACACCATGCTGCAGAGTACATGTAACAGGCAATGGAAATTCATACATTCATATGTTATTACCATGCTTTAATAAACATTCCTGTAACAGAATTGGCCAAAGACAGCGACAAAGTAACCTCTTAGAATAACTACTGTAAAATCTCACTCAGATCACAACAGTCCCTGTTACAAAAATACCAAAAATACTTCATATACTTACACAGTAGGAAATTATCTGTATAGCTTCTACAGCATGTCTCAGTGAAAGCATGTTTCTCCATTTCAACTTTGGCAGCAGATAGTTTTCAACTTTAATTTCAAAGACGATCTAAAGTTACATATTTCAAGTGCATTTATAACAACCTAGACGTTGGTTGCCCTGATACAGCAAGACCTTTTATCTTGAAGGCTTCCAAAATATTTTACTACGTGGAGATAGGCTCACCAATAGCCTCTGAAATAAAAACAGACAAAAAAAAGTGCAGGCCTGTAAAGAGATCGTGCTGACTTATAAGACTTCGGGTAAGTAGCTCGTTTGAGCAATTCATTGGTCTGTGTGCTTTGTTGATACGTGTACAAATTTTTAAGAGCACCACGGTATAACTGCTGTTTTACTGATCTCCACACAACAGCTCCCATTGACAGCTGCAATGCCACAATCTAATTTTGCCTTTCATTATCTCAGAGATTTAGACTGTATGTGCACATATATAGCTAGGTACTCTTTGTTCATACGTTAACCATCTGCGCCTGGATCTTAAAACAGACCTTACGCCCTGAATCCCTGTATCTTCATACCACAGTTCTGATAAAAAAGTGATACTGATTACTGCTGATATACTTTCCACTTTAATACAATAGATCATATTTAACTTCCAAAGCTTCAGTTCAGGCTGAAAAACTGAAACCTGTTTATTTCTGCCTTCTATCCAAAGAAACAAGATGAAAATACTTAGTTCTCAAACATCTGAATTTTCCTTAATGCTTCTGTCGGACTTCTCCACTTAGGTGGGTTTTTCCTTGGATGCTTGCTCAGGTATGTTTCTGAGCCACTGTATCCAGAAGGAACAGGAAAAGGAAGAGATTTCTTCAGTTAAAAACACACATTTTTCTCATCCACATGCCACAATGTAAGAAGGACATAAAGCTACTAGAGAGCATCCAAAGGAGGGCTACAAAGATGGCGAAGGGTCTGGAGGGCAAGAGGTGTGTGAGGAGCAGCTGAGGCCCCTTGGTTTGTTCAGCCCAGAGCAGAGGAGGCTGAGGGGAGGCCTTACGGAGGCCTACAGCTCCCTCGCAGGGGAGCGGAGGGGCAGGCACTGATCTCTGCTCTCTGGGGACAGCGACAGGACCCGAGAGAACGGCATGGAGCTGTATCGGGGCAGGGGAGGGTCAGGCTGGGGTTAGGAAGAGGTTCTGCCCCAGAGGGTGGTGGGCATGGAACGGGCTCCCCAGGGCAGTGGGCAGGGCCCCAAGCTGCTGGAGTTCAAGGAGCGTTTGGACATCGCTCTCGGACACAGGGTTTGGGTGGTGCTGTGTGGGGCTAGGAGATAGACTCGGTGGTGATCCCTGTGGTCCATTCCAACTTAAGATATTCCACAATTCTGAGTCACTCTTAAACAGGACTTAAATTTGCTTATAGAGCTCAGATCTTTTTAATTAGATCTATCAATGTTAAAAGGTGCTTGAAGGGAATTTTAGCATTACATCTAGGATTTTAGGACATTGATAAAGAAACTGGGTCCCTAAATTCACAGATGGGAAAAATAAGTTAAATAATTTAAGGGGAACACCATATTTCAAAAACTACATATACCAGGACTGCTCTTCCAGGTCTCTCTAACTTGGAAGTCAAAAACCAAGTTCCAGCTTTCACCAGACATACTAGTACACACCATGTTTAAAAACCTTTTTCAATATGCTTTCATATAGCAGTTCATATGAAGTTCAATAGCTTTGAAAATACATTTGCACTGGTCAAGTTCAGGCTCCATGACAACCAGATGCATTTAAAAATCATAATGAATAAACTGAGTTACTTCATTAAAATAAGAATTCTCAAGCTGCAGTTCCACAAAAGCTAACACTGATTTAGACTTGGCTGCGGTGTTTGCACCCACACCCTCCTTGTCCTCACCCATTCAGTGCAGGCCCATCTCTTGCACCACTTCTGGCACCTGCCCCAGTCTTGTTGAGTCATTTCCGCAATTCAGCATGATGTAAAGTAGTCACCTTTTTTGATAAGTTTTCTGCTGACTCTGCACAGCACCAGAGCCGAGTTTAACTTCAGCTTAAAAATCTACACAGCAAACAAAAACCTAATGGATCTCTTCAGTGCATGCAAACACCTAATACATTTATATTCCGCATACTCATACTCTGTCAGGGAGAACTTCAGCTGCATTTTTGTGCAGCCTCCGATGTTCTGGACCTTTGGAACCAACAGCTCCTAAGTCAGGACCATGAGTCCAGATTTTTGGTACTGGATGTGAGGCAGACATGCTCTAGACCTGGGCTGGGATAAGAGGTGGAGTATTCTGCTCATGGAGGGAGAACCTCATCAGTGTGGGTGTTGCGCGACACACAACAGAACTGTATTCTTGCCTAAACAGCTCATTATCCACACAAAACAAGTTCATCCACAGAAAAGCAAAAGCAGAGAGCTCACAATCTATAATTAGGTTCACTGTATAGACTACAAATACAGTGCAGGAGAAGTAGAGAACAGCTCAGGTAAAGTATTTCAGATAGTTCTTGCCAAACTGCCACAAAACACCTCGGAAACTACAGCTAACATCGGGTTTGATATCGGTAGTTACAGACCCTACCTCTTCTTCAAGAACACAAGTGAAATGTTTACAGGCTTTTCTATATATAGCTCGTGTCTGTCATAATAGTCTACATAAATAAATTTGAAGAAATAAATTTAATCAGGCATGCCAACTACAAACTTCTCTGACAGCAAAATGAACAAAAAAAAGACTTTTCACCACTGCAGAATCCAGCATCCCTACTGTTCAGCTCTCAGTGTTCCAGCCTAAACACATACAGAGACCTCCACAACATGCCTTAAGCCTTAACTCAGGCTGTTTGACCGATGCAACAGTAAAGGAGATACCTGATTTCTGAGGCAAAAGTGCTTCTATTTTGGACTACTGTGACAATCACATAGGCAACATTATTTCTGCCATCCTATGAAATATCAAGTTAGAGGAGCTAAAGAAACTGTTTCCCAAACTGGAAACACCTCTAACATAAGCACAATGCCATCTATTTCTTATGAATTGCACTTAATACATACACTCACATTAAAAAAAAATAGAGTGCTTCTAATTTTTATCATATAAATTAACAAATGCAAAAACTTCCAATTTATCAGATTAAGTCCTTCAGAAAATTAACTGCACTACAATTAACTTCATTACTTAGTTTCAAAGCTCCTTAGCAAATAACTGATCAGTGAGTTGAAAACAACCCAACGGACACAGAGTATTCCACGGTCTACCTACACTCTCCCACACTCTCTACATGGCGTTTGCGTGTCATTCAGCACTCCTTACTTGGTGGTCGTCCTATGTTTCCATAATTCACCTAATATCTTTACACTGAGAAAATCAAACACCCAGGAGCCACTTCCTGTCAAATATATAACCACTGATTAAATTTTCTTTTTTCTCTTCTTTTAAGGTAAAGCTCACTACTCACTGGACTGGACAGTCATGTTTCCTTTTCTTGCCCTCTCCCACGATTCTTTGATTCCTTCTTGTACAACAGCACAGATTAAATACTGGACAGTCGACAAGAACGTGTGAAAAAACAGGTGACCTACATACTCTCACTGGAAGTAAAAAATGAGATTGGATTCTCAAGTGCACAGTTGCGCCCCCTTCTTTCCAAAAGCTTCACACTGAGTGCATGGTAAAACAAGACAACCCAACAACCTAACTAAAAAAATTCTTTGTCAGGTTCATCTCTTGCCCTGGTTCAGCAAAGGGCAAGAAAAACTTCAACCTAGAACAAAAAGGGCAACAGGCTTCTTTGTGGCAAAAAGATGCTAGTTCAGCGTACATCCCACTACGTAACTTCGCACTGAGCGTTCGGCTCCACAGGCTGACCCAACTCAGGGCTCCTACTTTAAAGGAAAGCATGTGTCACAGGCAAGGCTCATCTTCCCGGCACTCTTCCACCTCGTGATGAAACAGTTCAGGCAGCTAAACTAGCAGTAAACATTTACCTTCAGTTATATCATTAGGCTTTTGCGCTTAGCTTCTTAAATGAGCCCAGCTCGGAAAAGTAAAGCCAAAGCGCCAACAAAGAGCAATTGCAAGCAATGTGGGGAGAAAGCAGACACAGTCCCCTGTGATCTCATTTAGCCTGCTGTCAGACTAGCTCTGCCATACAGCCTGTTCTAACTTCTGCTTGCTGGTTCCCCCTAACACCCAGGCACCAAAGAGGTAGCTGCTGCCACGAAGACAGCTCCAAGTCCACCAGGGGATCTAGCTGAATTCCTCTCTGCCTCGTAAGCCGCCTTTGAGCAAGGAAATTACCTCTTGAGCGTGGTACAGGAGCTACCGTGATCTCCAACGCCTCAAACATCACAAGGCACTCAGAAACTATAGCAAAGAGAGGGCTAAGTAGATCAACAGAAAATGCACAAATGGGTTTTCCCTTCTTTGTTCCTTCAGTGTAATGAATAAATAAAGATGAATAAATAAATGATTCCACATTTACCTCACATCATTCACTCCAGATCCCATTTATTAGAATACAGACCGCTGTCATCCCCAAAATTTAAGAAAATACTAATCATGCTAACATTTTTTTCAACTTAACATAATACAGTATGGTTTTAAGTTCCATCTGTAGTTCTTTTTACCATGGCCTTATTCCCCAGTTAAGGAACCACTGACCTAGAAAACTCTCATTGAAGAAGGAGATGAATTAACAAAATTCAGTAAATTGTCACGTAATCCAGTGGTGAAGTCAAAATACCTGTTTTTCAGATTTAAACCTCTGAGGTCTTGTTTTATTATTTTGTTAGCCTCCAGCCCTGCCATGAAACATAACCCTGATATAGCCGAAGGATATACCACACTGCATAGGTTGTGAACAGCAAAAGTTTGGTGAATTTTAACTGATAAGCCATTGAGAAGAATTCAAACACCCTGTTTAAGTCATACATGTGGATGCATGCACACACAGGGAGAAAAGCCAGCACAGACAGCATGCACACATCAACCAACAGAAGCCCGACTGCGGTACATTCATTAACACAAGGAACAGAGATTTCATCTAATGTTCACAGTAGCTCTGTGTCCCNAAAAAAAAAAAAAAAAAAAAAAAAAAAAAAAAAAAAAAAAAAAAAAAAAAAAGGTCAACAAATACACCACTAAGCTCAGAGCATACTGACCACAATCCAGTACAACTTTCTTAGAACTCCAGCCCATAACTCCTCACCAAGCCCTCACATTTCAGTCAAGGTATGGGATAATCCACAAAAAGATCTAGTCATGTAAAAGCCTTTCAAGATCAAGACACCATGATACCCTTTCATCAAGGGAAATGAGTTGCCAATCACCATTAAAACTGTGTTATTTCCTGCTTACCAATAGCAAAAACAAGGCCCTTCTTGTGCCTCGCTCTCTTTCCTCCACCCTCTCTCCCTCAACCCACAACAAAAGTGAGAGTTTGCTTTCACTCAGTTAACAGCAAAAGAAGGTAGAAGTCAAGGATGAACAAGCACAGTTATCAACAAAAATGAAGTAACTTGAACAAAAACTTGTATGAATCTGAGTACACACATGGAAGCGAGACAACAGCATAATCTCAGCAGCTCTGGGCGCTTCTTTAAGAGGACAAGCAAGCATGGAATTTCCAAAGGAGCTGTTTGTTTGTTAACACACCCAGCCCCCTTTATCACATCAGGAGAAGTATTTTCTCAAGTCTCCATGGTACAGTGGAACCAACAAACCTAAGCTTCTTTACTCTGCAATTTCCCCTTGCTATGTTCCTATCTTGCAGCTGTCTTTATAGGATATCTTTTATCAGAACATTACAAAGTTCAGTTCATCTTTCAGTTTGTCCAAACAGGACAAACCCGTATTTTGTATGCACATATCTATCTTATGGCAGTATAAAATTCAAGTAAAAATTTTGGAAGTGCATGAGATTGAGAAGTAATCAATATGCTGCATTGTTTCGTGGTAATGTTGTGGGGGGAATAGAAAAAATAAAAACTTTGGGTTTATTAGGAGTTTTTCTACTTTAAAAGTGGAAGTGGTTTTTTTGTTGTTCTCACAAGATGCAAGAGAAACCAAAAGAAAAAGAGAAAGCAAGAACAAGCAAGAAAGAACACGCATGAGAGAACACCGAGTGAGCAAGTGAGAAAAAGAGGACCTCGAGGGAAGCACTAAAAAAGGATGTGAGACCGGAAGGGCATGAGCACAAGTTAGAAGAGAAGCAGGAGCGAGTGAGAGTGAGAAAGAACCAGAGGAAGGGCACAAGCAAAAAGAGCGCAGGAAAACAAAGATACATTGAGAAAGCAGAGAGTTAAAAAGAGAACTTGATATCACGTAAGGCTGCACGACAGATTTCGTGCATGCTAGAGCACACGCGAGCAGGACAGCGTCAGAGTGGGAGCATGAGAGGGAATAAGGCGGGCAGCCTGAGATAGCAGTGAAAGCCTGAGAGGCAGAGAGCCAGAGGAGGGGTGCGCGGAGGGCGGGGGTGTGCATGTGCGTGTCTGTGTGTCAGAGCAGTGATTTACTACAGGAGGGGTGGCAAAAATTCCTCAGAATGATGTTCTCCATTAAGTAACAGAGCTATCAGAGCCAGCTAACCAAGCCCTGCCTCTCCTAGGCACCCTGCTCCTGTCCACCCACACAACCATTCCATTATCTTGTCAAATGTCTCAGCAGCAGCATAGTGTATCGGGTCTAGGAACCGATCTGACTGAGAAGTAACCCGATTCTCCGCCCCCACACACACCCAAATGTTATATATATAAAATTATGTATTTCAGCCAACTCGGTTTCCAAGTCTGATTCACTGGTTGGTCTTACAAACAGCTGTGCCAACACAAAGCAGGTGGGAACGAGCAGCCAGAATCTGAAGAGAAGGGGAACTGCTTAAGCTGCAGTTGCCTTCAGAGAACTGCTTGTTGCACGCATTGCCTCAGAAGCTACTCTCTCTATAACCCAACACAAAGTGCTCCAGCGGCTGCACACATTGCAGCACGAACTTCCAACCGGTTTGCTAATATGCTCTAAACACAAGACGTGACACCATCAGGTTTAAATACTGCTCGTATCCCACAGCCCTTGTGAATGAAACACTAAAACAAAGATGTGCTTTTTCATCATTTTGCTTCTTTATCTGTTATTCCATATTTGGCATGGGTACAGTTTTGGGAGAGCAAGGTAGGACGGAAAGGGGGGAGAGAATCAGCATCGCCTGTGCCTTCCCCTGAAAGCACCGTGCTGCCCTCCAGCATTCTCTCAGCACCAAGATAACCAGTCTACGGTCTTGCCCAACGCCAGAAGACGGAACTGATCTAGATGAAAAAGAGGTAACGAAGCCCTCATGAATTTTGTCCAAATTTACAAAATACAGTACCAAAAGACCAACGATTTCAGCCCTCACTCATCAGCCTCTGCCAGTTTGCTTCTCTCCTCTGCCACCACTACTGAGCACTGTCTCAAGACTCTGTGACAAGCCTGATCAGCTGAAACCACAACGCAGACCATTACTGTGGAAGAGTCAAGGCTAAGACACGCAGCCACCTTCGCCTCTTGAACGCCAACCGAACCAAAGCACACAGAACTGCGGTTTACACAAGCAGCGTGCACCTGCACAAGTACAAGCACCTGCACAACTGCTCTCCACACTGCTCACTGGCAAGCGGCTGAGCCACGAGACCGAGCACTCCGTCCTGTCAGGGGCTGCAGGTAACCTGCTGGGTCAGGGAACGGAGGTGGCAGGTTCTGCACTAGGAAGGAGGAGATGTTTCCACTCTACAAACTGTGCGAATACCATATAGGTCTCTTTCTCCTTCTGTGTCAAACAAGTTTTGTAAGTTTCATAAAATCAAAGACTAAGGAGAAATGTTTAAATTCAGGTGGGCCTGAGACACAATCTTGTCTCATTCTGCAAGGCAATCTTTACTTTCATAGTCAAACGTTATTTTCTTCATCGAACAGATGCACGTTAGGAGGGTGGCACACGGAAAACGAAGTCACACGGTAAATGCCAGCCATACAGCAAATGGCACTATTTACTGAAGCACTCCACCAGCTCTTGCAGAAATTGAGGGATGTGTATCAAACAGGGCAAGAGACGGCAAGTAAAATCAATTTAAGACATGCAAAATCCCTTTGGGAAAAATGAGTTCCTACTCCAGTTCCCTCAAATTTCCAAACAGATCCTCAGCTCCATGAGCAGAACACTATCTGGAAATGCTGAGTCACCCTCCAACCTTAAGAGTCTGCTTCTCCGAGTTAAAAAGCACTCGGAATATAAACTCAAGTCAAACGCAGCGGTAAACACTTAGCATCCTGTGGTTAAGACAGAAGATGCCCGAACCTCAGCTCCACCCTTGGCATCGCAGTACAACTCTGGACGAGCCACTTTACCTTTTGTGCTTTAATTTCCCTTGCTCTTTTCTGAGCACTACCCATTGCATACAGTGAACGAAGCACAGACCATGCTGCAAATAAAATTATGTTTACTGCATGTTGAAAGATAGTTCAGACCTTCACTGGGGCACATAAAGCACTAAAAGCAAGAGACAGTCTTCCCATTTTTGTCACCAAGTGCTTGACTCAATTTGGGAATTTTTATGGAAATAGTTGAGTCAAAGGCAACTCCACAGAGGAGAAAGACCATGATTACAACATACGGAATACAGCACATGCCTGCTTCTTCAACTGCACAAATAACCTGGTACTGTCAAGGTGGGAGCTCACAGGTTCTAGAAAATACATAGCAACTGACACACAACTTAGAAACTGTATCCTGAGCCCACTGTATGCTTGCTAAAAATGCAACTTGAGCTTTTGCCTCACCTCACACCACAGATCTCACATACCCAGGGCAAGCTTTTCCTATATGGAAGTCTGAAAGTTGAACTCTTCAGCCCATATTCCAGCTCTTGCATAGAAATAATCGCATGTTCTCATATCTCAGTGAAGTCTGGTAGGAACTACCATGCTCAAAATCTTAAGAAAAAAGAGTGAGGCCAACAGTACGGCAAAGCACTGTTTCAGGTATGTAGGTCTACGAGGATATTTTTGAAACAAAAAACAAGTTGTGATAAAGATACATAAAATGTATCGAAAAAGACCTATCTCCTTAGATCTATTTTAAACAAGCATCTAGAAGGTTTGTTGAGATTTTTTTTTTTCCCTATCTGCTACTAAATAAAAGCCCCGTACCCTACAAATACTGATAGTCTGTTGGCAAACAAATCACACACACAAATCATAGATCACTGACCATCTCCAGTGCCACTGAACACAAAGCACCACGTGTATACACTGGCAGAGTTTCAGAAGACCTCTTAAAAATGTTTGTTACATACGTATATATATATACCCCTTTCCTTCACATACAAAACAGTGAGATGAATGTTCCTTTACATATACTTATATATACATAAAATATATTATATACACATCCTTTATACATATATATATATATATCTTACCTTTACATTTAACATCCCTTAGAGTAGTAGCTAAACTGAAACAAAGACATTTTAAAACATCTGAGTTCACTTACTAGTTTTTATAAATTATGTGAAGTAGAGAATGATTTCCAAACACAATAATTGAATCTTTTGAACTAAAAGGTTGAACTTATTTTTTCCTGTCTTGAAATAACTACATACTGGTTAAGAAGATCTAGCACAAAACCAGAAGGACACAGCCCTGCATTACAACAGAGTCAGCACACACGTCATAACAGAGAACTTTTGACGTCAAACATGGCTCAGACTTATATGCAGATGGAAGTATGTTGTTCTTCCTTTATTAACTTCTAGCCCGCATTGCACGAAGCAAAGCCAATCTGAGCTAAGAATGACAGCTCAAGGTTTCAATGTTGCTACCCAGAAAGCTAAGGCAGCTAAGTATTTCTATTCCAACAATGTTTCCACGTGTGCAACTATTTCTCCAGGTTTCAAAAGGCGGTTTCATGAAGTTACAAAATGTCCCTCTGGGCTGATTTAACTCCTTGGAGATCGTTAAATGAATGTGTGGATGGGCAAAAAGAGTGAAGGCAAACTCATGTGGCAGCTGAACTGCAAATCATGTTTGTCCAATACGCAGGTGAAAACATCACTTAGCAAACCCTACAGAGCTGGGGGAAAACGATGAAGAAGGAAATAATGTTGACTGCATGCTACACCATGCAAAATGGCAATCTGATCCCAGCAAAGGTCTTCAAGTGGCAGGACAAGGCAAAACCAAGCCATTTTAACCATGCCCTTCTGCTGCAACATCCAGCTGCAGTTTTTAACACAGTATCACATATACTCTTTCCACTCAGCCTTCAACAGAAATGAATCATTGATGATGCTGTCTCTAGCAGACACAGTTCACACAAGACATTAATTCACTTAGAATCTAAGCTTGTAAAACGCAGTGCGTATTAAAAATAATAAAGCATTGGGGAAAGTTTGCGGAGATGCAAGGGTCATTCAGAATGAAGCTGCAGCAACTGCAGTTAACTGACCTCTCCCCAGAACTGCCCCCACTGAGGTTTTCAAGTTTGGAGGAAAGGAAAATGCATTGTACTTTTGTAGCCTTGGCACACATAGAACTTGACTTGAGCAAAAACGGATGTCAGCGGGAAGCCACAGACACAACCGTGTCGATGCTCAACCTTTGTGGTACTGCTTGTTCTCTTGCGTAGGGCCCGACATAAAAATCCCAGCTGTTGAAGGCACACTATGACAGTGACAAGAAAGCCACCCCACCTACAAGAACACAGGATTCCAAGCTCATGAACAACTGATAACAGCAAAAAATATATCTTCAACTGTGTTATCCCACAAGTATGGGCCAGTATTTGCAGGAGTTATGAGCAACTTCTAAAGAAGAGGAAACTCCCAAGACCTTCAAGCAACGATCACTTCTTGTAACATTAACAGACGTCAATACATTGCAAACCCTCACTCCCGATTGTTAGCACGCCGTTAAACTAACACCTGCTTACCCACAAATTAGAAAGAATAACTTTATTCCAGAGAAAGAACTCCGAATCAGACACGATCCAGGAGAGTTACTGAGCTTTCCTCATCAATCAGATTTTGAAAGAGAGGGTATTAAAAACTTAGTTGTCTGTAATCAAACACATGCCCTACATGTACTTCATTTATAAATCCTGTAAGACCAAACAGAGGTCAGTGCAAGGAAATTCTCAGCATTCAGAAAAACAAAGAATCGAGTACCTAGCAATACCTTAACTCCCCTGCCTGCCAGCACTTCTCCCCGTTGTACCCCTTCCTTCAGTTCAAATGGTGAAGCAACGGCAGGGACACAGAACCATCTCCTCTGCAAAGGGAGCGGACACGCTGTGCCCCAACTGGCTCCTCAGCACCAGATCCACTGGCAAAGTGAATGAGAGCAGTTAGGAACTCCCACAGCTCACAGGAACCCAAACGGAGACTGGAGCGCGCAGAGGGAAACAGGATTCCAGTGACCAACTTGTGTTTGGAGCCAGGAAGCCAAAAACGGGTGAACAGTAGGTGTTCCGGTCACAAGGATTTAAAAGTGTTTTTACAAGTTTCACTGGCACGTTGGATTTAATCACTGGAATATATTTACCTTTGCTTGTGCCAGCTAATCATTCTGCTAGTTAGAGCTCTGAGCAACCCATCAAAATTCACTCTGAATTTTTTCAACTGTGTTTTGAAAGAACGACCCTGCCATCAGAAACCAATTTGTACATTTCCATTACTCTTATTTCACTATCCAAACAGTCACTAAAGAGAAAGAGGAAACTTTTCAACACATGGATGTATTAATACATTATTAACCTTTCCTTTAACTGACTCCAATCTCAGCCTATTTTTATTTGCCTCTAGGGGGGAAAAAAAAAAAAAAAATGAAAACTTTGGAACTTTATGTAATACGTAAACTGAAAGCTTGGTTTCTCACAGCTGGAACAAAACACTGACACTTAACAGAGCTGATTTTGCTTTCATTCACACAGTTTCACTTTCAGGTACTTAGTGCTACAGATCCTAGAAACTTTGCAAGGAGCATGTTTACCAGTAAGTGGCAGCTTATGCTACTTTAATTACAGGAACATGTTCACTGCTTTCAAATTTAAGAAATGCTGCATTCAGAGATGAAATTAAACTGATGATGTCTGTCATACAAGCCAGCTGAAACAGCTACTGCCTAGACTTCAGAGGGTCCAGGGGATGTGAACTGTATGCACTTAGGAAAGCTGACTGGGAACTATCTTCTGCACATGCCTAGCCCTCCAGTTGGTGTTCTCCCAGTACATCATGCGGGCAGAACAGTTTGGAACTAACAAGGATATGATAACGTCAGCATCTGCCATACTGGGACACCCCACCTCTGTCCTTATCAGGGAAG
>VXAV01000773.1:17302-83984 GCA_013399715.1 Alectura lathami | reverse complement strand
CACACACACACACACACACACGTGCTCCCCTCCCTATCAGCTCAACCCCCCCCTTTCAATTTCTGAAGCCTGCTGATTTGAATATTTATAAATATCAGTAAATTATTTATTGTAGCAATCTGCTGTGCCATTTCACCAATCGCCGTTAACACTTTAGGGCTCGCTCTTGAGGCTGCAGGGAGCGGGCACGGGGGTGGCAGCAGCCGCTGCCGGGGCTCACGTTGGCTGAAGGCTGCACAGTGCTGGGGGGGTTTGGCTCTGCATGGGGCACGAGGGGAGCTGGGGCAGGACCGGGCCCCTGTGTGCTGGGGGCACTGGGAGGGGACTGGCTCATGCAGGCTTCGGGGACCGTGTTGTGACTCAGGATACTTCACTTTGCCCCTTGCTGGATGGCGATAGCGAGAGCGCTGCGGGAGGACGGTGGAGCTGGAGCCTGCCAGGTCCTGCTGGTGCGCACAGGGCTTCCCCCAGCTCCACGCCAGCACGCGGGTGGGACTCGAGGTCAGTAAAGAGCCTCAGTCAACTCCCCAAGGCCAGGCAGAAGAGACAGCATCCACTAATCCAAGGTCATTTCCTGGGCTAAAAGCAGTAAAATGTTTTATTGATAAACTGGAGAGGGGAGAGCACACACACTGCATCCACTCTCACACTGTGGCCAGGCCGGGGCTGCCTGGGCTGATGCAGAGTCCCCGTGCTGCAGGGAGATGTTTCCGCAGTGCTGTGCCCGGCTGCCTTCCCCTGCTCCCAGCATAGCGGGACACCGCTGGGGCCTTCTGCTGCAAGGGCTGGGCTCTGCCCAAGCCTGTGGCTCCCAGGCAGGCTCATAGCACAGCGGTTAGAGAAGAAAAGGCCGGTGCAGTGTGTGGGCCCTCCTTCCCTCCCCCTTCCCGCCCCAAATAATGCCGTTAATAATTAATCGAATGAGAGCTTGCAGCTCCTGGAAAGCTGGCACTGGGACCTCCCTCCTGAACGGAGCTGCTCAGCTGGGCTGAAAACTCTTCAATAGGAATATGAAAGCTCCATCTGTTCGACGTGCCTGGCCCTCTGAAGTGCCACCGTGCCGGCCTCCCCAGCCTGCGCCCCGTCCCATGGCACAGCCCTCGCCCCTCCTGCCTTGCCCCTTCTCAGCCCCGACCCGGGGGTCCCTGGCCCCCAAGTTCAGCACCCCTCTCCTCCATACCAGCTGCTGAGCCCGCACTGGGGCCCTTTGTCCCTCTGCAAGGGGACAGCCTTCGTCTCCCCAGCCCAAAGCCCGGCCTCGCTGTGCCCTGTCCTCATCCTCCAAGGGAGCTTTGCCCCTGGGACAGCGTGGGGCAGCCGGTGTCTGTTGGCAGGGTGTGGGGAGGGGGCGGCGGGCATGCTGCCGGTGGCATTGTTTTCAGAGGAAGCACTCAGTGTAAATAGAACATGTGGGAGAGTTTGTCCTGGGCAGAGATGAAAAGTCCCCGTGACAGGCTCAGGTTATAAACGGCTTCCTCAGATTGATGCGAAATCAAAACATTTCTATTCGGAAGAAGAAAATGAAGGGGGATGTTTACTTAGCTGGGAATCTTTAAACAGCGCGGTGCAGACAAGAGGTGACCTGGGGGTGATGTGGGGTGGGGAGTGGGGCAGGGGCAGGGACCTGCCTCCTGGCACCGGGGTCCCTCCTGCAGCACCTCTGCATGGGCACATGAGGATGCTCTGGTCCCTGCCAGTCCCAGTGCCATCCTCAGCAGCTCTCTGCAGGCCGGGTTTCCCTTCTTGCTTTGAAGTTGTCAGGCTAAAAGAGTGGAACAGAAACGCTGATATCTTGAATGTCCCTGCTGCTCCAGAGAGGAGGAAGTCAGGGATGGGAACATAAAGCGATGCGCCCGGGCTTGCTGAGAGCTGGCTGCGGTGCTGGCAGAAGGAGCCGGGAGTTCTGACTCCCTGCGGTCACAAGTGCACAGGTGGGATGGAGATCCCTAAGAGTCCTGCTGTCCCAGAGCACGTCCCATCGCGGGAAGGTCTCTGGAAGTGTTTTATTTCTAGATCAGGGAAAGGGTAAGTTTTCTGAACTTGCTTTGTTTTTAACTTCGACTTTAAGGAAAGATTCTCAAAACATTAAAGAGCAGCATTGCCACGCTCAAAAAGAACCCACCCAGGCACAGGAGAGGGGATAGGAGAGGTGCAGGAATGAAGGGCAGGAGCTGGGGAGCCGGAGGGATGAGGGGTGTGCGAGCAGCGGGGCCAGGAGTGGAAGACAAGTTGCAGGCTCCCTGGAGCTGCTGCATACGCAGCAAGTGCAGCGTCGGGAACGTCTGTTCCCCTCTTCCTTTGGATAAATATTTATATATTCATTTGCCGTCTGGTGCACGCACTTGGCTGCTCACCTCCAGACCAGAACAACGGGCTCTGCCGTGGCTGAGGGGCAGGGCAGTGGGGCCACCTTCTGCCTCCCCCTGCAGCACCCCAGCTGCGCGCAGGGCCAGTCTCACCTGGTGCTGTGAGAGGCAGGATGGGGAAGCACCAAGGCCAGCGGCTGCCCCGGCCCTGGGCCGCCTGCACCCACCACAACACACCGGCCCCTCGCCGAGCACCCGGTGCGAGCCGTCGGGGTCCTGGCTGGGCTCCAGCTAGAGCACAGCAGCTTCCCCGGAGTCCCATCGCGGTTCCTGCTGCGCACGGGAGCGGACTGCACTTTTTGCCCTAAATAGAGCAGGAATGTGATGGGAAGGGAAGGTGCCAACACGCAGAGGCTTCGGCAGCGTTACGGGCGCCTGTTGGTGCCCATCTGTACGCCACGGATGTGTGCAAGAGGGGGATGTGTGAAAGGGAGTGTGTTTTGGGGAGATGGGATGCTTAGAGCCCCAGGCACACGGCTCCACACCTCCTGCTGGTGCAGGCACATGGCTGGGGAGCAGCTCTTGTTCCTGCAGGGGCAGGGATGTGTTCGGGGGAGACAGGTGCTCTCCCTACGCTAAATAATGGTGGCACAGGGGTGTTGGTGCCAGAGTGGGTAGGTGTTTGGGACAAGCAGGAGTGCATTTTGCCCAGCTCTGTGTGGGGGGATGATGGGTTTGTCAGGGGGTGTTCGTCTTGCAGTCAGTGACAGGGAAGCGTGTCTGAAGCTGTCAGGAGTTTACGCTAAGCAGCCACTCTCTGGCTCTTGGACAGCAGGTCTAAAGTTTCAGTGTGTTTGTATTGGGCTGTCATGTTATGGGATTAGGGGCTGTCACGATGGCTTCTGGGTGCATTGTAGGGGGTCTGATTAATCTCAGCGCGCTTCTGTGGAGCAGCATCTCCCTGCCGCAGCACGGAGAGACCGAGCAACCCGCGCTCCCCACCTCAGGCTTGCGCTTCCAGCTGGACACAAAGTCCCGGGGCACATCCAGCAGCGTGCCTGCGGCCGGCGTGCCCCCCTGGTCTGCACAGCGTGGCTGCAGGCAGGGTTCTTGTGTTGGGACCTGTGACCCTTCTGAGCCCGGGTGCCTCTCGCAGGGACCATAAATAAAAAGAGAAATGAGACAGCGCAGCTGCTTTAGGATCAGGTTTTTGCCTTTATTTGCAATCGAATCTTGTTAATTGTTGGTGCAGTGCGATTATGCGAGTGACTCTGTGATAGGGACCGTTCCGTTCAAGATTCTCTGTGACCTTGAAGTTAAGACCTTACCTTCTTCCTTTCTCCCCCCACTTTCTCTTACCCCTCCTCTACTAGCTGTCACATATGAATAAACTACATTAAAATAACAAACCCACACTAATTAGCTGATTGTGCTGGGAAGTGTGAGAGCAGAATTTCCTGTGCCTGTGAGAGCAGCGTGAGCAGCGAAGGGGCCTGATCCCCTGCTGCCAGCCCCAGGCGGTTTTCTCCCATCCGGCTGCCTCGCACCAGGCTGGAGCTCAGCAGGCGCTTCCCAGTGCTCCCACCACCCGTACTGGTTCGCCCAGCTCCACGCCGGTTCTCCTCTGAGCTCAGAGCAATGCCCACAAAGTGAACTCCTCACCAGCCCTAGGGTTAGAGTGGGAAGCTCCCGGTGCTTGGAGCTTGATGCCGTGTTGGGGATGGAGCTGGGGACCTGGGGCAGGTGGTGCTGCAGTCTGGAGGAGGGAGCAGTGAGGCTTTTAGCAGACTGGCAGGACGGTCCGTGCTGCCTTCATCTGCCTGAGGTGTTCGGGGCCTTGTGGGCCTGGCCCAGCCCCAGCACCCGCCTCCCCCTGAGGCCGGTGCCTTCCGTGGGGTCCGCGCCTCACCCCGGCTCTGCAGCCCGGGCCTCAGCTTGGGGCTGGGGGAGAGGCGGCCGTCCCACTCTTCACAGGCAACCGCAGCCTGCGTGAAGGCCCGTGGGTTGGGAGCGGCCGTTTCCGATTCCTCTAATGCCCTTTCTCGCTTCTTTCCCCTCTCTCTTTCCAGCTGAAAGAACTATATGCACTGACGCAACCTCAGGAAAACCCACAATGGCTGCCAAGCGCAAAGGCGGCCTGAAGCTAAACGCGATCTGTGCCAAGCTGAGCCGCCAGGTCGTCTTCGACCACGGGGGAGCCGAGCAGGCGCGCGCGGACAAGGGGCCGCAGCGGGAGAGCAGCAACAAGGACCTGCCTCAGCCCGGGACCAAGGAGCCGGGGTCTGAGTTTTCGGATGGACTCAGCCGCGTGCAGAAGATCGAGGAGGACAAGAGGAGGGAGGTGATTGAGAAGTGGGTGAACGGGGAGTACAACGAAGAGCCCTTGCTGGGGCGAGCTGAGGGCAAGGAATGTAGGGGCGCTGAGGGCGCAGAGGTGCCCCCCGAAGGGGTCTACATGGTGCAGCCCAAGGGCTGCAGCGACGAGGAGGACAACGGGGACGAGGCGGACGCGCTGAGGGGCTCGCAGGATGGCACCTTCCTGGACGACAGGGATTCCGACGGGGCGGCCTCCAAGGACGACGCCTACCGGGCCTCCAGCGGCGAGGCGGCCACCAAGCTGGGAGCTGCCGCAGGTAAGGCCCCACCGCCCGCCCCTGCGCGGGGCAGCTCCTGGGCCCCGTTTGCTAGGGGAGAGCCTGAACCTCTGCTGGGTGCCTGCTGGCTGCCTCTGGCGGCTGAGGAGAGTGTGGAGGCCCCCGAATCCCCTCGCAGAGGCCCACGTGGCTGCTGGGTGTTTTGCTCTTGGGACGGTGCCCAGTTTGCCTCTGGTACAGGGTGGCCCTTCCTGAGCAGGGTGCTTGTGTCTGGGTCTCTTCCTAAACTATGGATCCCGTGGTAGAGTAGATCTTCCCTTGTTTTCCTCACGCAATTCACATGGAGAATTCTGTGTTGTGTGTTGGTCATATTTTACTGCATGGAGGGGAAAAAAAAGAAAGGCAGATTGTGCCCTTGTGGCAAATCCCTGGTGGATTCTGCCACATATTCTCATGCACCCTTGCTACTGGGAAAAACCCCAGCTGAGTTTCTTGCTCGTTTTCTGATGCCCAGGTCCCCACATATTGATTTTTGGGGACCATATTAGCACTAAACCTCCGTAAAAGCTTAGGACAGATTGAATTCTCTCTATTAGAGCAGAGCAGCTCCCTCCCCCTGATTTGTCACTCAGCAGGGCTGGATCTGTAATTGAAAGATCCCCCCCTAATCTGCTCCACCTGTGCACACCCCTCCCCTGATCTCAGCACTTTGTGAATCCATCAAACTTTCCTCCTTTTGTGTGCGCCCGTGTTTTCCTCCTCCTGTTAATAATGCACTGAAACTCATCTCCGTCTGTCCGTTCCCCTTCTGGAGAGGCACATTCTCTAGTCTTCACGAGTTCAGTGGCAGCGCACATAATTATGCATATAAGATATAAACAGAGCTGTTTAATTATCCTTCGCCACATCAGTGACAGAGTAATTAACAAACATTGCAAGATCAATGAGGAAAAGTGTGACCTTCAGTTTCCTTTGATAGGAAAGCCCTTGTCGTTCCCAGACACAAGGTGATTGTGCCTGGACTCAGATTTCAGTTTGTTTTAATTCCCTTTAGCCCACATTTGCAGCTTTTATTTGCCATGAAAACTAAAAGGAGGGGAATCTAGAATGTACAAATATGTTGCCAACCTGTGGAAAATGAAAAAGAGCTGAGGTTTCTGGTTGGCTAAGAGTTCTCAGGAAAATGCCTTTCTAGGGCTGTGTTGTCAACGGATTACACAAAAATGGGTGAGCAGTCATGTGGGGCTGGAGACTCACTTATGTTTAGGGCAGCTAATGGCACGCGTGGGGTCAGGTTCGCATAGAGAGCCGCTTGGGGTTTGACGTGTAAAGGTCTTGAGCGTGTGCTTCAAGAAGCCTGGTGTAAGTGTTGATGGTAGCAGTTCCCTGGAAAGCACAGAGTGAAGCATCTCTTGTGCTGGAGAGGGCAAATTTCTTTTCCTCTTCCAAGGCAGTGCCTTGGTGAACATCAAGCCGCTCACCACCGAGTGAACACCTCCAGTGGCACTGGGTGCAAGTGAAACTATTGCTGTGGGGTTTGGGACTCCCTGCACCAAAAAGGAGCTTTTCCCTGGGGGGAGGTCACAGGAGAAGAGCGCAGCTCTGCCCACCTGATCAGTGCAACTTCGGGGCAGTCATGGCAGAACCCAGTTTTGAAGGCTTTTGGCACCGGTTGCTCTCTGAGGACAGGTAGGATGCAGAGCTGAGAGCACTCTGCAGCATTTAAAATTGGGCCCGTGCTGCTTCAGTCGTCTGGAACTCTGGGCAGAAAGCAGCAGCCACACAGAAAACCAGATCCTACATCCAATGAATGGGGCTTTCTTGGTCAGCGGGGAGGTGATCCTGCTCCTACTCACATGACTTCAGCTTCCTGGGTTCCCCATGTGTCCCTACTTTGTGGGGCTTCTTCAGCTACTGCCCATGCCGTCCACTAGTCCCTGCCACCGCTGTCCCCTTCCAGGGTCAGACAGTGGGGCTTGCTGGGCATCACGCAGGAGTTTGCAGAGGCTTTGTCCATGCTGTTCAGTCTTCGTGCTTTGAAACAAGCCAGCTATAACCATGGGGAACACACACACAAGTTAAGGAGTCGGTGTTGAGCCTCAGGTGCCTCCCACCCTGGTCAGCTGGGAAAGCTGTTGGGGAGCCGCAGAGCTGGTGTCCGTCAGGAGACGGGTGTCAGCCTCTGACCTGGCCACGCAGACGCGTTTCCTCATTCATTCACGCAGCCTCTCCTGCACCCTGACTGACCCGTGCTTCTCCACACACATTTATATATAGCATTTAGAGTCCCAGTACAGGCCTGACAGAGCTCCCTTTCCACAATCTCTCGCTGACGCACGCATACCCAGGGAGATTTTCCTACACTGTCCCATGTTCTTCCCCTCTGCCTGTTACATGCTGGGCTAAAGCAGTCACCAGGAGCTTTCCCCTGTGCAGGCTTCCAAAGTTTTCCTTTCTTAGCCTGTTGGCTACTTCTCCCAGAAGGGGGATGCTGGCCCTGCTCTCAGCATGGAGGGCTTTCTCTTCTAAATTTCCTGGGGATGCTCCACTTGGGAGAACGTGAACGACAAGTGCCAGTTTCCCGCGCATTATCCTGTCACCCCAAATTTCCATGTTCCCCTTCCAAGCAGAATAAAGGACAGAGCCCTGGCTGGGATGCCCCATCCCCCAGGATCCAGACCTTGCGCTCCATTTGGGCTGTTTTGCTTTTCCTTCCATATATAGTGTGCTGCTGCAGGCTATTTTTAGCCCCTTTTTTGCTAGCTCCGGATCCTTTGTGATACGATAGCTGCTCTGAGACTCACAGATCTCTGCTCTTTGGCAATGCCCACAAATGGAGAGCGGCGGCGAGGGGAGAGGGAGCCCTTTTGTTATCACACAGAAAGGGAGAGAAAAATGCGATGCAGGGGGAGGGCTGTGCACTTTTCACAGGGATTTGTTTCCCAGCCGCTGTCCTTCTGCCTCACTTCTGTCTGCGCGCGGGGACGAGAGCTGTCTGTCGGCTACATGGGAATGGTTGGCTGGGGCTCCCCCGTCTGCATGGCGAGCCGGCTCCCTTCCACCAGGGCCTCCAGCAGAACGGCCTCCAGCCTCTGGCTCGCTACACGTGCGAATACGTGAGGGTTGTCAAGGCTGTAGGGGTGTGCTGGTGGTCTTGTGCTGGGTGAGCGGAGGTGTGCTCGCCAGGCAGTGGGAAGTGGCCAGGGTTTCATCTCAAACGCGGATGAGGAAAGACAGCAGTGTTGGCAAAGCTGGTCATCAGGGAGGGTGTTGCAGTCATCCAGAACCAAACCTGAGCAAAGGAGAAACAGTGCAAGCTGTTCTGGGGGATGAGGAGACCAGATCCAGGGTGCTGAAACCTGAACTTATGCTCAGACCTTGCAAAGCTCAAAAAAAGACCTGAAAACTCACCCCTTCCCATGGTCTTGTGCATCTAATTGTACCAGTGGAGGTCTAGCCACATGTGAGTGCAAATACTGTTACTGGTCACGGTGGGCCTAATTCTGTGTTTAACAACCCTTAAGATTAATAGTGACCCTTCAGGGTGTGCAAGGACTAAAGCCACAACCGGAGCCCCCACTGCAGGGGCTCTGCCACCCATCCTGTACCGAGCAGGCTGCCTGTTCCGAAATTGGGCATCCCAAAATGCCATGCAGGTTCTAAGTGCCCGGAATGGGAGGGTGATCTGGGGCCAGACCAGCTCCCAGCACGGGGCAGGGGTGCCTGCATCCTGCTGCTTGCAGGCTGCAGCCGCGTTCTGTGCGCTGCCGTTCCCACACGCGCAGGGAACTGGTGCAGCAGCAGTTCCGCTCGGTGAGCTCGGCTGCGTCAAGCAATATTGACACAGGAATGTGACCCTCATGGACGTGCACGTTTTCGTGCCTGTTTGAGGCAGTCTCTTCTTCCACATAGTCCTGTGGAAGCAGATTTTTGTGCACGCTGATGGCTGTGGACCTGTGACTTTGCTCATTGACTGGGACTTGTGCATGCAGAAATGCTTCTATAAATACGTGCCCAAGGCGTGTGGCATCACGGGTTGTCGGGTCCCTGGCTCCTAGGGGTTTGCTTCCATGCCTTGGGTCTGTTGTTGGCCAGTTCTGTGGCTTGATGCCTTCCTCTTCCACTGGATTTCAAGGCAGCATTGTTTGGGTCTGAGCTCTGCACCCAGAATCTCCTCCTGCTGCAGGTGCACCGGATGGTGCTGGCTCATGGGAGTGAGTGGAAAGGATGACGAGGGAGGTTTGAAGGACTCCTGCACACAGTAAATCTTTACTCTGCAGGAGAAAGCAAGAGGGAGAGGAGGAGGAGGAGGAACGCTTTGTCAGACTGAAGCCTAAATGAGTCCAAGCTGCCACGTCAGAGCAAGCTTTATTTCCTCCTTTATGCTGATATTGGGTGACCTCCAGATGTGTTGTTCCCCTCCTGGTGGCATGGAAGCTGCTGGTGGAGAAGGGGAGGAGAGACCCAAGGAAGGGCTTTTGCCTGGTCCCCCTTGCCCCTAGGCAGAGCAGCCCCTCCTGCCCCTTCCCTACCCACACGGCAGAGAACAGACCTCCTCTCTCTAGAGCCTGCTTCAGGAGCTCTCCTGTCCTCAGCCCAAACCCTGACAGAGAGAAGGCTGCATCCATTTGGCACCTGCGTGGGGTTTTCCCTTTCCTCTTGCTGGGAGCTGTTCCTGGCTGCCCAGGATGCTGCCAGTGGGTTTCCACTGCCCTTGCTGAACTGCTGCCCCTTGGCACCTGGTGAGGAGCAGCTTCTCAGGCACTGGCAGCAAGTTGGCTGAAAAGAAACCTTACGGCATTGCCAGGGAAGGGACAGACTGCAGTGGCCGCGAGGAACCATCCTGTCTTTGTCTTGCCTTCTCTTTTCCACTCCTTCCCCTGCTCCTCCCCACGAGCTGCTCATGCATGCAGCCTCTGCCCCCACCTCAGTTCATCTCCACCTCTGCTGCTTCCCTTCCCCGCTCACCTCGCTCTGCCCTCCCCTGCTCCATCCCACACGCTGTCTGCCCCAGGTCAGCGCCCTGCCTGTGCTGGCACCGCCATTCCCCAGCGCTTCTCAGGTGCTCTGCCCCTCACACACGCGCTGCAGTCCGTCCTCTGTGGGCTCCATCCATGCACACACACACACAAGGACAGATCCGCATAAACCTCGGCATATTGGCATTGGTCTCACTTCCAGTAAAATTACTTTTTCTTCATATTAGGCCAAGGCAAGAGTGCAGAGACATTTATGAAACTTTGTTTAATGTACTGAAAAGCCATCGGCTAGAACATTTAGGAAATTGATTTTCCTGGCATTGATGAACTCTTTTTATTTTACCCCAGTATTAATTACTTTTTTTTTTAAAACAAATTAATTTAAGAGTCGTAAAACCTAACAAGTGAGCCAAACGTCAGTAGATCATGTTCCCCTCTCCCCTTGTTCCCCCTCCCCGCTACCAGTGCTGCTATGGGAGGAGAAAAAAAATCAGCCCCTTGCGTGACTCTCTCCCTCGGGTTCTCTGCAGGGGAAGCCTCGTCACTGCGGGATTATGCCGCCACCACCATGAACGAGTTCCTGGGCATGTTCGGCTACGACGACCAGAACATGCGGGATGAGCTGGCCCGCAAGATCAGCTTCGACAAGCTGAACGCTGCTACCTCAGAGGCCACCGCAACCGCAGCCTCCCTCCCTGGCGAGGATGCCATGAGCAAGCGAGCCCGCTTCTCCAAGTACGAGGAGTACATCCGCAAGCTCAAGGCTGGAGAGCAGCTGTCTTGGCCCATGCACTTGGCCAAGTCTGAGGAGCTGGGCTCCAAGCTGGGCAAAGAAGCTTCCTCGGTGCTGGCACAGCCCATTCGGGTGCCGGGTCCAGATGCCTCCATGCTGACGGAGACCAAAGCCACCATCCTGCCGCTGCCCTCTCCCAGCAGCTCCCAGATGCAGGGCCTGATGTCGCGGGCCTCCAAATATGACTTCTTCATTCAGAAGCTGAAGACGGGTGAGAGCATCAGGCCGCAAAACGGCAACACTTACAAGAAGGCCTCCAAGTATGACCTAGAAAACGTCAAGTACTTGCACCTGTTCAAGCCTGGAGAAGGAAGCCCAGACATGGGGGGAGCCATCGCCTTCAAGACAGGCAAGGTGGGCCGGCCTTCCAAGTACGACGTGAGGAACATTCAGAAGCTTACTCCAGTAAAAGCTCCCGCACCCAGCCTGGCCCCTGCTCCCCTCACCAGCACCCCCAGCAGCGCTCCCGTGGCCGGGCCCGAGCATGCCGTCTCCCTGCCATTCAACACTCCTGAGTACCTGAAGTCGACTTTCTCCAAGACAGACTCCATCACAACTGGAACAGTCTCTACAGTAAAGTAAGTGTCCTCCCACTGTTGCTAGCTTTGTGTTAGTGAGGGTTCACACCTAAAGTCTGCGTGTGGATCAGTGGCAAATTACGGTCCGTGTGCTGATAAATACTGCACTCCTAATGAGATGTTTCTGTTTGCTCTCTGTGCCTGTTCCTCTGTCGCGCCTTACATCTCTATTTGCCTTATTTGCACTGAGGATGTGGCCTGCCATCAGCAGTCACAGCCATGAATCCAGAGCCCGCTAGCTCCTGGGCTCGTATGCTGAAAGGAGAGATAAGGGGCCCTGGTGCTGTCAGCGCTCTGAGGTCAAGATCATAACTACCTCCCTCCCTCATCTTGCAGTGCCCCAGGCAGCCAGCCATGTCCGCGAGAAACTGATTCTTGCTTCCATTCAACTCAGTGACAAAACTCTGCTGACTGGCAGCAAGATGGGGCCTTTGTGTGTCCCAGAATGCTGAAGACATTTTAGTGCCTAATTCCCCATAATTTCCGTAGGAATTAGGCACACGCATACTGTACTGGGACCAGGCCTGTGTCTTGTCTGCTCAATTTGCCTGTTCCTTAACACAAACAGAGGTGATTCAATTAGCCCCTCAGACTGGGCAAACTCATTATCCCAATTACCACTAATAACCACATTGCTGGCAATCTCTGAATGGAGATTGCCAAAGGCCTTGCCAGACTTCGGGTTACTTTGTAGTTTGGCTTCCAGAGGTGGTGGTGCTGCCTTCAGTGTGAGGCAGCCATTCCCCAGCTGCCTGCTGACAGATGCGGGAGCGCTATGGTTAGGGTGTATGGGAAAGGGTAAAGGATTATTAGCCTTTGCGTCTGGCCCCTGCTCAGGAAGAACCTGGTACATGCTCCAGATGGCAGGCGGGGACTGCTATTACTAAAAAACACGGCTGTAAATATTCCTGTAGGCACAGTGCCTTGTTGTGATGGGTGACGTGGCCAGGGGCTCTGTGCCTGCAGCCTCCTGAGCCCTCAGCTGCTGGGCGCTCAGTGGCCGCCCCAGAGCTGTGCAGGGAGGCTGCGAGCCTCTGCTCCGCTGCCTCCGCGTGCACTGGGATCCCAGTTTGATTTCCTTTCTCATGCTCACTTCCTGCCGCGTGCGGACGGGGTGTGCAGCACCCTGGTGATCCCTCCTCCTGCCACGGGACTTCCTTGGCTTGGGTATGGAGATGGGGCTGCAGGAGGAGCAGAGGGGGCCTGGGGGTGGCTGTGCCCAGCCTCCTGATCACACGGTGGAGCTCAGAAGCAAGTCTGTCCCTTCTCCTTCAGGCTGCTTGCTAGATACAGGCTTTTGTGGTAAAAGAAGGCAGCCCGTTAGTTGTGCTGGTGGAGGAAGTGCTGACTGCTACCTGGGACCTGGCTTCCCGTTCAGTCCCTGCTGGGACCAAATAACCTGGCAGGAATTAGCCCTTGCTTGTATCACATATGCACCACGGGCTGAAACTACCAGCTAACGCTGTGAACTCATCTACCTGCTCTGAGTGAACCCTGGGCAAAGGCGTCTTTGTTGAAACCAGGCGGCAGAGCTGCCATGAGTAGGAGCAGAGGTTGGGTGGGGGCAGAAGTAGGTGGGGGCCTGTCTGGGATTGTGCTGACATGCTGATGCATCTCAGGTGGGCTGCAGCGTGGCCTTACAGCTCTTTTTGCTCCTCCTGAGCTCAGTGAGGGTGTAGTTTTTACCTGTTTCCTAAAGGTGCCAAGTAATCCAAGCTCATGTGGCACAGCTGGGTGGTGTTAGGTTGGTTTTAGTGATTCGAGTGCACAATGCCTCTGCTGCCCCATCTGTGAAAATACGGGCAGCATTGCAAGGTGCTTCAGGGAGGCCTTTGCCTTCCTGTGGCAGTCCCTGGTTTGTGAATGGCGTCTGCTTGCTTCCTGTGATGTGTGGTGGTGTGCTGGAGAAACAAGGAGTGTGGGCTGTGCCCTGTCCCCCTGCTAACCAGCTCTGCCCTGTGTTTCTTGCTAGGAACGGATTACCCACTGACAAACCAGCCGTCAGTGAAGATGTAAATATTTACCAGAAGTATATTGCCAGGTAGGCAAAACTCACTTCTTTCTTGGGGAGAGGGCTGCGAGGAAGAGGGTGGAGTAGGGGTGGGAGAGATGAGGTCTTGTCCATCTGGCTCAAGTGTTTAAAGCAGTTGTTGGCACTTGCGTTTCCCTCTGGCATCTGCGCTCTGTTCCCCTGCTCGGAAGAGCAGTAGCTGTGAGAGGTGTACAGGCATGCCAAGAGCATGCTCGGCTCCCCAGAGCTGTTAGGCTTAGTGACAAATAGTGGAAAAATGTTTCACTGCAGAAGCCCGTGATGTAAATGGGAGCGCCGTCTCTTAGCTGTCACTCAGTGCCCATTGCTGTGCCAGCTCCAGCCTTTTTCCAGTGCCCGCTGGAGGCAGGTGAAGGACATCTCAGCCCTGAGAGCCCAGGCTGGGAGGAATCCATGAGTGAATTGAGTTTAGGCAGGTCTCAGCACCAATGGGGAATATTTTGCAGCTCCTTTGTTTGAGAGCCCTCGCTGGGTAAGGTGCAGGCTGGGGCACCTCAGCTGAGCTCTGCCCAAGCAGGAATGAGCAATGCTCCGAGGGAGCCCAGGCTGCAGTGGTGGCACAGAGTAATGCCATCAGGGACAGAGGAGATCATTGCATAGCACCTGCCTGCTTTGTAGGTCATCAGCCTCTTCTCCTGGCCTGCTGAATCCTCCCTCTGTGCTGTCAAGCAGCTGAGTGTGCAAGCCCCTTGTATACAGAACAACACCAGTCAGGGAGGCGAGCAAACACTTCTCTCCAGAGATAAAACTGAAGGGGTTGTTCGCACCAGTACTTGGGGAACAGGAGGGGTGGGGAAATGTGCAGTGTTTCCCTGGGGGGAGCCAGCTGCAGGAGAGCTGCAGGGATGATTTGGCACGTGGACAGGGCTGGAGGGTGGGACCCAAAGCGATGCCCCTCCAGCCCGTCTGCCCAAATCGCTGGTGTAGGAGAAGGGGGCGGAAGACCAAATGGGAAGAGAGGGCATGCAGCTCCTCTCGTGCATGCACCAGCTCACCGCCTCCTGGGAGGGCACAGGAAGGAAAGCAGGGCTTTGAGCCCATCTGCACGGTGCAGAAGGAGCAGCACCCTCTTATTGCTGAGCCAGCTCGGTTTCACTCAGAGGTTGCAGTGGGAGAGGCGATGCCGCTCTTTGTGTCCCCAGCTCCTCTCTAGCAGAGCCCTGCACAAACCCAACACCGCATCCACGCCTCGGAGCGCTCGGCAAGCCCCTTCCCCAGTCAGGCAGGTAACCGAGGGAGGCTGCTGAGGCAGCTCAGGGACACCACATCCTGCTTGAAAAGCTCCGCAAGCCGCCCGCTGGCAGCGCAGCCACTTCCCTTCAATTTACACACAATTTTAAAAACAGTTTAAAGCCTTAAAATCAAGGGGTGGGGGGAGAGAGGCACGACACTGTATGTCTGTACTGCATAATTAGCTTAATGAGTTTGCCAGAGCCACTGCCAAAAGCTGCCCAGGGATAATCCACTCTCTCACACAACAAAACAAAACCTCTTACTTAGCTAGTTTGGAGTGGGTTGTTTTTTTATTATTATTATTATTTTTTGTTTTTCTCTATATTTATAATTTAAAAAAAAAAAGAACCACAGAAAAAAAAATTATTATTATTATTAGTGCCTCAGCAGATGGTGCTTCTGGCAGCACTTGCTTAAATATTTATTTCTGTGTGGGTTTCCTCCCCCCCTTGTAATTGGGGTGGGTTTTTTCTTCCTTCTTTCACATCATCGTTACAGGGTAATGAGTCTGTAAACACTCACTAAGCACGCTGACTTCTTTATTTATTATTTTTTTTATTATTTATTTATCTTGGTTTTTCTTTCTAACTCTTGCCAGATCAAGTCTAGTTCTTTCAAAAAAAAAAAAAAAAGTGAAGAGATTAAAGTAAGGGAAGGGGAGGGAGTTGTGCATGTGAAAATGAATCTGTGTGCCTGTGTGCGCAGCTTAGGAGTGTGGACTTGCATGTCGGTGTGATGAAATGGCCTGCGAGTCTGCAGTCAGGTGTGTGTGTGCTTGTGCCTCTTCATGTGCATGGAGATTGTGGGTACGTCATGTAAATTAATCGGGGTGTTGATGTACCTTCGAGCGTGTGCATGGAAATGTGCGCGTGTGTATGCGTGTAAGTAAGTGTGTGGTGTGTGAGCTTTCCTGTTATGAAAAAGCTAAACAGATGCTGTGCTTTAAAAATTAATAGCTTTGAACTGTTTCAAGTGTCAGAAGAAACACAGGATAAATATAACCCTTTAGGAGCCTAACCCTGCAGACTGACGGAGCAGTCTGTCCCCTTTGTGCTGCGTGTGCTGCTTCCCTCCTTCCCCAGGCACCCAGCGCGGGTCGAGCGCCTGCGAATTTCCTTGGTGTCTGGCTCTTCAACTGCTGCAGCTGGCATCTCTGCTGCTTTTGCAGCCTCACCTCTGATACTCCTTTGGACAGCTTTGCCTGGGATCTGCGTTTGCCAGCTCTCCCTCTTGCTCTCCCCCCAGCTCTCCAGCCCTGCGCAGCCCTTTGCTCTCTCCCCGTCTCATCCCCCAGCAGGGAGGAATTTCTCCACCGAGCAGCTCCTCAGCCTGGGCGCAAACTGCTGCTGCCACGAAGCCCTGGACCAGCAGGACCAGTTCCTTCGGTGCTGGTTCATGCCCTGCTGGCTCAGGTGCTGCCCGTGCCCCGTGCGAGCCCCCCGCTCCCTGCTGCCAGCCAAGCCCGCTGCCTCCGCTCCCCACCCCGCCGCTCTGTTTGCGCAGCCAGCGTTGCCGTTTGCCTTGTGGTTTGTTTCTTCTCCGCTGCCGGGGTTTGTTCCAGTTTCTCAATCACCTGTTCTGGCGTGATCCTGATTTCCTGCAGTATTTCTTCTCCTTCCCCAGGGAAAGGCATGTCTGCTCCTGGCATCTGTCCCTGTCTCCCTTTGTGAATGCTGAGGAAAAGAAGTCATTTAATTTTTTAGCAATGTCTATCTTTTCTGTCAATTAAGTCCTCTTTCCATCTCAAGGAGGCCCTGCTGTCTCCACAGTTGACCTCCTCTTCCTCACTGCACTTCAGAAATGCCTTATTTAGTACTGCTCTCCAGCCCAGCTCCTTTTCCTGTCCCATAGCTTAGTGTCACCTCTCATTTTGATGCTCCTTAATGTTCCGTCTCCTGCCCCTTCCTCCGTTGCCCCTGGACACCCTCACTCCTCCTTTTCCCTTTTTCCCCTGTTGCCCTTCCTTGTTTCTTTCTGATGCCCTTTATCATATGCGCTCCCGGTGCGTTTAGCATGAAGTGACGGGAGGAACCTTTGAGCAGATGGCACTTTATCTCTGAATGTTTCCCCTCTGAGTCCCCTTTTCCTTTTCAAGCTCTTCAGTGCTTCCAGGTTCCCCAGGAACATACACCAGAGATCACTGCACAGATCAGCCTGGCACTGCAGCATCCCCGTTCGCAAATTACTGCTCTGTCTGTCAGTCAGTGCATTCTGTGCACGGTCTGTCTGTCTGCAGCGATCACGTGGCCTTTCTGCCTGTTTTTCCCACCCCGTATGTCGGGAGTTTCCAGATACGCTGCATGGAAGGCTCACTGGTGACCTGCAGAACGGAGTGGGTGCCCTGCTCTGAACTGCACTTAAGGGCAGGCTGAAAATCCTGTGGTTCTGCCTTGCACCGCTTTGTTGTGAGCAAATAACTGCATCCACGTGGAAGAGAACCGTTAGCAGGGCTGGCCAGCGCTGTGGTGCACGGGAAGAGATCTGCACGCAGGGTACAGGTGGTCTGCCTGCAGCACCTGCCTCCAGCTCTCCCGTCTTTCCATTACTGTCTCCCATCTTACTGCAAGTTCCTGGGTGAGCTTGCCGTGATCTTCCAGTGCCTTTGTGGCTTACCCTCAGCTCTGCTGGCGTGCAGCCTCCTCTGCAGTGTGACATTATACCGCAAATGGAAGAAACACCTTGAGACATAACTTGTACAAACAAACGAATGCCCGAGCTTTTCTGAGGTCCTGATAGGTGTGTGTGACCAATGTTAATTCAGCGCCTCGTGGCGTGGGAGGTTTCTGAAACTCACTGCTGAAGTATCCGAACTCTCAAATAAGAATTCCAGAACTGTATGACATTTAGTTAAGGAATCCTCCTTTCTTACGTTTCCACAAGTAAGCAACTTTTAGACAATGGAGGTGAATTTCAAAGAAAAACATATGCAGATCAGGGAGGTAAAAGCCCTGAAGGATCTTTCTCAGGAAGCACCTTTTTAAACAGAAACAATAAAGAAAAGGAAGGTAGGAGGGGTCACCCTCCTGAGAGGTCATAAAGGACGTGGGGTTTGATGCAGAAGACAGGTGGGATGAAGGCAGGAGTGGGACTTGTTTCGTTTGTGCCTTGTTCACAGACGCTGCTCTCAGGACACCGCTTCATTCTCTCTCCCTTTCTCCTGTCTTCCTCTCATACTCGCAGGTTTTCTGGCAGCCAGCACTGTGGACACATACACTGTGCGTACCAGTACCGAGAACATTACCACTGCCTTGACCCAGAGTGCAACTACCAGGTAAAGGAAGGGGAAACAGGTGTCGGCACAGCCACCCCGCTGCGAGGGGGTCCCGCCCAGGGAAGATGCGTGCCCTCTGTGCTTTCCTCCCACATGCACGCACATGCCTTGTCACTCTTCTGTTCCAAAAAGATGGCAAGATACATTTTTGGATTTGCTGGAATATAGATCAGCTCAAGCCAGTGGGAACTACTCCAGGTTTACATCAGTGAAACCAGGAGAATAAATTCCGCCTTGTTACAAATTGTGCCTGAAACCAGGGCATGCTGTTCTGTTAGCCTGTCTTTTCCCCTCCTGCTGCCCAAGTGAGGTTGTAGCAGCAGTAGCTGCAACAAAACACCCAATAAGACCAGCAGCAGGCCGAGATCTGTGGGGAGAGCGTGGGGGCAGGAGCATGTGCGATGCCGTAATTGCTGGGAGAACTGCCAGGGCAGCGACGTCAAGCCAGCCCGGTCACGTGCCGAGTGTTTACCCTCTTCCCAGGTCTGTGAGCTTGCCTCTGCCATTTCTGTGGTCAGGCTGCGTGTGTGCAAGGGGGAATCCCAGAGTTCGCCTCTACTGTGCACAACTTCTGCCCTACCCCAGGAGACCTTTTGGTCTCGCAGGAATGAGCCTGACCACAGCGTGGGAAGCTGATCTGGCTCTGCTGAGCCTGGCTGCGGGTTGCTATTGATCACAGGAGGGTTTTTCTCTGGGATGCGTGCGGTGGCCGTCCTAGCCCAGCACTCAGTAATTGAGACGAGTCCATCCCAACTGCGACACAGATATCTGTGCACCAGGAAGAGAGAAACACAAAGAGTGGAAGGACAGAAAAACCTATTATTATGATTGGCCTCATGATTATTTCCTAAGGAGTCTGGAAGCTGCTTGCAAAGGAGCTGTCTGGTCTCGCAGGGAATAAGGATTTAGGCTGCTTTTTAAAATGCAAATTATTTTATGGCTGAGATATATTTTATAATAAGTAACGCTCTGTAATAAGTGGGCACAAATTAACGATGATTGGCAATAGCAATCCTGTATGTACGCCCTGGGAAATCATACCTCCAGCCTCCAAGGGGTTCCCGTTGAAATCTATATCCATCTATTCCCATGCCAATACCAACGGGATTGATCAGGATTGATATTATAGAAGGAAAGAGTGGAAGCGATAATCATTTGTTTCCTGTGAGGGAGACTGGAAAAGTTGTTAAACATTAGAATACAGGCCTTTTCAATTACTCCTCAAAATAAATGGATATTGATTTCTTCTAAAAAATCAGATTTACTTTCCCACCTTCTCTGTTAAATATTGATGTCTGTGGGAAATAGAAATGAAAAGCTTCATTTTAAAGCCTTAGCCTGCTCTGAGAGTGGGGTACCCCTTCATTACTTCACGCAGGTAGAGGATGAAGGGGATATTCTGGTCATCCACGTTTAGCTCTGAGCTCTGCCACCAGCTTTCTCTGTGACTGGAGAAAGTTCCGCGTCCCTGTGCCCTGATGCACCCACTGTAGGGGTGGCAGGCGACTGGCACTGGGAGGATGCTATGAAGGAGAAGGGTGTTTTTCCCAGTTTCTAGTCTGACACGAGAGTGGCAGCCAGTGTCTCGCTAACCGCTGCGGTGAGATTTGGAAGCTTGGATTGCTGTCTTGCAGGCTGCTTAGTTCACTGGCTTGCTTTCTAACTATAGCAGTCCTCGAGATAGTAGCAGCTAAAAATATGTTAGAAGAACTGTAGTTTTAAAGCTGCAGGGAGCATATTCTGGACATCACCCCAGTGTCATGTTTACGCTGCTTGAAAGTTTTCATGTGCATACACTTTCCCTTTACCAAGAAAATACGTGCACACAATTTGTCCCTAATTTGACTCTCTTGGGGTGACTGCTGCTGAGCTTTAAGCTCCTGGTACCCTAGGTTTATTAACAACAACAAACCCTGCCCCCAGGATTACTCACCCACTCCCATCACGTGTGTCTCACTCTGTCTGTCTCTGTATCTCTCCAGAGGTTCACTAGTAAACAGGATGTGATTCGGCATTACAACATGCACAAGAAACGTGATAATTCCCTCCAGCACGGCTTCATGCGCTTCAGCCCCTTGGACGATTGTAGCGTGTACTATCACGGCTGCCACCTGAACGGGAAAAGCACACACTACCACTGCATGCAGGTAACGGCTCGGCCGGGGACTGGGCGGTGGCACACGCGGCGAGTGGAGCTGTGTCCTCGCTGGGGTGGACCGAGAGGCGGCTGGCGGCTGGGCAGCCCAGCCCTTCCTTGCCAGAGGGCAAAGGGGCCCCATCCTCACTGCTCGGAGCCTCGCCTGCTCGCTTCTGACCCAGGCTCCTCTGCAAAGAGGCTGTTCCCCAGCCTCCCTGCGCTCGTCCTGCCGAGTGCTGGGCAGGGCGAGGGCAAGCACCGCTCTCTGGGTGAAGAAGCCTTGCGCATGCAGTGAGGCAAAGGAGGACTCGGTCATCCCGGAGTTTTGGACTTCACTTTTGAAAGCACTCCCTGCTCAGAGATTCAGGGACCTCTCTGTGGCACCACCGTGCTGCCTCTACCAAGTTGATCTGGCACTCTCTTGAAATCAGGCTTTTCTGTGGAACATCTGCCCTTTATCACTGGGTTCAGTTCCTCCATAATCAATTTCTGAAGTAATTAAATTGTAATGTCACATATCTAGACTCAACACCCCTGGTCCCCCATCTCCTCTGCCAGGGTTACAGGAGCTTATGTGTCTGTAGTGTCAGCTGTGAGCTCTGATTCAGGAGCCAGCCAGGCTTCACCAAGCTGGGGTTGCTGCCCGGATGTTACTGTGACCCCTTTGCTGTTTTTAGACATGGGTGCATCCAGTTATTTAGGTGTTACCCTGACTGTGCCTCAAATTAGAGGGTTTGGTACATGCTTGTTTCATGAAAATTGTGGCCTAAACCATTGCCATGAGAACGTGCTGTAGTTATGGGATGAGAATAATCAGGCAGCCCTTGGTGAACGCTTTTCTAACCCGTGTCTCCCTTCCTGCCCAATCCCAGCAGTTTAAGACCCCAGTTCAAGTCACAAGGCCTTAATCACATGCTTAAATGCTTTGCTGGGATAGACTTAAGCATATGTTTGACTTGAAGTCAGGTAAGCTTTCTGAAGTCAATGGGGCTCAAGCACATACTTAAACGTTAGGCATGCACTCAAGTACTGTCCTGAACAGGGGCTGGTTTAAGCATGTGCTCACAAGCTGTTGACAAATCGGGAACTCCACGTGACTTTTCTCTTGAGGACATTTTCTGTTATTCTTCCATAATATTCATTGCTCAGTTTCTTCAATTGAGCAGGATGGGATTTGTTTAATTTTTTAGAGTACAAGGAACATTTCACAGCTTTAAGTCACTCGGAGTTTGACTGGAGACCCTCTTTTGCACAACTATATATGGGTAATTCCAGTCCGTGCCCACTGTCTTCCAGTAAAATAATGCCCATGTAAGCGGTGTCTTACAGGAAAGGTGTCTGAACATAAAGCACCAATTAAAGAAAATACTGCTTAAATGGCAGGATTTGTGCCATCCATCTCACGGGTTTTTTTTTTCTTTATGTCCATAATTGGTGTGGATAAAATTCAGTTAGTTGTTTATATAAACTGACATTTTTTTAGGCTTTAGCACCAAGAGCTGCATTGCAAATTATTCCTAAGGAGGTTTTTGTTTAATTCTTTTTTTTAATGCCATGCAGGGTCTGTCTTTTTTCAAGGTGTCAGTGCAGAGAGAGAGAGGCTCTTTTATATTGGAAATAGCTGGAGATCCTTTTTATTTTTTTTTTTTCTGGGTATTTGTCATGGGTTTTGTTATTGCCTGTTTGAATCAACCTGGGCTGAACTGAGAGGTGGTGTTTTCGTTCTCTTCACTTCTGAGATGGTGCAGGCATTGGCACACGTTGTGCTAGAGAAGAAAAGGAAAAAAAAATCCTCCCTCAGCAGGGCCGAGGACGTTTTCAGATTCCAGTGTTTTTTTACTCAATATGGCAAAGTTGCCCGCTTTACCCAGAGGAAGGCAGGTTTTCAGCATTCCGTCCTCGTCACACCATTCCCATTTGCTGCCTGAGTTTAAAATTGTTGAAGTGGTAATCTTGAACAGTGACAGGGAAAAACAGCCACCAGTTAGCTAAGATCAGCTGAGCATAGGGTTTGTGCTTTGCTCGAATGAAACCCGTCGTTGCGAGCTCAAAAGATTGGCCTTATGTTGCACCGCCCTGCCTTCCTCCCAGAAGGAACGAAGGAGGAAAATAACTCCTTCCCAGGCAATTTCAAATTCCCCAGACGGATGCAAGCCCTACTCCATTCCATGTCGCTCCAAGATGACAAAAAGTAATGGCACCTGTCAGTCTAGGCTTCTCTTTTCACGAGCGGGAGCCCTGCTTGCTTTCTCCCCACGCAGGCACAATTATCTGTAGCTGGTTTTCTGTCCCCTTACAGCCTCCCCTCTTTTTCTGTTTCGTACCCAGAGAGTTTTTGTTCACGACTGCTCTATCAGTCTTCAGATTGGGAATTACAGAGGTGACTTAATACTCCTAGGAGAAGTGCCCAAATGGAACTATTAAATGTATGTGTGCTGCTCGTATGTTTGTTAGCGCCGATGTTAATGAGATTGTAGGAGGCCGTTAAAACACTGCCTGATGACTGCCTGTTTTGCTGGGGTAGGTGGGATGTAACAAGGTCTATACGAGCACCTCTGACGTGATGACCCATGAGAACTTTCACAAGAAGAACACGCAGCTCATCAACGACGGCTTTCAGCGGTTCCGCGCCACGGAGGACTGCGGCACTGTGGAATGCCAGTTCTATGGGCAGAAAACCACCCATTTTCACTGCAGGTGAGATAGCAGGGAAGGGCAGGAGTCCTGCCTCCGAGATGTTTGCCTCTTGCCAAGTTGTAAATTCAGGAGTGTACGCAGGGACACAGTCTTCCTGGTGTGGCCTCCTCCGTGCTGCTCTTGAGAGCTCGTGCTCCAGGGCAGATGTGATTGCCAGGATCTTATCTTAGCACAGAACACAAGTGGCTTGTCTGTGGTGATCTGAGGAAAGAAAGAATACACGTCCGGGAATCATTTGGGAAGGAGATCACAGTGCTCATCCGTGACAGAGTTCAACTCAGGGGGGGCACTAATACACTGCTAATGGCACTTCCATGCTCCAGCCAGCTCATCCCTTGCAGGGCCAGACTCTGCCTTCTGTACACAAATGCTCTTCTGTTGATTTCTCATCTTCTCAGGAAGAGTGGGAAGACATAGTTTGTACCTTAGTCCCCTTTAGCTGCTATTTTGGTTGGAACTTGCAGTGGCGGATACCTGTACCCCACGTTATCCTGGCTGTTCCTCAGAGCGGAGTCTGCTTAGCAGCATTTTTGCTCGACTTGGTGTCACAGGTTAACCCACATAAAGCTCCTCAGCCCCTTTGCAGCCAGGGCCACTGTCTCATACCGGCCCCAGTCTTTATCCCAGAGGGTGGCAGGTGACAGCGGTTACATTGTGCTCCTGGCCCACACAGCCAACCACTCTCTGCTCCTTGATAACCTTGCAGGCGACCTGGGTGTACCTTCACCTTCAAGAACAAGTGTGACATTGAGAAGCACAAGAGCTACCACATCAAAGATGATGCCTATGCCAAGGATGGCTTCAAGAAGTTCTACAAGTATGAGGAATGCAAGTATGAGGGCTGTGTCTACAGCAAGGCCACCAACCACTTCCACTGCATAAGGGCAGGCTGCGGCTTCACCTTTACCTCCACCAGCCAGATGACCTCACATAAACGCAAGCACGAGCGCCGGCACATCCGCAGCTCAGGAGTGCTGGGCCTGCCTGCCTCTCTCCTGGGATCCAAGGATAATGAGCAAGAGGAGTCCAGTAACGATGACCTTATTGACTTCTCTGCTATGAGCTCAAAGAACTCCAGCCTGAGTGCCTCCCCCACCAGTCAACAGTCTTCCGTTTCTCTCATAGTCCCAGCTGCACCCTCCTCTGCTGCTGAGCTTGCTTCCTCACAGGCCAGCAAGCCTGCCAACAGCATGACACCAGCCACCAAGATCTCTGGCCTGCTCTCCCAGGCTCTTCCCAGCAATATACCCTTGGCCCTGGCACTCTCCAACTCTGCGCTCCCTGGAGCAGCTGGATCCTTCTTCCCCATCATCCCCAGCCGGGTCTCTACACCGCTTCCTGCCAGCTCTGCTAATCTGATGACTGCTGGCTCTTCTGGCGCCAATCCGACGTCATCTGCTCCCACGGATTCCTCATCCCAGGCCATCTCAGGCTCTGGTGAGCCTTCGGCTACTTCACCAGCTCCAGCGGCATCCATAATGGAAAGGATCTCTGCTAGCAAGGGATTAATCTCTCCTATGATGGCCAGGCTGGCAGCAGCTGCGCTCAAGCCCTCTGTGGCACTTGAAGCAGGTGAGTTACCGTCATCAGTTGTCCCAGGGTGGGAGGAACAAGAGTGCCTGATGACCTGGAGAGGAGGGAACGGGAAGCCACACAGTTGCCCATAGGACTGGGCGTGGGGAGGAGGTAATAAAGGAGCAGAGATGGGAGAATAAATTTTGTTGTGTCCAACCAGCCCCCGAATGGCAGCAAACCTTGGAGCAAGGGGACCCTTGGAGCAAGGGAGAGTTTGGCACCTGGTTGGCAGCGTGGGCTCAGGAGGGGGGGCTCTGCCTGGCAGCACCCCCGTCGCTGGGCTGCCCGCAGCCGCCCCCTCAGCGTGGGATGGCTGCGGGCCGCAGGATGAGGCGACCCGGCGCGAGGGAGGGGAGCTCTCCCGTGCTTTTACAGTGGATCTTTGAAAAACTGTTTCCTAAGCAGAGAAAGGTCACTGAGGGAACTATTTTCCTTTATTTTGTAATAAAATGCCATTTGCTGGCTGAGAAGCAGCTCGCCGTCAGCTGTACTGCCGGAGGGTAAATTAATATTTCAGTCACTTGGGGATTGTGGAAGAAAGCTCTGCAGACATGTTCCTGTCAGCAACTTTTTTTCCCTCCTTTTTTCTTTGCTTTTCTTCTTTTCTTTTCTTTTTTTTTTTTCTCTTTAATTTCTTCTCCAGTTCTTCCTCCTTTCCCCACTTCCTTTAATTTGAATTTCCACGCCACGGGCCGGGCACCGACCCCTCCCGGGGAGCCCCCCGCTCTGTGGGGACGGCGGTGGCGGGGGGCTGGTGGCTGTCACCTCGCATCGCCCGCTGCTCCTGCTGGGCAGGCGCGATGGCGCCCGTCAGTCGCTACGCAACGCTGGGACGGGGACGAGGAAGGGGCCTGGCCAGCAGTCGAAAGCTGCCACATTGCCTCAGCATTAACGGAGTCTTTAATAAACGCTTAAGAGGCAGCCCTGCAAATTAGTTATGACAGTTTGCGCGGAGAATCAGGTCTCCCCCACGCTCCTTCCGCCCTTCTCCTTTAAAGGGCCCATAGCCTGGACAACTTTGACATAATTTTGCAATAATTATCACTTGAAGAATTTCCACGCTGGAGTGGACGTCAGAACCCATCATGTCAGCTCGGCAATAAACGCTGACCAGCAATCCCAGCACGTCCCTCCCCCCACGCTTTTTCTGTGCTTTTTTTCCGTTTACGTGGTTCTGAAAGCAATCTAACTCCCTTATTTGCTGCCGTGACCCCATCTTGGGCCTACCGTCTTCTTTTTAATTTTTCCATTTAATCTCGGTGTCTTTCTCGAGCAGGGAACGGACAAGCAGCAGCTCCCGGACGCTTCAATCCCGTCCAGGTGAAGCAGGAGCCGGCGGAGGCCATGGGATCGGCCTCTGCCACCGCTCCGGAGTCCTTGCAGGAGCACAGCCTGGACCTGAGCGTCAAGGACCACGGGTGAGCGCCGTGCGGAGGCGGGCACGCTTCGTTCTGCCCGACACCGAGCTCCGCTGTACCTGGGATAGGAGGGGACGCAACATCTGGGGAAAGTCGGGCTGCACAGCAGCTGAGTTGGACGCCCAGCCTGGAGTTCTGTGCTAACCCACAGCTGTGGGGTGGAACTCTGCCTCTCAAAGCCTCTGTCCAAAACCTCTGCTCGGAATAGGAGGGCTGTGGGATTGTCCTGTGTGGGACAAGCAGTGGAACTGGGGATAACTGAGCCTGCTCCACTTTGCTCCTTGATACATTCCGTGCTTCACTTAAGCCTCAGTTTAGGACCCCAGCACTTGCAGTCGGCTGGAACTACTACTGATGCCTGTCAAAGGCTAAGGTTGCCTTTCAGCATCCGTAGCAGTCGCCATGAGGTCTGCGGCCTTGCCTGCTCCTCTGCTGCAGAGAGGCTCTATCCTGGCAGTACAAGGCCTCGGTCAGCAGCCCCCTGCTTTTGGAAGTTCTAATAGGAAAAGGAGTGAAAGTACAGGGTGAGTGAGTCGGCTGGTAAAAGAGGGTGATGGTGCCGGCAGTGGGGGAAGAGGGCTGGAAGAAGCAAACTCGCAGCCCTCTTCCTCTCCGGGGCTATCACGAGGAAGAGTCTGACCTGCCCGAGGGAGGGTGGGCATCATGCTCTTCCTCCGGATGCAGCAGGTGAGGAGTGAGGCAGTTTGAAGGGAGAAGGATTAATCTCAGTGCTCACAGTCCCCATGCACATCTTAACTAAACCCTGTTGGTTTGTGTGTTCCAGTAATGAATCAAATGGCCACACAGTCTCGGCAAATTCATCTCTTTTATCCTCGCTTATGAATAAGGTAAGAGCCATCCATCAAACGCCTTTCATTCCCCCCACCAAGAGAAATTAAAGCTGCGATGGCGGGGAGGGAGGGGGGAAGAGATGCGTTTGTTTTTTAATGTTTTGCCTCTAATAAGATGAGTTTGTACCATTTAAATTTTGAGACCATTTTTCATCGGGTATAATTTCAGAGCCACTGCTTACGAATTAATTTAATGAACTGGCTGAAGAAATATATTGCAGCCTCTGACACCTTTTTTTTTTTTTTCATCCTTTCTAGATGGAGGAGGGCTCCAAAAGATATTTTTTTTTTTCCCATTTTTATTTCCAGAACCTGGCAACTTCTTTTGCTCTTTTTATAGTTACTCGTTTTTTTTATTTACTTGAAAACATTTTCTTTCACTGGGGGAGGGGGAGAATCATTTGTTTTTATGAAAGAGAATAAGAAAAAAAAATTACAAGTTTTGAGTCGAAATCATCAATTTCTGCCTTTCTGGTGTGAGTAATGGTGTCCAACAGAGCCCACTTTACCATGTTCTAGAATATTTATTTTAAATAATGCATGGTTTCTTTTTCCTTACTTTTTCCTTAAATTATACATCATCTCAAATATATATTTCCCTTTCACATGATAAATTCTACTGTACCAAGATTAATTTTCCTGTTGTATACAACTGCATTAGAGATCAGGGCCGCCTTTGAGCCACGCTTTAATACTCCACTGCGGTAGGTTTTACAGGCACAGCTACTGCCATCCCCTTGGCTCTGGGCGTTGCATGCGTCGAGGCCATGTAACCCTCAAGAGGGCCAAGTGACTCTGGTAGTCTCTTAACTCCTTTCTCTCTTACTTCATCACTCGCTTTCCGTTGTTGTTTCATTTCTGCCTTCATCCTTGCACTTTCCTTCTCCATTGGCTCTGTTACGTTGGATTTCTGGTGTTCCTTTTAAATTTAATTTCCTTCCTGCATGTTGTCCCTTTCCAAATACGCAGTTCTTCTGCCAGTGAGTAAATCTAGTTTGTAAGTCTGCTGTTGGGGATCCTGAGTCCTTCTGAAAGCCCCAGCTCAGGAAAATTCTCTTTCAATGGATACTTCACCGGAAAATCTCCCCGTTCAAGCGTATGCTTAGAAATAAGCATTTGTTTGTGTGCAGCCCTGCGTGAAGGTATAGCGTAAAGGTATGCAGCACAACATGAGGATTCCTTATGTTGTGCAAAACAAGTGCAGCACAGGTACAAAATACAGTTCTCCAGGTTTGTTCCTTTTTTAAAGTAGGAATGGGATTAAAAGATGACATAAAGCAGCAAAGAGTAGAGCCTGCTGGTTTGAAGGAGCTTGTTCAAGACTAAGGGTTGCAGACACAAGCTCTGTGTGCTTGGGAGCACGCCATGCTTGCTTCTTCGTGCTGCACACAGTTTCTGTTGGGAGAGGAAACCTTTGTTCCTTGTGTAGGGGGAAAAAAAAAAAAAAAACCTTTACAGAAATTGAATGCCCAACACCAATGGAAAAAAGACGAGCTGAATTTCTGGCTTCAGCCATAAAGAGCTGCAGCCTCCACACAGCAGCAGGGGCTTTACCTTCAGGCGGCATTAAGAGAGCCTCAGACAGCCAGGGTTCCTGTAGCGTGCTGCAGTTTATTTAGGGGGGCTGTCAGGCTTAATTAACTGATATTTATAAAGGGCTCTGCAGCCCTCGAGTGGGTGGAGTTTACAGTGCGAGTCTTGGGCCCAGTCCTGCATTTTGTCCATGCTGTGAGTTTCACTGCTGTTACTGTAGGTAACTGAGAGGGCAACAAAGCAGGAACAGGCCTGGGGAACTGGGCATTTATTATGAAAGAAGTTCTTCTAAGCACTCTTGAGTAACTTCCTTTTTTTCTCCTGTGCCTGGACCTCCAGCCTTCTTGGTGCTGAATCTGTTTGAAGCCTTTCAAACAAGTAGACGATGAGTCCACATCCTGTTTTGTGGGCGATATATCCATTTAGCGTAGAAAGTGAAATAGGTTCTTCGGTGGAGTTACAAAGAATTTTCCGAGGACTTCAGTGGACCCAGAATTTTCCCCAGTTGAATGAGGTTTTTTTAACTAATTTTTTCCCCCAAATAATACCTGATACCCACTCTGAAGAAGGAGACATCCTTGTAACCAGGGTAAGATGGTTCTAAATAAACCTGAGCTTACCAGTTCTACCACTGGCTCTGCACCCAGAGCCCAGCATTTTGTAGGAGCTGTGTAGGGTTGCTAGACTGCCCTGGCGCCTGTGTCCCTTTTCCATATCAAACAGGGCCTGTCTCCCTTCACCTCAGTGCCCCGGTGCGTAGCACAGATGCTTCATTACTTCACACAGGAGCTCTGAATACTAGATGGGTGTCATGTACTTTGTGACAGCTGGGTGGAGGATGCTGAAGAGTGAAGCATTATGAAGCCCTGCTGATGAGCTGAGGCAGCCCGTGCAGACTTCTTGTGGTCTCTCTTTGAAGACTCAGCTTTCCACAGGACAGTCCCGAGGCCGTCCAGACTGGCAGTGTCCACAGCTGTGTGCTGGGCTTGATGCAGTGTCTGTGCTCTTGTTCCAGATGTCCAAGACCAGTGCCAGCCTTGGCAACCTGCTGAACATTAAGGCAGAAGGAGACGGCGGCCAGGCTGGGGCTGGGGAGCCGACGCAGTACCTGGGCAAGGCGGTGAAGGCACTTGTCCAGGAGAAGCTCTCTGAGCCGTGGAAGATGTACCTGCGCCGGTAAGGGGGCATGGGACTGGGAAAGGGAAATGATTTCCTTTGCAGAGTGTCTGGCTCATTATTTCCCATGTGAATGCTGAGTTCTCTTGAGTTTAAAGGCCCAATTCTGTGTACGCTGATCGCCTTCTGCAGTGCGTTCAGTCCTCAGTCCTGGCAGGCTGCAGAAGGTGTCAATGCCCTGTAAGAAATTACTGTCCACGTAGAGTGACTTTGCAGCAGGAACTCGGGGTCACCTAGGAGCACAGGGCTCCACACAGCTCTGTTTGCCCAGGCACCACCTCAGCTCCTCATCGCTTCCCAGCCTGCAAGTCCTGGGCACCAGCTGCAGTGCGCTCACAGCACTGAACCCATGTAGACCACGCTTGGTTGTGACACGCATAGCACAGGAGCCTGAAAATGCTGTGCAGTCTCCTCTGATCATAGGAGTAGGGTGAAACAAAACAAGGGTATGGGAGCTGCATGGTTTCTGCTGTTTTTATTGTAGACAAGGAGGCTTGAGAAGAAAGTGGAACAGACACAAAACTCACCCACACAGAGCACATGCACATACATGCCCAGACAGACACATGCTTTGAGCATACACCCAGGCAGACACACAGGGCTTTGTGCGCTGACACAGATAGTTGCCTACAAATGCCTGTGGACACTTTGTAAATCACAGACTTTGATGGAAAAGACTAGAAGGTCTTCTAGTCCATCTGCCCCCGGCCAATGTGAGATCCTTCCCTGCAGTCCGTTTGCAAACATTTCGTCCAGCCTAGTTTTAATTATGCCGAGCTCACAGTGTGGCTGTTCTCTTGTCTCTGGGAGCATTATTCTACCATGTAACACGTTTCACTGTCAGGATCTTTTTTCATGCTATGCTGCCTGAATTTCCTTTTTCAGAATTTTGTTGCAGTTCTCCTAGTAGTATTCCCTTGAGCTACAGTAGATGATTCTTCTCCACAATTGGAGTTCACCCCCTTCAGATAGTCACAGACCTTTTAGCATATCATTTAACAAAGCTTATTTACTTCCTTTAATCTGACTTTGTAAATTAGTCCCTTCAGCCTGCTGATGATGTTGTTGCTTTTGTCATCGTCCTTGCAGTTCCCTCGGTGGGTGCAGAACTGGGCTGCCGTACCTGCAGCACCACGCCAGACACAGAACAAGCTTCCTGCCCCATGCACGCAGTTCAGAATTGTGCTACCTTGTTTGCATCTGTGTTACTTTATAGATATGCATCCTGTTTACCACCGGCTGTTGCAGAGGATTGCCTGTAAGGCTGCTCTCGCCAGGCCCCCATGTATAAAAATACTGCCCCCACCCCCAGACGCATTAGCTGTTTTTTCCAAATATGACTCTCAGACTCGGAACCTTCCCCCATGTCTTGCAAGGCCTCCCTGCGTTATTTCTCTCCTCTTGCGCTGGTGTTGCCAACTCCTCCCAGTTTAGTATCTTCTGTGAATTTCATTAGTGTGCTGTTTACTCCTTCTCCTAGATTACTAATGAAGATGTTAAATAAGCTCAGACCTAGCCAAAGTCATCCCTGCAGCATTCACGAGATGCCTCCTCCCAGCTCAACGCGCTGCTGTTTGTCATTAGCCTTTGTTTGCGGTCCTTCAGCCAGTTCTCAATCCATGTGGTAGCATTCACATCCAAGCAATTTGAATTAATTCTAAGCATATGCAAGACTGTATCAAAACGCTTTACTAAAATCCAAATATATTGCATCCCTTCATCCACTAATTTTGTAATTCTATCAAAAAAAGCAATTAAATTTGTCTGGCAAGATTTATTCTTTATAATCCTGATGCTGTTTATTGCTCATGGTTCCTTTATCCTCTAGATGTTTAATGATTTTCTCCTCCCTCTTAATATTTGTTCCATTACTTTACTGGAAGGAGAAGTTAAGACTAGAGGTATGATAATTGCCAAAGATCACTTGTCTTTTTTTTTTTCTTTTGAAAGAATCAGTACCTACATTTTATTTATTTATTTATTTTTCTAGTTTCCTAGCATCTCTCTCTTCTCTATGGCTTAAAAATAACAAATAGTAATGCAATCAGTTTGCGAGTTAATTTCCATTACACTTCAGGACATGCATCATCCAGACTGGCTGATTTGTACATATTTATATTTTCCAGCCAGTCCCTTTATCTGCTCTTCAGGAAGGTCTTCATTTCATCCCTAATTGTCTGTCTTGTCTTCAGGTTTCCAGTCTAAAGCAAATTTTAGAAGGTGGCCATTTTTGACTCATCACCTCCCACCCAGTTTATCAGGCTTTTTTCGGTGTACAAAACCTCTTGTCCCTTTGCAGTAACTTGGTTTCTTTTCTCTCATCGCAGCTTTACTTTCCTTCATCTTCTCTCTGCAAGCCTTAACCGACTGCATGTGTTCTACTTGCACTGGCCTCTTCCGTCTCCAGTACACAAATTTTTCTTCTTTCTTTACCTTCGAATTGTTAGGAGGTTCCCCCTGGGACCATGCAGGCTGCTGTTTGTTTCTTGCTTTCCTGCTCATCAGAGCAATTGTAGTCTGTTGTACCTTAATTATGCAAGATTCCCCTGATAAGTTTCAAATCCTTCCTGCCAGCATTTTTTACTTGATTTCTCCATTCTGGAGTTTCCTGAAATCACATGTATTGTGCTGCTGTCATTAAGTGGGGAGAGTCTCAGCAGTGGATGAGCAGTGAAAACATGTTTCCTTGTTTTTGTCCTCTTGACCAGTTCTTCTGAGATGGCAACATCCTTTTGCGTTCCTTAGATGCTGGCTTTTGCTCCGTTTTTTGCATTGCAGCACTGTTTTTTGTGTACTCCGGCTCTCTCTATTTATGCATAGTAGGCTGTAACTGCTGTACAGGTGAGACTTCGTGATAGCCTGTTGTTTGCAGTGTGTGTTGGGTGGGGTCCTTCTGGATCCAGACTCCCTTGAACCACAGTTGTTCCTTCCCTTTTGCTGCTCCCAGTAAATTCAAGCAGGTTTGCTAGCCTTTGATCTTCCCTCAGAGCTCTGACATCTGTACACAGACACCCAAGAACACCAGTGTTTTTCATGCGTTGTGTTTGTTCTGTACTTTTCTCGTACTAAAGGTGAATGGGAGTTCCTCAGTCCAGTCCAAGTGGAGAGAAAATAGGTTCTTGCTCTGCATGTTCAGATCCCTGTAACTGGCCATAATCAAGCAGCAGTGCCAGCAGTGCTGTTGGTGCAGCAGGGACAATGACAAGCTGAAAAGCACAAAGAAATGTCTGCTCCGTGTCTGTTCCGACACTGCTTCTCTCCTGGGGCTTCCTGTAAGATGCCTGCTTGTCTGCTTTGCCAGGTTTGGTACCAAGGATTTCTGCGATGCACAGTGTGACTTCCTGCACAAGGTGCATTTCCACTGTGTGGTGGAGGAATGCGGGGCCCTCTTCAGCACTCTGGATGGAGCCATCAAGCACGCCAAGTGAGTAGGGGGCACCGGCCTTGGGAACCCCGGGGGAGGCTCCACACCACGCCCTGCAGGAGGAGAGGCCTCACTGAGGAGCTCTCTTTGGGGCAGGAATGCGGGCAGTCCTGCAGGCAGCTTTTTGGGCATCCCTGCATTTCCTGTGGATGTCTGACATCTCTGCAGAACGCTGGGCCCTCTTTAATTTTGTTTCGCAGTAAGTTCCTCTCTAAAGGCAATGGAAGATCTGCCTGAATAAAGAATGAGTAGGGCCTTCGGCAGCTGGCCACGGGACTGAGTGTTAGAGAAGATCTGTTAGCGCAGCTGGTCTCTGGGGCTGGGTATTTCCCTGTGGTTCACTGCTGCAGGAGATGGCTTCTCACAACACCATGGGAAGCTGCTCTCAGTCACACTGACCTTGCTGACTGCAGCCATTCTTGCACTGCTCCGATGTTAACACATCGCTGCACCTTTCTGTCTCTGCCCCACCTAATGAATTCCCTTCTCACGGATATTCTCGTGGGACCCTACAGCTTTCCACAAAGTGGGCAGAGTCCCTCTAAGGAGTTAAGCTGGTTTGTTTGCAGACTGCCGCCACATTCCTGTTGATGTTTAATCGTGTTACATGCAGTGGTCAAGACCTTGTGTCTGAATTACACCATCTTTTCGCAGTTTTCACTTCCGAACTGAGGGCGGAGCTGTGAAGAGTAACGCTGAGTCTCCCTTCTCAACCGCTGCTGACAGTAAGGCTTCACTGGCTCCTTCCTCACCATCTGCTGCGTCTGCCACCATGGCGAGCGCTCCTGCCCTCGACGTGCCCACCCCAAGCCCAGCGGCTGTTCCCTCTGCCCCAACGCTGCTAGCGTGGAAGCAGCTGGCTTCAACCATACCCCAGATGCCTCAGATCCCAGCATCAGTGCCTAGCCTGGCAACTTCACCCTTGGCAACAACTTCCCTGGAGAACGCCAAGCCTCAGGTCAAGCCCGGATTTCTTCAGTTCCAGGAGAAGTAAGTTGTCATCGATGCTGCTTGCCACCTTGTGTCCTCTCCAGCCTTGCAGTCCCCTCTTTACCACTCCTTGGAATTGCGTTGCTACATCTGTATTCGCTCACTGGGAAGCCTTCTGTCCAGAAGGCAGTCTAGGCTTTATCTTGCAGAAAAGTTACTTCTATAAACTCTAGAAAATACCCTCAGCTATCTTGTAGAAAAAAAACATAGGATTTTCCAGTACATCTGGGAGCACTTTTAGATAAGAGTTCAGAGGAGAAATAAACTTGCTGACATATCGCTGGAGCCTTTTTTATACCTCATGGGAGTTAAACAGAAATACATGCTCTTTGCAGTATTTTTGACACTAAAGGCTACAGAGGGAGCACAGCATCTTTGAAGTGTTAAGGTAACAAGGAGTGCAGTGCTGTCATGATGGCTCTGTTTCTGGTCTGTTGGTAGGCAGAAGTTACGTGGTTTACAGGAGGACCCGCCCAGGAACCCACGATCAAGTTAGGCATTCCAGCTTGGTTGCTCAAGCTGACAGAGTATCACTCCCCAGCCCATATACCGGCAGTCATTTGTCTGCTTTCAGAGAAGTGTGTTAGTTCTGTTTCACGTCTCTGAGTAAGTAACATTAAGTACAGTGCTCAGGATCCGAGAGATCAATGTTCAGCTGCCTCCGGTCCGACCTCTGTGTGTGCAGCTCAGAATCCATGGGGTGGGCAGGGGCAGTAAGGTACCAAAACCATTTAGCTGGTTAAGTAGACTGCTGCAGATTTTGTCTAACTAGGGGAAGCCCTGGCATCTTCCACGTGCATACCCAAGAGTTTCATTTCAGTTTTTATACTTTCTACTGTCTCCATTTTGTATCTGAATTACCAGTGAGGTAAGTACAGGCAGCATCTATCCAGATCTCAAGAGAAAGCTTTAAACTGGAAGTGTGGCCCTCAAGGACTACAGATCCCACCATGCATCGCTGTGTTTTAATAATCTTAATCAGGAAAGTGCACTGACTTGCTGGAATTGCAGTAGTGTTGCCAGCATCAATTTTACTCAAGAGAAAGGTGGCTATGGGAAATCTGTAGGCCATGTTTGGAACAGAGGCTTCAGCGGGGCTCCCCTTGAATTAAATGTTGGCAAAGAAACAAATGTGTGAAATGAGTGAAGGTGATGATTGGGTTTTGGATGTATTCCAGTGATCCCTGCCTGGCAACGGACTGCAAGTACGCCAACAAATTCCACTTCCACTGTCTGTTTGGGAACTGCAAGTATGTGTGCAAAACCTCTGGCAAAGCAGAATCCCACTGCCTGGACCACATCAACCCCAACAATAATTTGGTGAACGTGCGAGACCAGTTTGCTTACTATTCGCTGCAGTGTCTCTGTCCAAACCAGGTAAGAGTAATTCAGCAGCAGCATCCCAGCATGAGGATGTGTGCGGGAGAAGGAGCGTGGGCAGGAACAAGTAGACAGTAGGAAGTGAGGCCAAGAGTTTCATTCCTGGTCTAGTGACAGAGCGATGGAAGGGCCCCAACGGCTCGGTCTAGCAAAATGTTTAGTTTCCACCAGGTGGGAAATCCCACAGCTTTTATGCTTCACTTGGGTGAAATGGACAAGGAAGATCTCAGAGACACAACATGAAGTGAAATAAAAGTCTGTGATGACTACTGGGGAGAGCCATGAGATGGGGGGGAGTGATGGAATCCTAGCTGTGTTTTGGGATGTTTCAGTGTAGAACACTGCAATGCAGAAAACATGACAAGGAACAAGTTTGCTTTGTGGCTTGTGGAAAATAAAGTGGGTCTCATCTAGAGCATCAGCTCAGGCCTCTCTTCTCTCAGAGGGACAGCATTAGTAGCAGGCAAGTGAGAGTGCGTTTGTTTTAGATATGCTTAAAAGCAACCCACCTCCTTGCTCCCCTCCAGCACTGTGAATTCAGGATGCGAGGGCATTACCACTGTCTTCGTCCTGGCTGCTACTTCGTGACTAACATCACCACCAAGCTGCCCTGGCACGTGAAAAAACATGAGAAGGCAGAAAGAAGGGCAGCCAATGGCTTCAAGTATTTTACCAAGCGAGAAGAATGTGGCAGACTAGGTGAGTCGTCTTCTCTTCCCAACCCACCCTTTGCATGTAGTCTTTCCTACATCCAGGCTAAGAATGGAATGAGTCTGAGCATGTGAGTTTGGCTGGAGATGTATTTGGTAATTAAATGACTAAACAAGAAAGAGAATAAACCAGAAATCAGTTCCTGACCTCCCTGAGTTGAAGCATAAGCATTCCTATTTTCTCAAATAGACCTAAAGTCTTAAATGACTAGGAGAGGTAGTACAGAGACAATACATATAGGCTTGTCTGGAGATACAGGTTCCCCTTTGTTTTTTCATTTGAACTGTCAAGGCCTTTTTTTTTTTTTTTCTTGGTGTTTTTTTTTTTTTTTTGGCACTTTGCAGTCTTTGGGCCTACTGCTTGTCTTGGGTAGAAATGAAGAGTGCTCTTAGGAGTAAAAGAAGCATGGGGGACACGTCTGTTCTGATGAGGCTCTTGTGCGCAGCTCTGCCTGCATCGACCTCCAGTTGCTGCTTTGCCCGACTCCAGGCAGCTTCAGATGACTTGTTTTTGTAGCTGTTGCCAGGGCTGCATATTGAAAGCCAAAGGGTAAATAACCTGAGACAGAGGTATGGCGAAGGGCATTCAGTAAACTGCTCCCTTCTCTTCTGACCCCATTCTCCTCAGCCACTTGTGAGCAGCAGGGGGTCAGCGCTCTGCCTTTATGCCAGCCCTCCACCAGTGTGCAGCCAAAGGAAGCACCTGCCATGTGCACAGCCTCAGACTGTGGCTTGCCCACTTGCCAGAACTGTTAGCAGCACTGTAGCAGTTAGTAAATCTGATGGCCTCTAGTGTAAAGCTGGTAAAACAGAAGTGCAACAACAGAAAGCAGAATGAGTTCCCAGGGAGGCAGCCTCCAGCTGAAGCCCACTGCTGGGAGAGGTCCCTAGAGAGCTCCAGCAGAGCTCCATCCCGACCTTAGCCTTGTCAGGGATTCGCTTAGCCTTGCTGTTGTCACAGACCCAGTCTTCCTATCAGCCTTGGCTTAAGGACGAAACAAAACAGGGTTCAGAGTAACACCTCTGACTTTCTTGGCCATACCTCCTGCCCGATGCTGTTCTTTGTCCAGCATTGCAGGGTAACGGCCACAATAAGCAGAACCAAACTTCTCAGCGTTGTATGCAGTAGGAATTTGTACCCAAATGGCAACTTGTTTGTGGTAACCAGGGTAATGAGTGTCAACACTCTAGAGCAAGTACTCACCTAGGTCTCATTTACACATGTCACTAGATTCAGCAGTTGCTGTTATTTACTCAGCTTTAGGTGTTTCAGGTGATAGCAGGGGCTAGACAAAGCAGGACAATGATATATGACACCCAGCCTACATGGCTGCCCTGGCAACGGGCAAGCCTTCACCTGCCCTTTGCTGATACGGTTTCAGTCCCGCCAGCACTGTTTGTTCTCCATCCCCAAGAACAGCGACGTGATGGGGAGGGCAAACGAGGTGGGGCTATGGGGGAGTGGAATACCTAAACAAACATCAACTTGGCTTGCACATAAAAACGCTATCTGTGAGCTAAAGATGGGCTGGGTGATTCAGGAGCTGTTCGGCAAAGAGACGGCTAGAAGCTGTGCGTGTATCAGCAGTGTTTATTTTGGGAGTGAAGGGGCGCACGCAGCCAGTGGGATGTACATTTGCCTATAGCTTGGGCTTGCCGTGCATTAAATGTAGATTTAGCCAGCACTCTGCTTTGGCCTACGTAGAGGCAGGCAGCATGATAGAATGAGGTAGCTGGACGTGTTTGCGTGGGCGTAGATGGTTATACCAGCATGTAAATGCATGTCTGTTTTTCTCTACAGCTCTGCTTTAGGTTAAGTATGCATGTAGCAGGTGCAGAAGCACTGGTCTGCTGTAGGGGCTAAGTCTGTGAGCACACACCCATCAGATCAATAGATAGATTGATATAGATATAAATATTTGTGTGTGTGTGTGTAAGCATAGGTGTATGTGTATATAGAGACTGAAAAAAAAATGTATGTAAGTAAAGGCAGGCGGGTGCAGGTAGATGAACACAACTGGGGCTGGCTGTAGCTCTGTACCTGTGCGCTTGTATGGTGATGTACCTGGGTATGACGGAGGGCAGACAGCCTGACTGTTGATACTGCTGCGTTTTAACTGCGGCAGGCCGTTATCTACCTGCTATAGAATGCAGCTATCCAGGATTGTCTGTTACCAAGACATGCAAACTCCCAGCACGCGTAGCAGTTTCTGTGAGGAGCAGAATGTGTCAAGTGCTGCACGCTGGAACCCGTATAAATTGTTAGTTAGCTGCTCCTATTACACAACAAATTTGGAGAATAATAAACACTTGCTGGCTTTTTCTGTCTGGCCAGAGAGCATACACTGTCCAGAGCTGGGGCTTTTAAGAGGCTGCTCATCTGTTCTGAGAGCACAGTTAAAGGGAAAAAAGAACTTTTTATTTCAAATCTACTTGAGCATTTATTTGCAATACTAGATTCTATGATACCGTTAAATGTCTTGGTTTTGTTCCCTTTGAAGAGGAGGAAGCAGTAGCTAGGACTGGGGAGCATGAGGCACTACTGGACATAATGCTGAGTTTCTTCATAACAAAACAAAGAAGGATGGAACTCCTTCTCTGCAGCTTTGGCCCACTTCTTAAATGTACATACACTGTACTCCTCTTTTTCAGTTGCTCAGCTGTGTTTTTTTGGTCAGGATTGTTCCTGAAGAACCCACTGATGATCTCCAGTCCACCAGCATTCCATATAGCAGCAGTTTTGTCCTCTCTCCAGACCATCTGCCCTATGGTCCATCTCCCTCTGGGCACCCTTCACCTACTACATACATGGGCTTTGTGTCTGCAGGTTGCAAATACAACCAGGTGAACAGCCACTTCCACTGTATTCGAGAGGGCTGCCAGTTCTCCTTCCTGCTGAAGCACCAGATGACATCCCATGCCAGGAAGCACATGAGAAGGATGCTGGGGAAGAATTTTGATCGTGTTCCTACTCAGGTGACTCACTGGTTACTTACACTGCGGAGCTGCATGTAGTGGTAGTCCCTTTGGTTGCTTGCTGCAGAACTGTTAATGCCGAGACTCCCGTACCCAGATTCCTGAGGATGTATGTCGGCACTGGGGAACACGCCCGGGATGTGCGAGTTCACCTACGCTAGCTTTAGTGGTTGACTTCTGTAATATGAGGAGAGATGATAAAGCATAGACATCAAAGCATTACTTAGTCTAAACAGCCTTTGCTTGTGAGTTGTGGAGGAAAAACGTTTCAGAAGGATAACACTAAAATATTCATATTTACAACTTGCACTCCCTCCCTGCTTTCTTCAGTACACACCAATTGGCTTATTAAAATTGAAGTGCTTAGGATGTGGAAGAATTGAACATGCTGGTTAAAGCAAACATTTCCTGTTGCACATAAAGAATTATTTGCTGCTTCTACCTCAGATTGCAGAAATACCAGTCTCAAAATTTCTCTCCCTCAGCTGATTCAGAGTTACACTGGGGCTCCCCTTGTTCTCTCCCAGGAGGTTGCAGGGCAGTTCAGTCACCTTTTTCTAACACAACTGACAGCAGCTGGCGGATAAGGTTTGTCTGTTTCAGACAAATTGAAGTTTCAGCAGCAGCACTGACCTTCTGCTCAGAATGGCAGCAGTCCTGCAGCCTCCTCTTTGTTCTTCGTACTCCTCAGTCGCTTTAACTTCCCCTGACTTAGGAGATGAAACAAGCTAGCTTTGTTTAGTACGAGAATCGAACTTAAATTTGCTCCTTTACAGAGTCCTAAGCCTTCTAGTACATGCTGAGCAGAAAATGCTAGTTTGTTTTGACTTCAGTCTCCTTCAGTTCAGCGGTGGAGAAGTAGTAGTTGTGGCCAAAGCAATCCTGAGAGCATACAAAGCATATCATAATCCACTGCTGTGTCTAGCCAGTGGAGCAGTCCAGCAAATAACAAAAAGAGGATGGAACCACAAACTGGGGCTTGTAGCAAAGCTGCATGCTGTACTGCCGCTGCCTCTCTGCATTTGTTTATCCTGACTCCATTTTTTCCCATTCCTTACTGCTCACTAGGCACTTACTGGTGTCTTTGGGGATACACTGCTTCTGAGCACCTGTGCAGATGTAACTATCCAGAGGAGACCGTGCCATGCCAGCTGCATGTGCACAGAGTGCAGCAGCGTACACGCAGGTCACTGGTTTCAGTCTGTGACCCCCTGTCGCCACGTCTCAGCATGCAGACGCTAGGGCAGTCACGTCTGTAGTCATATTCCCAGTCTCTAAATGCAGCAGGACCTACACAGTAAGGTAGCAATGCCAAGATTAACACCTCCTGTTTCTGAATGCATCAGAATCCACACACCAGGATACTGGTGCCAAGATTAACACTCTCAGCCTCTGAGCGCATCACAATTCGCATACCAGGATACATGTGCCAAGTTTAAGGCTCTGAGCTCCCAGTGAAGGAAGACTCATGCTCCTAGCCACAGGTGCCATGGGTTTCACTCACAAGCATGTTCCAGTTATCCCTCATGAACAGTGGCAGAGAGAAATAAACGTGCAGACAGATGGTTTTGGTCTTGGCATCATGCTTTTGGTGTGAAAGTCCCCGTCCTGCTTTCTTGCTGCAGGTTATTGGCCACACTCCAAGAAATGAAAATCTCCCCCAGGTTGGCAGCATGGCACCCAGCCCAGCCTCATCAGGAACCCCAGCTTCCTTTCAGGGACCCCCGAGCATGATGGACACTGAAACAGATGAGTACATGGATTACACTGGCTGTAGCCCTGGGGGGATCTCCTCTGAATCTTCCAATATGGACCGCAGCTGCTCCAGCACTCCAGTGGGCAATGAAAGTACATCAGCAGGTAAGAGAAGGGGGGTGAAATGGATCATCAGTTGCCTGCTCTCTTGGGAGATAAACTCATGAAGAGAGGCCAAAGGACAACTGCACCTTAAAATATAAACTGCGCTAGTTTCACAATAGTGCCTCATACTAACTTAGCTCCCTCCATCATTGTGAGAAGAGATCCAGCAGAATGTGCACCTCAGGGGTCCGTGAACTAACAGCATATCATTCTTCTCCCCTGAATAGAGGTTTTTATCCTGTCTTGGAGTGGATCTACTTGAATAACTGCTTTTAAAAAAAAAAAAAGTTACGGGGCTTTTCTGTCCCTGGCATTTCCCCAGCTATCTTTGTGTATTTCTTTGTGCAGCATCTGAAGTCAGGCATTTTTTCCAATACTGTCGAGGTACAGAAACACTGTACAATAGCAAGTATTACACGCAGAAGGGAAAAAAGACTGCCACATCTTCAGAAAGCACCACATAAAAGCAACTCACTGAGGTCCCTTCCTCGTGCAGAAACTCTGCCCCTTTGCAAACCGTTGCACAGAGAAGAGTTCCATCATTCTCCCCTTTTTGGGAGTGAGTTTCCTGCTTGCAGAGAAGGTAGCCATCTCCCACTGCCCTGTGTCACATGGTTATCTCTTCAGAAGTCTGTTTTCTTTCGTGAATTCTGTTATCATCTGGTGTTGATTCAGGGATCTCTTAGCTGTCCTTCCCAGAGTTAGGTGATGGGTTCTAGATAGGCTGCCTCTCTGAGTTGGCTTTTATTTCACGTACATTCTCCTCCTTTGCCTTCCCATACCAGACAGATGAAGGTTATCATAAAGCACATCTAACCGTATGTTCCTTCCATACAAACACTGCATCATGACAGCGGATGCCCCCTGGCATTAAAGCTCCTCCAAAGAGCTGTGGTGTGACAGCAGTTTCTGGCACTCTCCCTTGTCAACACAAGGCCACACTTACTTCTAGGAAATGGCCAGCCACTGCTACCCAGGTAGTGAGCAACTCCGCGTGCCCAAAGCTAAGACAAGCCTCAGGGCTGTTAGTTGGGGCAGGCTGGCACCGTATAAATGGTCAAGGACTAAACAAGCAGGAATTTCTGCTTGAAAGCCTGTGGCTGTTCCTCCATGCCGCTACAGCCACCTCACCTTGTGCAGAGACAACCTTCCTCTTCCTGATACTGTCAGTTCCTCACCTTCCGTTTCTTCTCTGTTACAGTTCTGTTTCATACATTTGTTAATGTATTTTCCATTTTCATCATACTGCTTCCGCTCTTGGGTTCTCATTTTGGTTCTTTTTTTCTTTTTCTTTTTTTTTGTTGTTGTTTGTTTGTTTTTTTGTTTTGTTTTCCTTTTTTTCTGCTTTTTTTTTTCTCTCCACATTCTCCAGGCTACCTGGTTCCTTCTACTGCTACTGCTGCTGCCGATGATGCTACCCACAATGCACCACAACCTCAGCCACCACCTCTGCCTCCATCTTTCTCACAAGCCCTGCTTAGGTCTCCCCTCCCCACCCTCCCCTATCTTTTCTCTCCATCTTGTCTCTCATACTCTCTGCTCAGTGCCACTCTTGGATCCAGCAGAGGCATTGTCATGCCTGCCGCCGGCACCGCTGGGTTTTCGCCCATCATTGCCACTCCAACTCCAGTAAAAAGTGACGTTCCCTTAGTTCAGGATGCAGCAGGTAACACTTTGCTTTCTCTCTTAGTGTCCTTTGCCCGTCTCCTTCCCCACTCACCCTGCCCACGTTTCTCTCTGCACCTTTGGGTCAGTAAAACAGCCTGTGGCACTCTGCGTCTCACTTAACGTTATCCAAGGGCCCTTACGCCCACTCCATTTGTCTGTTGACACAGTAATCACAGCTAAGCAGGACAGCCAAAAAACAGAGCAAATCATTGTGAAAAATCCAGTTACTGGTGAGCATTTTCAAAGCAATTCCAAACTAGGAGAAAAGTGTAGCAATAATCTATGGTTAACGTTCACTTTTCACCTCTTGATAACAGCGGGGTGGCCACAAAGCAAACTTTTGCTCATGTAGCATTAATGGGACTTCTGGTTTAGATCTTACAGTCTGCTGCACACATCTCAGCAGGTAAATGTCTGACAAGGTACCAGTTCCAGTATTTATATATCTCCCTTAAGCTTCCCAGCTTCCTATTTATATATAAAGACATAAAATTCGTGGCTGCTTTCGCCAGCACAAGTAACAGGGAAGTACAGTCAGTGTCCCTACAGTGACATCATCAGACAGCTCAGGCTGTTTCTCACACTCACTGTTACTTGCATCTGCTCTTACAGCTGCAGAAAATACATCTAGAGCTCTAGTTTCAAGCTGCCATGTTTCCCATGTGTGACTAAGATCAGAGATGTCTCAGGCTGGGGATTCTCATTCCAGCTGGGAATGGTTTTTAGGGTGTGTCTCAGCTTTTGCTGCTTTTTCCAACTCCCAGCTCTTTGTCTAGTTAATTAAGAGCATATTTGTGCTTAAAGTTCACACTAAAGAGGACTCTGGCAGCCTATAAATGTCCCAGTCATTCTTCCTGCCAGCTTTACTGTGTGCATGTGTAGTAATGTGCAAATCCAAGGCGGATGGTTGGGAGTATGGCTGGAGGACCAGCTCTGCTTGGAAGTTCAGAGGTTTTTGCCATGGGACGTGGCAGGAGAAGCATCCATGCCCAGTCCAGAGCAGTGTTTTCCAACAAACACAAGAAATGATATATTTTTAACTGATTTGCATGTGACTTACATCTTACCTTTGTGCTATGCCTTCCTCTAATTACATATTTTTAAGTTTCTTTTATTTTTTACCTGTAGATCTTCGTATAAGTTTCCTGAATGTTTACATTATTATTATTTGAACATACAAGCTTATTGCATGCACTTACCATTGAGATTTGCTTGGGATTAAATCTGCTGAGGCTTGTAATCTTCAGCTGGGCATTAGGGACTGAACGCTGTCTAATGGCTAATGAGTGTAGTAGGTTATCTTCTTTCTTCTTCAGTTCCTTGCTCTGAAACTTTGCCTGAGTGAGAAAACAAAATTGGTTTAACTGATGTTTTAAGCATGTCTGTCTGAACTGTTATAGAAGTTGGGCAGATACACAGAGTTTAAAATGGGTCAAATCTAAATTCTGCGTATTTCCCAGATGTTCTGTCTTTTCTCTAAAATGTCTTATCCTGTATTGCTGTCTGTAGGCAGACAAGATTAGCATCCATACTGATGATACAAGACTTGGTGGTTTGGCTGGTTTTTTTTTGTTTTTGTTTTTTTTTTTTTTTTAAGTGAAGGAGTACAGAGTTGATCTGGATAGCAGTGATTTGTCCAGGCAGTGACGTGCCTGGAAGCAGAGAAGTAGATTTTACAATGCATTTGCAGCAGGGATGCAGATAGTAACTGGTCACAGACTCTATTGCAAATACAAAATCACCAGTGACAGAAAGTCACTCTTCACTGGTAGCTGGTGAAATTAGCCTTTATGTATGTGCAGTTTCCCCCAGTCACTGTGATGGGCACCCCAAGCTGGTGTCCTTATTTGCAGCCTGAGCACAAGTGCCCTGCAACAGATGTGTGTGGAAAATCTTTTGCTCTTTGCTCACCTTGGAGTCTGTATAGCCCAGGCACACAAACAGTCCACTGCATGTGGAGATGATCCTCTGCTACCCTGACTATAGACTTGCACCTTTCAGTACAGAGTAACTTTAATTTGTGGAGGCTTCCTTGGATAATTGCTGCCTTTGTCTGAAGGGTTGTAAACTGAAGGGCCAGATATGCTGAGAATAGTATCCCTCACTTTTAATACCTGCTTATCAGCTAGAAAAAAGAAAGATGTTTCTCCAACATTCAAACAAATGACTGTTTTTTCAGTCTCCTAGATGAGGACGCAAGGTGCTCTGGATTGTCAGGCCCCATGCCCTGCATGTCACAAATCATGCCTCTTTTTAAGAGGATGGCAGTTTCAGAATGAAGATGGAAAGGAAAGAAAAAAAAAGTGTGTTGTAGTTGCAAGCTATAATTTCCAATTACACTCACAATTTTGCACCTGGTGAGAAATTCTTCTTGCCTCCAACCCTGTCTGTGCTGCATGTTGATACTGGAGATTGTGGTTTGATTCTGGAAATAGCAAGCAGAGAAGAAAAAAAAAAAAGTTAATAGATATAATGAGGTCGAGTCCTTGATGTCAGCTTGATCCTAGGGGACATGAGCACTAGCCAGTTATGCTGGCCCTGTGAATGAAACCAGAAGATAGATGAGGGCTCTTTATTTACCAGGGGCATCATGTGATTTTTGAGACCCAGGGGAAAGCTGTAGAACTGGTATTTTCTCTCGGAGTCCACTGGCTAGTGATGATGAGAATTAGCCCCATTGAACATCTGTCCATCTGTCTTTCTAAGTGCACTCATCGTAATATGTAGGCTCATTACAGTGAGGGATGTTGCAGTCTCCTGGCCAAAGTCCATCCTATTTCTATAAATTCACCCCCTTGCACTCTCAATCACACATGGGATCTTCCTTCCCTTCCCGCCTGTCCTTGGCAGTTGTAGTGTATTAGGTGTTCTGTTCACAAAGTGCCTGGATAGGGGCAAACAGTATGCACCTGCCAGTTTTTAGAACACTTAAACTCATTTCCACTTGAACCACAGTGAACTACAGTAAAACACCTCAGTCCTCAGACTGGAACAAGCCAACTGTATTAAAGTTGGGTTTAAGAGCAAAGTAAGACTAGAGACAACTAAAAAGCAGGAGAAACCGAGAGAGATGCAAAACAGAGAAGGAGCAACAGTATTTGGACAACGTCAAGTTATACGGGAGTAGCAATTAGAGGCAAGGTGGGATGTGCTGAAAACCGAGGGCACTGATGTCCGGCACCAGCCAGTGATCGCAGGGCTGAGGCTTACCTAGAGCTTGAGAGCTGAGCTGCTGGGTGGGAACAGCTGCGGTATTGCCTTTGCAAGTACACAGCTTGCCAGGATGGTTAGGGGATGAGGAGAGACCTGTCAGCAATACCACTCTTGGCTTTTTCTCCTCAGGGAATACCATCACTATGCCAACTGCCTCAGGGGCCAAAAAGCGTTTCTGGATTATCGAGGACATGTCCCCATTTGGCAAGCGCCGCAAGACCGCATCCTCGCGCAAGATGCTGGATGAAGGGATGATGCTGGAGGGATTTCGGCGCTACGACCTCTACGAGGACTGCAAGGACTCCAGCTGCCAATTCTCTCTCAAGGTTACCCACTACCACTGCACGCGGGAGAATTGCGGCTATAAGTTCTGCGGCCGTACCCACATGTATAAGCACGCCCAGCACCACGATCGCGTTGACAACCTGGTATTGGATGATTTCAAGCGCTTCAAGTCTTCACTGAGCTGCAACTTCCCAGACTGTCAGTTCTCCGGCAATAGCACACACTTCCACTGTCTGCGTTGCGGCTTCCGCTGCACTGACAGCACTAAGGTGACAGCCCACCGTAAGCACCATGGCAAGCAGGACGTCATCAGCGCTGCTGGCTTCTGCCAGTTCAGCTCAAGCGTGGACTGCGAGGTGCCTGACTGCAAGTACAAACTCAAGTGCTCCCACTTCCACTGCACCTACCCTGGCTGCAAACACACGGTGGTGGGCATGTCACAGATGGACTCGCACAAGCGCAAACACGAGAAGCAGGAGCGAGGGGAGCTGCCTGCCATCTCGCCTGGTCCCGAGGGCCTTGCCCACTCCACTCTTGAGTATGACATCCAGAACTCTTCCATCAACCTGGACAGTTCCCTTAACCTCAGCACTGACAACAACAGCTCCCTCTTCTTCCTGCAGAATGCGGCTGGCGTGGGCCTCAATGATTCCCTGGACCTCAGCAAGAAGCAGTCAGAAGTCACTGAAGGTCCCTCCCCGAGCAGAGCCGGCACCGCCCCTCAGGAGCAGGGGGCAGCAGCGTCTGGCTCCGGTGATGTGGAGGACGAGGATGACTCTTCCCAAGAGGATGAGGAGGAGGATGAGGAGGAGATGAACGAAGAAGAGGAGGATGATGAAGAAGAGGATGACGATGATGAGGAGGAGGAGGATGACGAAGAGGAAGACCTGAACACAGATTCTGAAGAATCGCTGCCTGACCCTGAGGGCCTGGCCACTAAAGATGAGGGGGAACCAGAGGAGGCTGCTTCTTCCACAGACCATGGTGATGCTTCCAGGCCACAGGGCGAGCCAGCTCCAGCCCTTACTCCACCCTCAGCTCCTGCTCCGGCTCCAGCTGCTGCCCCAGCCTCTACCATCACTCCAGCAGCTTCTCCTTAATCTTAGAGACAACAGCAGCAGTGGTTTGGTTTTGCTCTTACACAGAATTACTTAGAGGACCCCACATGAGGCAAGAACAAAGACAGGGATGGCAAATGAAAAAGAAACTCCGTGCCACGCACACGAGAGAGAGGAAGGAAGGAAACCCATAATCCACAGGCCCCATAAGAGAGACAGGTTTGCAGCGGGACTGGTGCTGCATCGCTTCATTCTGGAGATAACAGAACATGGGGGCAGGAGGCAGCAGAAAGATGCCCTTTTATACAGACATGAACCTCGAGGGCACCAGCTGCTTTTCCTTGCCCCCAAATGGTGCGTGGGGCCCGCGCCCATCTGGGGACCTTTTGTTATGGGTGGGGTTCTATCCCCCCATTTTTCTTTCTGGGTTTTATTTTTCCATGTTTTCAGTTGTACGATATTAATAATAATCTCCACTTCTTGGAGGGGGGTGGGTGGGAACAACAGGTAATGAATTGTAGACATATATATTTGTGTGTGTGTCTTCTCTCTATATATAATGTACGCACACACACACATATATAACATGCAAGGAATTGGTGTCACAAAGACAACTGGCTCAGCTTTTGCCAGTGGGAGGGAGGGGGCGAGGGGTGCCCTCTCTCCCCCCACCTTTCTCCCTCTCTCTCTCTTCTTTCTCCAGCATTAAATGGATGGCATCAGACAGCAAGGGTGGGAGTGGGTATTTATTGTCACATAAAAGAGGACGCATTAATGAATGAGCAGGGGTGGGAATGGGACACTCCTCTGTTCTTCCAGATCCTTTTTACTATTAATGATAATTTTGAATGCTATTTATACTGTAAAACTTTCTCTGTCTACAGCTGTAAGGCACCTCTTCCCATCCCTGCTGTTCTGCCTGTAGGGATTTAGCTGAAGTAACTCGGGAAGGGCACAGCGGGCAGTTAAAGGGTTTGTCACACTGGAGGACTGGGGTTAAACTCCCATCCAGTTCCATCTCATCCCAACCCCCAGGTGCTTCTCCTCTGTTGAGGGCGAGGCGTTTTTGTGGTGCTTCAGTATCCCCATCTCAGGAGGACTCAGTAGAGTCAGGAGGTTGTGAGCTGACACTCTGTGCCGCGGTGCAGCACAAGGAGCACCGTGCTCGCAGGAGAGCGTCCTAGCCATTAAAGCAGCCTTGAAAATACTACTTGCTCTCTGACCCATGCAGTCGTACAATGACAGCTTTGTCCCCACCCCAAGCTCTCCTCCCCAGCCTTTCACCAGGGATGGGCATGGCTTTCTGCACAGACTGAAATGTAGCTCTGGTGACTTCTGGGAGAGGGTGAAGGCACCACTGAAGAGGGAGGAGAGGGTAGGCAGGCATTTGGGATCCCTCTGCAGGACATCCTGCTCAGACTGGGGCTCCTTTGCTCAGCACTTAGTGGGGGACCGTTCTGCAGCAACCGCGGAGCTACTCACCCAGTCTTGGTTCTTGCAGCCACAAACCACAAGGCTGCTGCAACCTACACAGCACAGATAGGGGGGAGATGCCAGCAGAGGCCAGGATGTAGTCCAGCTAAAGAAATGAGTTATTTCTGGGTCCATGCTAATAAATTTTGCCACGTAGGGCTAATAGCTTGGGCACTGCATGAGCAAATGGAATTTACTGCATTGGGACCTGCCACCTCCAGAAGCTTGGGCTTTCCCCTGGTTGCAAGTGCTTCCCTGCCCTCTTTCCCTAGCCCAGTCTGGGAACACACACTACAGGAGGCTGCCCAGGACTCTTGACAGGTGAGGCAGCAGTGGTTTGACCCCAAATCCTCACCTGAGTCTGAGAAAGAGGGCTTGTCTGCATACACATGGGCTCCAGAAGAACTAGCCACATGAATTAGTTCTGGTAACAGCTATTTCAGCACCAGTCTGTAAGTATACCAGCCTAGCAAAAGGTTCCTTGTGTCTGAACTTTGTCTCTTTTTAAATCTAGTTACATTTTTTTTTTTTTTTTTCCTAACAACATGCAGCCCCCTATACAAGCACTTCAGCTCCAAGGGATCCCCATAATTTGTTTCCTCCCTGAACAGATAAAGGCCTCCAGGAGTTTAGGTTGCCTTTTTTTTTTTTTTTTTTTTTTTTTTTTTTTTTTTTTTTTTTTTTCCCCCCTGAGGAACTGGTGCAGATCAGGTCTGATTTATAAGCAGCTCAGCTGTGTAGATGTGGGGACAGAATGTTCAGATAATGTTTCAAAAGGAAAGGCAAAAAAAATTAAAGTTGTACAGTATTTTTTTCTGTAAAGGTTATTACTATATATAGAACAAAAGAGAAACAACCAATGCCAGGGGGATGAGGGGGGTCGCCTGCCTTCTGGAAAGCCCTTAGATACAGTTAATTGTGTGCAATTTTTTTTCCTTTTTTTTTTTTTCCTTTTCAATTTAGTGTTTGTTTGTAGGGGGTGGCAGGGGAGGGGGGCCTTAACTCTATGGTTTGAGGCTGACTTCACACTCCTAGCACTGACCGGAGCTGCACGATTCCGAATTTTAACTTGAATTTTGTAGAGATGAAACAAATGAAAAATGAAATATTGTTATGACTAGTTTGTAGTTTATTTAATACTTTGGAGTTCTTTTCCTCTATCAGTTATTTGTGTGGCTTTTATTTTTATAGGGTTTCATTTTTTTTTGTTTGTTTTTGTTTTGTTTGGTATATCCCCTGCCCTCTGCTGTGTGTTTTCTAGCACAACCAATTCTTGAATAGATTAAAGCTCCCGTTCCTGGGGCCGAGTGGGGTTTGAGGGCCTGGAATTTATAGATCTGGGACGGGGCAAAAATATTCTACTTTAATGGCATTTGCTTCAGGTTCTGTACTTGGACATTTTTCCCGTATTCTGCTACTCAGATACCATGGTGATGGGCTCCAAAAGGGCCCCCTGGATGTGACACATGCCCCATCTTGCAGACCAGGTGTTTTCACTTCGTACCCAGTGGATGTCACTGACTTCTGTGGGATAGGCTTGAGCCTGCTGCCCTCGATGCTGCATCCTGCAGGCTTTACAGGAAGGCTGCCTGTGAGTGCAGTTAGTGGGGGGAGCCTGCTCGCAGCAGCAAAGCAGGGGCCACTTTGGCCCCTCGGTACCACTCAGGGTAAGAGGGGCTGAGTCCCTGCTGCTCCAAGCTGGGAACCTGCACCCGGACGTGGTGTCTGTCCCTCTCCCCGGGTCCTATCCCGGCTCTGCTCACTGAATCACGCAAGACAGCGGGAGAAAGCAGAGGGGGAGAAGATCCCCATGCAGCGCACCGGGACAGCGCCCGCCGGCCCTTTCTCACCTCCTCCTGTGCAGCTGAGCGTGCCAGAGGGGCCTGTGTTATCTATGCACACCACTTTCTCCCCCAAGGCACCCTACTTCTCCCTGGTGTCTCAGCCTGTCTCCCCGTCCTTTATCACCTCTCTCCCAGCAGCTGGCACAGGGAATGATGCTTTCCCAAAAGGCTACAGCTGACCTCGGCCCCCGAGCAGGGCCTGACCCCGCAGGCCAGGTCCCCGCACACGGGCTCCTACCCCGGCGCGCTTCCTGTCCTGCCTTCCCCAAGCCTTGTTTCTGTAGAGCTCTTACTATGTCTATCTTTGCAACAACAACAAAAAAGTCAAGGAAGTTAAACCCGTCTTTTTGTTCTGCCATGTTAAGGCTTTAATTCAGCAAAACTCTTAAGCACACGTGTTCTGAACTGGCGTAGATTTAAGGCCATGCTTAAGTGCTTTTCTGAACAAAGGCCCCAACAGCACAAAGATCCCTCTTACAGCAAGGTGGTCTTTCACTCCGAGCTATCATATCAACAGGACTGTTAATACAATGCTGTTGAAATAAGTGCTTAAAAGAATGACCAGAGAAAGACAGAGAGATTCAACGAACTGTATGAGGAGGGGGGAAGAGGAGAGAGGAAATGGAACGGTTCTGTCCAAAACAAAATGACAAACAAACAAAATCAACCTTGAGATGGACCCTCCTGATTCTGCTACCATTCACTGCTGAAGAGCAAAAAATGAAATAAAATAAAAACTATTGACTAGATTGTTCATTCTAGCCACAAACTCAACTGGATTAAAGTCTGCGTGGAAGGAATTTTGTAAAGAAAAAAAAAAAAAAAGAAAAAAAATTTTCCAATGTAGCAAAAAAAAAAACTTTAAAAAAGAAAAAAAAAGAAAAAAAAAAGACAAAGAGGGAGAATTCTAGCCTTTTGTAATATCCATATTGCACACTAGGACTATAAGCCATTGCTAGCTCATTTTGAATTTTAAATGTGTAATTTTTTTGTTTTGTTGTTGTTTTATTTTTTTCTTTCCGTGGGGGAGGGGGGAAATAAATGCTTGAACCACCAATGCTCTTTTTAATGTTTTATAAATATGTATGTGTATATATATAAATATAAAAATAATATGTATGCACATATATATGTGTGTGTGTATATATCTATATGTATATACATATATATAGATATATAGATATATATATAGGTTTTGAGACAAAAATGCAGAAAGTGAAAAAAACACCCTAAACAGGATGGTGTGCTCTGATTTACTTGAATCTGGTCTCTTCAGCACCTGCGTTATTAAGAACTGAATATTTTTCCACTTGAATTTAGTGCTATTAGAAATTTAATATATGTGTTTTATTTATTTGATTTTTTTTTTGCATGACTGATGCAAGGTTTGACATTTTCACTCAATAAAAACTGGAAAAAAAAACAAAGTTTCAAGTGATGGAGTTGTCTTTTGATTGAGGAGGTGTTTTCTTTTTTGGACAGCTAGCAAGTCTCAGGGCAGACCAGGTCTTTTAAGGCACCACAGTCCTAGTAATGTCCCTGCACCCATTTTAGCAGCCACTCTTTTAGCACTATGGTGATAAGTGCAAAAAGAACAGAATTCTTTTTTTATGGACTCAGAGTTTTTAAGCAGCCCTGCAGTTTTACGTGAGGTGTTCAAGGCCCCTGATGGAAGTGATGTCTATGCCTCTGTGATTTGCTGAAGGGCAATGTGGATTAGAGATGCAGCTGCTGCATTTTGACTTCTCCCTTCCCACCTTGGCCTGCAACCCAGGGGTGGTGAACTGGGACCCGTGGTGGCACTGTGCTTACTGTAACCCACTTGAAACCTTACAGTGACATTCAAAGTCCCTAGAACCAATAGCTGTTTGACCATCACCCTAACAAAATAGAAACGAGCATGAATGAGACATCCTGGCTGCATGCAAGGGGCAGAACTAAGAGCTCCAGTAACAACTAAAGTGCACTGCGGAAGCCGTATGTTTTGATAGAACAGAGCAAGAACACACAAAACTCCACACTATGCATCCAAGATCTGAAAGAAAGCATTCCTTACCTGGCCACTCCATAGCTTCCTCCTGCTGCTGACACGTGTACACACCATGCGTCTGCAGTAAAGCGACTGCCGTTGGGGGTGAGGAAGTCTTGCAGGCAAGGCGTTGTCCTTACATCCACACAGAAACAGCCCTGCCTTGGAGCAGCCGTCCAGCAGTTGTGAGTGCTGACTGCGAAGGAACAATAGATCAGACAGAACCCTGGGTGCTGAATGCAGCTTGTCCCCACCAGCTTCATACCTGACACTCTCACTAAGCCTGGGCACTTCCACACCGGGCAGGTCTGGATCAGGCGCTCACCGCCAGCATCCTGCTCTGAACAACGCAGACAGGGAGAGGCAGCTGGTGCCATTTTACAAGGAGATGAGCAGGTTGCTTTGAAGAAAGAGCGTGTGTTCGCAGCACAGCAGGTGCTCCAAAGCAGTTACCTTGCTGGTACCCACTGGGTCATGGCATGCCCCTGAGTGTTCACCCCTCAGTGGAAAACCCCTTCAAGCACAAGTCCTTGTGGGACTCTGCCCACAGACCGTGACATAACCGTGCACAAGAGCTGCTCCTGTGTTGCCCCCGAGGTTGCTCCCATGAAGGCATGCAGGCTGCATGCACCCAGCTGCCTTTCTGGTACCAGTGGGTGTTCAGGTGCCTGTGTCCAGCCCCCTCAGCCTAATGGCACCCTCTGCCGTGCCCAGGAAACTGCACTGAGGACCTGGCCCAGTGTGAAACGTGGCTTTGATGCTGCCCTGCCCCACTGTCAAAGTGGTGGGGGGCAAGGAGCAATGGCAAAGTTCTTGTTTTACACAAAGAGAGCAAAGAAAACCCCTCCAGCTTTGTTCTTCTCCACCATCAAAGCAGCTGGGTGTCTGTGCATCACTTCCCTCTGCCACTGGTCAAGAGAACCCAGGAGCAGCACAGCGGAGCCTGCCAAGCCTGATGCACTGGCAGCCGCTGCCTCCTTATTAACAGGGAGGATTAGACCTCTCTCTTTCAAAGCCCCCTGGTTGCTCTGCTGCAGCTCCCAGCCACCCTGTTTTCAGATGTCATTATCTGAACACGCTCCTAATCCAACCTAGGAGCACAGAGGTTTGTTCTCACTGGAGCTCTGCCCACAGCACGCAAGATACTTACATCACGGTGTTTCCAGGGGGGCACAACACGACTCACGATTTGGAAGCTCTTGCTGGAACTTGCCTGCTCTCTGTGGAACTCTCACTGCACTTCATAAAAGAAGTTGTGGGAGAAGCAGCAAGCTGAACAAATCAAAGGCTCATTACTGTGTTCCTTCCAAGTCCTCACAACTAGTGATGCTCTGCACCCAGCCCCTGCACGGAAAGGAAAAGCAGCAGACACCCAGCGAGGCTGCTTGATTTGAAGTCTGGACAAAACTGTTGCTGCTTCTGTTATACACTGATTACATTGAGCCAATCCGTGTAACAGCGCATTTCTGAGTGCAGAACCCTGCAGTTAACACATAAGCACAAGAACTACACTGTTGGTTTTACAGAAGGCACTGGATATCTGCTTTTGAGCATGCTGTGAGCCTTGCCTAGCACCCACCAACACAGGCACCCGCAGCGGGAATATCCCTTGGCACCAGCCCAAACGTACAGCTCAGATAGAGGAGCCCGGCTGTCCCTTTCCAAATGATTCACAGTCTTAAAACCAAAACAGGCAGCAAAAGGTCAATTACCTCAAACGAAGAAGCATTCAAAGTATTCTAGGATGCAGAATGGGAGACCAGATGGTTCTGCTGCTGCTTCCCATCATCCTGTTTTTTAGATGTCATTAAACAAACGTGCCTAGTCCAGCCTTAGCACAGAGACCTGCCCTTGTTGGAGCCATATGGGCCAATATGGACAGAAATAAAGACAACAGAATAGCAATGTTGGCCTAGAATAAGGGTAACAACCATCCTGGTGGCTCAGAAAGATGATCATTGCAATTTGCCCAACTACTTACTACAAACAACCCAGCACGGATATGTATGTGGATTACTAGGAAAATAGTACTTCGGGTTACACCTCTCCCTATGTCCCAGATCTACAAGGAACAGTTTTCATACTGTGGCAGGCGTTTACTTAATTTGCTGCAATCTTTCTTACAAGCTCATCAGCTCCAGCCTCAGCTCCTCTTTAGTCAAGCAGCACACGGCCATCCCACGGGGAGCAGCAAGGGGACCAGAATGCAGAGCAGCAGGCACAGGGCAGCCAGCAGTCGCCAGCAGGTGTGCAGAGCTGGTGCGAGTGCCACAGAAACACTCCTCAGCTTGCTCAGCTGAGCAGAGAATGCAGGAAAGTATGCCTGGCTGGGAGGAGGATATTTACTCTGGTAGCACAATGCCTCCTACACCCAGGCAGAAGGAAATTTAGAATTTTGATGCTTACTGGTACAGAGGAAAGGCAGCTGTTATGACGCACACACATACTGGGCATAACTGAGAGCTTGCAAGGTCCGAGGCCCAACACTGGCTTCCTGCAGCATGCTGACATTAAGAAAGGTCTGGAGACTTGCTGGGGAAATAGGTCGGTTAGAGGTTAGATACCTCTAGAGAATGAAATTAGGAATGGAGTAGGATTTTAGCACAGAGGAGCTGCAGTCAGGTCCCTGGGTGTGAGTCTGCCCGGGGAGCCCACGGGAGCCCAGTTTAAGTGGACTCCATAGGGCAGGAAAGGGGAGGAGCTACAAGCGTGCTGCTGCAGCTCCAGGGCATCCTGCTGCTGAGGAAGTGGGACCTGCCTCTGATCCGGCGGCAGGGCCAGAGGCTCCCAGCTCTCCTAGAAGACTGGCAAGAATTATTCCAACACATCCTCCTGCCTGTAACAGGACAAGGGGCCAGAAGTAGGCACTTTGACAAAACACAGACACAAAAGGGGTGGTGGTGGGGAAACCATACAATGGAGAGAAGAAAAAAAAAGGGATTGAGCCAACCTTTAGGTAGATTGCCCAGGTATGAGAGCTAAGATAGAAACCAGTCATTAACAGATAACAAGTGGCTAATAGAGTATAAATGTTTTAAGACTTCCCAGCTGGGTATTGGACATAATAACACAAAGCACAAATCCTCTCCATGAAGTAAGCGTCTGCACCAGCAGTGCTGCTATATGGTACACACAGACTGCATCAACTGCTTGTGTCACAGCTGAGTTTTGTGCTTGAACGTCTGGGCTGTTGCACACAGGCACAACACTTCACAAACCTGCAGATCCCTTTTTGAAAGACCACGGGAAGCCCTTTCACAGAGGGAGCTCTAAGGAAAAAGGGAGGGAGAGGAGCTAATCAAATCTCTCCCTCACTCTTCCTTCTCCCCCCCAGCCTGTATGCCATTGAAGACTGACGCTAAAACTTGACAATAAAATCTCACATCACCTTCAATGGGAACATGAACTTTAAAGACTTCCCTGAAAGTCAATGAGCAGCTCATACTTATTCCATGCAAAAAAAGCATACAGAATTTTTGGGAGTTCCACATATGCGCACACACACTCTGCAGGCAGCAACCCCTACCAAAGGGCTTGGGGGCTGGCCAAGAGGGCAGAAAGGCACCGCTCGGCATTTGCAGCGGATGCTGGAAGGGAGTACGAGTTCTTCTTGGTGACAAGAAGGGGGCTCGCTGACGTCCCTACCACATGTCCTCCCACACAGGGCCAGCAGCAGCTCAGCAGACGGGAGCAGGGCCCTGTCCCCAGGCAGGCAGGGTGCCCTGGCACCTCTGGTCCTGCTCCTGTCCCTGAAGAGCCCCAGCCCCATCCTGGCTGAGGAGGGGTGGCCGATGAAAGCGGCTTCCCTCCTTCCTTTTGCTCTTTTTTGGCAAGGAAACTTTTAAACAAACAAATGAAGAAACACTGAGGATTTAAGTAAACAGACAAAGATTTATCTGACAGGCAGACTAAGGAGCCTTGCCCTGCCCCCTTCCCCTCCCACAGGGCAGAGCGCTGCCTCATGCTCTCGCTACCAACAGCTTCTGCCCAAGCCCTTGCTGCCTCCAGCAGCCCTTAGGACCCTCCGGCAATGCCAGGCCACAGCCAAGCTCTGCAGTCATTACGGATCAGAGGGAATAGAACAAAGCCATTGGATCTGTGGCCAAAGCGAGCCAGAGAGCCCCTCACAGGGGAGCGAGCCCAGTGCCAGGCACCGATCCTGCAGCCACAAAGAGCTGGTATCACTGTACAGCAAGGAATAGATGCAAAAACAAAGAAGCAAGCAGGCAAATGGGCATGCAGAGAAGAAACCTGCTGTTCACACTGCATGAGGGCAGGAAGCACAGAACAGTTCATCTGCACTGGAAAGCGGCAGCAGTTCAGCATGTAGACTTTTGTGCATGCACGTGCCAGTGTAAACTGCTTTATCTAAAGCAAACCTGTTCAAAGAGATGGAAGAATGTCCACCCAAGAATTTTCTCTAGTTTAATTAAACCAGTTACAGAAATTAATTTTAAAGAGGTGTTACACTGGCTCCTCGCTGATAAAACCTCAGTGCTAGCTTATCAAAGTAGAGGCATAAAGTTGGAAGCAGTCTGTCTGAAGGGGCAGAGAGCAAAAGGGAAGAGGAGCAGGCAACAGGAGGTGGGCAGGCATGATGGCAGGCTGCAACCAGCACCAGGGATGCTGCACAGACATGCCAGGCAGACAGTGACTGAGAGACGGACAAGCGGGCTGGCAAAGTGACAGACACCAAAAGAAAAACAGGCAGCAAATAAGCCAGTCGTACTCCTAGATGCTCTGAATCAGTCCTAACCAGCCAATCACCTCCTCGCTCAGGAGGCACAGTCCTAGAGAAAAGCAAGTATTTTATCTAAAACAGGAAAAAAAAAGCCATGTCAACTGCCCCCCCACTCCTTTTTGGGCATGTTCTTGCAGCTAGCATCGTAAAAGATCTCTCATAATTTGCACAGAAACAGAAGGAAAAAAAAAAAAAAAAAAAAACCACTAACAGAATAGTTAAATCCTTCAGCAGATGCAGAAAAGAGGGGCTTGGAGGGAAAACAGGGACATTCTTCTAAGATGCTCCATACTGTAAGTAACCCCTGAGCAGTCCTTACAAAGAGTTTGGGGAGATTTTTGGTCTGAAAGACACTTTACAAAAATAAATTGTAATTGAGTTTAATAATCTTCCACTTTCCAGAAAGGGCCTGACAGATGCTGCCTAGTGCTCACTTCTGCCCCATTTCAAATATTTTTACCTTATTAGGATAAAATATATTATTTTTCTAATGAAAGGATTTTTTTTTTTTTTCCAAAGAGCCAGTTTTCCCTTCGTCCAGCTGGTGCCTTTATTAGGTTAGTGCTTGCTCCCTTTTGGGGATGGGATTGTTTTCCTCCCTGAGCTGGAGAGACCATGCCAGCCCCTCAGTCTACAAGTGCACAGCTCAGGGCTTCTACTGCACAGCAAGTGAAGGGCTTGCGCTCTGCCCTCCATCTTTCCTCTTCCCTGCTACCCCTAAATCCACCTTAGGTACACTTCCACAATTTTATTTTATTTTGACAGCGTAGGTAGTGGTAAGGGCCAGCCTCTCATCGGCAGAAGAGGTGGACACAGCTCAAAAGGTACCTACAAAGGCACCTGAGGAAGCATAACAGTCTGGGAGATGTGAGGATGAAAGGGAAAAGGAAAAAAGCTGGACGCTCTCTCCTGTGCCCTCAGGTAAATAATTTCCTCCATTTCACCTCCCAGCATTGCTTTATTTATGTTTCCAGTCCCTCTAAGCCAAGTCCCTCTCTTCATTTGCACCTGCGGTGGGACAGAGCTCAAGTCCAGGCTGGAAGGCACTCAGCTCAAGCTTAATACCAGTTTTTTGCATGCCGCGTCACCACCACATACAATTTGTGCTGCACATAAGGCTCCACCACACGGAAGGGACCTTCCAAAGGTCCCTTCCAAACCTTGACTTTAACACTGCAGGTCTGCAACAAAAAGCTTCCCCAGCCTTGCTGTCCAGCCCAGTTTTTCCCCAGGCATCACACTGCCCCACCAAAGGGAAGGCAAAGGCAGCCTCTACTCCTGCAGTAGGCACTGCAAATGAGCACCAGAGCAGACACAGACCGGGCTTTTTCCCAGCCTTACTCCAGGCAGCAGCCCAGCCTGCGCTGCGCTCCCTCCAACCAGCGCAGCCCTGCTGGCCACCCTGCCAGCACACCCTATAATCAGGGTGAGGTACCCCAGCAGTGCAGCCAGTTCCCCCACTCTATTGAGGACAAAAGCAAGAGAGAACATATTAAAAAAGCACTTACTTCTCAGAAGCATCTGAGTTGCACTGTACAAAGCCCACATCTAAAATGTCTGCCTCTAAGCCAGAACAGTGATGAAGCTCACTGCCCACAGCTGTGCAGTCAGGGCCATCAGCAGCAGGGCAATCAGGAAGAGTGGCTGCAGCTGGGCTGCAATCACTTGTACTGTAGGGCCCAGCTGGTAAGGGGGCAGGGGGTTTTCTGTGAGTTGAAGGACCTAGCATGAAACCTGGTTCACAAATTTGCGTTCTTTACAGCTTGTATTTGTCACATCTCAGTATTCACCAACTGGTATTTTTTGCCAACATGTGGGGAAACTGAGGCACAGTACAAGTAGAATGCTCTGTGAAATGTTGTGCAGCAAAAAGCACAAGGAACCCTGCAGTCCGCCCCCTTCCTTATGATCCCAAACCCTGTTAGGTTACACTCTGAGCATGCAAAAGGCAATACATGAATTCTTCCTCCTTCTGACAAAGATGCACATAGGGCTCATTTTTCACATCTGGAGGTGAGGAGGGTTGGGCAAAGACAATCAGGAGACACGTCTCAATCCTTTCGAAACCACTTTTTGCATTTTTTGAGTTTCCCACATTTCTCTTTCAGCTATCAAAAATGGAGTATCCTGTATCCTCAAATTACTGGAAAGCACCAGCCCGACATTATTTCCTCTAGGGGAAAGCACAGGTTCACAGGGTTTCACTAGAAAGTGTTCAAATGACACTGTTCACGGTACCAAGAACCTATAGAAACTATGCTGCAAACCCACCAAACTCACCTACCCGAGCTGTTACTCTTCTTCCTGTGTCAAAACCAAGGCTGGTTACACTGCAAACTACAGTCCTTGAGTAAGCAGAGGGTGGGTGACTGCTTGTGCCATCTGTTTGGTTCTGTAGAAAAAGGGTTCACTACCTGGTCATCTTTCAGCTAACATGATGCCACTCTCAGTGCCCACTGTCCAGTGGGCTAAACATTTCACACAGCAGCTGATCTAAGAAGCTTGTTTCTAGCCAAAAAAGAAAAATAAAATAATCACAAGTTAGCAGACAGTCTACATGGTTCATCAGGACCAAAATACTTGCCCTAAAACTCTTGCAATGCTGAAAGGAAAGACGAGAAATTAGAGATTAAGGAGTGACACTCATGATTCCGAAGAATACCAGCTGGTAAGAAGGTCTGTCTTCTTCCAAATTCTCTGCTGGTGGGTTGGATCTCTTCAACAAAGTACACCAGACCCCATCAGCAGCTGAAGGCCCAGAGTTAGATTTTTTCAGCTATGGGCTATAAGGGAGTTTTCTGAGATTTGTATCAGGTTGGAGAAAGGAAAAAAATGTGACCTATTCAGCTGGCAAAGGTTGTAAGAAACAAAAGCTAAGGGAGTGAAAAGGGCAGCTGAGGAAAACTGCCTTTTACTCTGCACCAGAAATCTGAAGGCAAATGACTCGAACACTGGTAACATAGTAGAAAAGGGGGGAAAAATGAACCCGCAGGGATGGTTGTACTGTAAACCTCGTAAGTCACCCTGCAAGGCACATACCTCAGCAACATATTTTCCACATTTCACCAACTGCTGTTGTCCAGGCACTTTCTATTTTCAAAACCTTCTATGTATATAAAACATACACAGGCAGGACAATACTTTTTCATTACATCCCTGTGTTCAGTTGTGTTTTCTTTTCACAAGGATTCTTGGCTTGGAGAAACGAAAAGTGCCATCTCTTAATAAAAGCCTGTCCTTTTAAACACTTTCAAATTTGCCCTGTTTTAGCTAAACGTGACGTTCTTTGTGAACGTTAAACAGCGGAGAGAGACGGAGAGGGAAACGCACACACACACACTCTCTCACTCACTCCTGGGGAAGATATTCGTCCATTTAAGGAATGAGAAATCATCACATTCAGCAGCAGGTCTAAATACAGTAATATGAAGGTCCTTTTCGCTCCCCCTGAGCAGGAAAATGTCACTGTGTACCAGACACCCAAATACTCAGGAATCAAGTAAATCCCTCATTTTTAAAGAGGGAGCCAAATACTTCTGTTGCACAAAGATGGAACTGCTGTAGCTACGAGCTGCTGCACGCCATTTCTTTCAATGGCTTCTGTACTGACATGGCAGGGTTAGACCAGTCACGGGACACGGCACAGCATTCCCTGCCGGCAGATAAGACTCAGGGCCATGGGATATCTCACACGCTGCCTTCAGCACCTCCTGCTGCCGGGGTGGAACGGAGTGCAGTGCAGCAGAGTGCAGTGCAGTGTTCTGCACCCTGCAGAGCCTCCTGCTGGGAGGAAGGGGGCCAGAGTAGCTGCATTTTACTCACCGATGATGCATCATCTCACCCTCTGCAACAACAGAGGCAACCTAGAATTACAGTGGTGTTGCAGCTATATACACTGTGCTTTATGTTGCACTTCACCATTCTCTGCACTGCCTCCTGTGACATAATCTAGGACTGGAGCGGCTAGAAAATAAACCAACCATAAATGTCCATCAGAAAACATTTTATAAGGAGTGAATTTCTCCTGTAACCTCCCCTCTTCCCTCCCTTTACCACCCTGCATATTTCTCCCCAAGAAAGAGCCACAGCAATCCAGTAACAGCCTGGTGTTAAATAGTGGTAACTTATATTTATTACAATTATATACAATCGTATTTTATATTTGAAATCTATACATGATCACACAGACGAGCACGCTTGCTTGGTGAGGACAGTGAGACTCAGTTGTTACAAGAATTGCTCCGCTCAGAAGCTCTGATGCAGTGAATAATATAATTGGACACCACCATTTTAACAGCTGAGAACACAATGCTGCAAATGAGAGGTTTCAAAATTCACCGTTTTGATTTGTATATAGCCCCAACGGGGCAAAAATGGCTGGACTGGGCAAGAAGGGCCAGTGGTGTACCTCAGAGCTGGAATTGTTCTCTCTTCTGTAAGGATTGCCTTGCTGAAGCAGGTGCCTGTCACTGGGTAGGTGCAAGTCTCAGCTGACCATTTATCAGAGTTTTCTCCTCATTTAGGGAGAAAAACAAGCTAAGAACCATTGCAAAGATTCAAAATTAACCAATTATTTCAGCATCTGATATAATCTCATTCAGGGCAAGTATCAATAAAATATAAGATGTCAAAAACGGATGTGAGCTCCTTGTCTTTGGAGGAAGAAGGGTTGTAATTCAGATGAGTGGGGTCATTTTTTAAAGCCTCCTTTTACTGGGGAGCAATCAGTAACAAAGCCACCTGTTCTCTTGCATTTTACTGTGGCCATGAAACCTGAACTTGGTCCCTAGCAAAAGGCCACTTTGATGAGTGGAAGGGAACATGTGGGGTGGAAGTAGCGTTCTTTGGACCCCACAAGAATTTTAGTGTTTTTAAATGCTAGGTAGTTTCAGGAATTTGAAGCTTGACATAAGGCTTGGAAGAAAGTGGCTGAGACTGTGATCTGGTGAGGAATTCAGGATTAAAATGGTTTTTTTTGGTGATAGAATACCAATTATTTTGAGAAATGTAACGGAGTATTTTGGGCAACAGTGACAACTGATTTGGGGATTATGTGGGGATTAAAGTCTGGTGAAATCAAAGAGCTCAAGGCAGACAGGTTTCTGAAATTGGATAGGAAGACTCTAGGATGCAGCAAAGAGGCTGACCACTTCAGGAGAGATGCTGGGTGTTTTTGTAAGGGGACTTACTCTGTTGCTCTGGTGCATGGTAAGGCGATTGGTCTTCCAGCCTAGGCAGTGACCCCAGCTCATGGGGAGATGGGCCTGGGAGGAGAGAAGAAGCCACTGCAATGCTGCACAGCCCTGTGGTGAAACAGGGCCCACCTTGTTCACCGGGCAATCATGACCCTACTCAAGGTCAATCATGGAAGAATCACTGGAAGGGATGGTGGCACTCCACAAAATGGGAGAGGCACCGGGGACAGTGCAGGAGGCTAGGGAAGATGTACAGCAGCAGCAGCAGAAGCCATGGCGCTTTAGTCAATCTCATTCTCATTGCTGGCCCCCTCAGGTCTTCGTAGCTTTTCCACCTGCTCATTAATTTGCCCATCCCCTCCTCTCCGGTCCTCAGTCTGGACACCCAGACATTCCTCCTCATCCACATGGCTCACGTCATCATCCTCATCGTCCTCTTCCTCCTCTTCGTTCCTTTTGTTTTCCCTTTTCTCCTCCTCACCCTGCACCTCCATCCGCACTTGGCTCTTGACATCAATCACTGCCTTGTTCCCTTCCTCAGTGCTCAGCAGATGGCAGCTGACCTTTGAACCCTCAGGGCTGTGGTTCTCCTTGACTGGTGAGGAGGTGGTAGACTCGTTGCTGACAGGTGAGATGTCACTGCTGCTGTTATGGTTGGCAACAACAGGGTTGGAAGGCGAGCTTGGCTTCACTGGGATCTGCCATGATGGGATCTTAGGAGCCGAAGGGGAGGGAGGGAACTGCCTCCTTGGGGAAGAGAAGGGTGGGAAGAAAAGGAAAGAAAGGGGCTTTTATTAAAAAGAGGGGTTATCATTAGAAAATATCATTTGTACTTGGGAAGCCATGTAAAACAGGACTGAAACTTCAACGAACAACAACAAGGCCACTTCACTTCTTCAGCCAGAATCTCAAAGTGCTTTACAAGCACCCAGTAATTGAGTCTGAAATGATCTTGTTTGGCCAATTTCATAGAGTAAGTTAGCACTCAGGAATGCTGCCTCTGGAAAGACATGGGTGTCCCTTATAAAACAATCACTAATTAATTGGAAAGGAAAATTCCCACTGGAGCAAGAAGTCAGAGGAATCAGCTCCTTGTGCCTCAGCCAAGAAATTTCACCACCTGGCTCTCACCTCCACTGAGATACACAGCTATTGCATGCTGGCTCATTACAATCCAGAGCTTATCTCCTAGTCCCAGCATGCACTTCACATGTTTGGGCCAGATCCTGGCTGCTGCAAACTGGTTCAGCTTCTCTGATTTGAATGGAGACGATCTGGCTTGCACCAGCTGAGAAGCTGGCTGCCCTGTCCTCTGTGAGTCCTCTCCAGGTGGGCTTTAAGTACTTGACAGTGCTAGGCTAAGGCCCAGCTCTAAAAAGAAAATGTAAATACCAAAAAGGACAAATACAAATGCAGTAGTGAGCATTGGTGCCCTCAGAAAGTGATCCATCATGAAGAGTTAAGCAAAAAAAGCACGTCTGGTCTGGTACTCCCCATGCATCCTTGCTTTTTACTGGGAGAGTGGGAGTGTGAAGAGGTATCAAATCCATCTCTGGAACAGATGCTGTGTGGCAGGGAGTTCTCATGCTCCTCAGGTGAACTGGCAGTGCCATGGGTAAAAGCAGAGCAGACCAAGGCTAGTTACTGTCCTACAGTGAGTGCTTGAACACAGGAGTCCACTTTCATAGACTGAACTAGGGACAGCAGTTGCTCTCATCTCTCTTCTCACTGCCACCACTAGCCACAGAAGAATCTGCAGCTCCTGTGAGTGCAATATGCTGATGTCTGCATTATTCAACCAGTATCATAAATGCAATCAACAAATTCTGTCTGGAAACTTTCTTGGCTCCAGTGTTGTTGCTGCCTCCTCACTGCAGAATCATTTTCCTTTTTATTAAAGAATCGACAACAAAAAAGGCTTTTATCCCTAAAGCACTTACCCCTAAGCTGCATAGAAGTGTGATTTTTCCCTAATGACAGCTCTCGCCCTTGCCCACTCTGGAGAGCTGCTGTTACTCTGCTGCTGGCCATCAGTAGACAGCAGAAAGACTTTATGACAAATGCATAAATAAAAGAGGGAACCCTCCTCAACAGAAAGGTAAGCCCCTCTGCTTCCTATTTGCCCAGCCTCACAAGTAGAGGCCTAAGATGAACAGGTCTGTAATCTCTGGGCAATTTTCTTATTGCTGAAGAGATGTCATTAACTAGTGCTCTCTCCCCAGCAGTGATGCCTGTATAACCCAACTGAACAGACAGTAACTTTGTATGTGTCCCCAGTCCTCCAAAGCTTTCTACTGTGACTCCTGGTGGAAAAGGAAGTGTGGTGAGAATTTAACAGAATATTAAAGCCAATACACTTTGGCAACACCTGCTGAGATCCAGAACATGTCTAGTCCAATCACAAACTGGTCCTTGAAGTCCGCCTCCTAGGAAAAAAATTACTTGAGAAGACTTACTTACATGAAGAAGGAGGTTAGGGAGTCATATCAGAATGAAAGGATCAATAGCTGAAAAGCTTGATAAGGTCTTAAGTAGTGTTTTCAGAAAAAAAGAATTTCCTCAAACTGAGATCTGATTCCTCTTCTTACGACTGTCCCATTGGCTGGGATTTGTATCACTGCATTCCAGACACCTGCAGTATAAGATGTCTGTACCCGGGCTGAGGTTCAGCTGAAGTGCAACTCATCCTGGTTACGCCCTAATCACGAACAGGTCAGATGAACTGCATCCACCAGTGGTTCTCTCTCTGTAACAGAACAAAGGTGGCTAGCTCATATGCAGTCAACCCCTCAAACTAGGTGAGAGGCATCCTCCCTGTGGTGAATGGCAGAGAATTCCTCTAGCGCAAAAAGAAAAAATCTTATTAATTATTAATTACCCAAAGCGCTTTGTGATTTAAGGCAGATTTGAAAAGCATTTTGAGACCTGCAAATAGAAAGTGATAGTGGAGTGCAAAGTGGTATTATTAAAATAGCAGTAAGAGGATACAGAGCTAGTTCCTGTTGGAAATGCTTTTCCTCTCTATGACTGAGAGAATCCCAGGAAGCAACTCTTCCCTGCACAGCCATCTTCTGCCAACATATTCCAACCATACCTGTTCAGGAGGAGTCCTTTTAACGAGTAGATCTCAGATTTCAATTCATTAATATTCTGTGACTCCAAAATCCAGTTGGTGGAAGTTGTGGCCTATAAATGGAAAAGAAGATATAAAGATCAAAGCATGAACAGAGATACAGCTCAAAAACGTCACTTTTTTTCTATCTCATCTTCCCTCTCCTCCCATCTGGGAATCTCAAGCACTGGGGATAAGCTCTATCATCTAAAATCTCAGATCTGAGTAAAACAACTTCCACAATGAAGAAGGACCTGAATGGATCCCCACAATAATCAGAAATAGTAACTGTTTCAAGGTGCTCAGACTATTCAAATATTTGCTTTCAGTTTTGGGGACTAATTAATCTTGTTTCTAACAACCATTGCTGAAGCATCTCAAGGGTACTTTTTTTTTTTTTTTCCCCTTAGAAGGCAGCCAGCACTTGTGAGAATTCAGACTAAGCAAGCTCTGCACAGCATGTTTTCCACCAGCATATCAGACAGAGGAGAATACACAAAGGCATAAACCAAATTATTTGGCACTGACCTATGAAATGATTTCTAGAGAAGAACTAGGATCCAGAAAGGCAGTGGGAGGTGCACTGAACCAGGTCCTTTACTCTTTGCTGTGCCTGCACTTAGCTGAGGCAATAGATTCAAATATTATATATCAGCAACTGGTTTAAAACTACTCCCTCATCTCTTCTAGATCATGAAATAAAGAGTCAACTTATCTGCATTCAGTGGTATTTAGAGGTGGACTGATAACTTATGCTTAAAAGCTCCAAAAACTTTTTGCACTCGATCTGAACAATTAAACTATGCTTGAGTTACCAGATTGTATCTCCAGGAAGCAGCTGGACTAGGCACTGTCTCTCGGATATTTCAAAGCAAGGAATGCAATTTGGTGGGGAAAGATGATAAGTAACTCATGGAAGCTGCTGTCAGCACTGCATCAGAATTGCTATGGGATATCAGGCAGAGATTACAGTAAGGTAACAATTGAAGAGAACATGCTGCAGACAATACTTTGGACAATTTTTCTTTTTTGGGACCAAAGAACACTCACGTCTGGTACTTCCTATAGTAATTTCTGCTAAAAGCCTTTAGGAATAAATGCATTCATGAGCATTTCTCCAGAGATGCTCCTAGTAAATTCCCTGATGAAGGAAGCCAGGACTGGAATAATAAAAAACTCCTCCTTGCCAGCTCCTGCTAGCTGTAGCCAGGATTGGTTGCTCCTACTTACTCCTCAACCAGAGTTCAGCCAGTGCTGAACAACCCTGAACACCTTCACAGCCAGCACTCCTGACAGTGACTTCTGGGCTGTGAACCCAGTGAGCTGGGAGAGGCTCAGTGTGTAGTAGCTCAGACACACACAGATGAGTTCCCTTGGGATTCACACTCCCAGCCCTCAGACAACAAGAATCCAGGAGCCACTGTTCTGGCTCTCCAAGACCTTGAAAGCTACAGCAGCACATTAACAAGGGAGTGATTTCCACTCACTGGCCTGCAAAGGACTCAAATTTCCAAAACACATATGGTGCCAGAT
>VXAV01000773.1:594-17130 GCA_013399715.1 Alectura lathami | reverse complement strand
AAGACCTTGAAAGCTACAGCAGCACATTAACAAGGGAGTGATTTCCACTCACTGGCCTGCAAAGGACTCAAATTTCCAAAACACATATGGTGCCAGATGCCTAGGATTTAGAAATAAAATCTGACATCTGGGGCTTTTTAGCCAGTCTCTTTAAAAAACAGTTGTAGAAAATTCAAGCCTTGAATTTTTATGTACGTTTTTTAATTACTTAAAGTCCCTCTTTTTAATTTTTTACAGCATGCCAGTAGGAGTTTGAAAAGCAGATATAAAAACTTACATTACAGCTGAGAAAACACAGCTTTTATTCTTTGGTTTGTGGGCTTGCCCAAGTTTTTCTTTGTACACATGAGGTTTAGATATCATAACAACGTGTGCTACCATTTCATTGCGGGGGGTGAGGGGGGAGGAAAAACTTCTTTAAGACTTTCTAAACCACCAAGACTCTTATGCCCTTTTTCCTTCTTAAAGCTCAACATGTGGCCTTAATCTTAACACTTACGACCTGAAAACAGTTTTCCAATTTCCGGATTGGCTCCAGGCCACTGTCAGGCCACAGTTCCCAAGGAAAATTGAAGCGGAGTGTTGTGACCATAAACTGACTTTCATGGTTGGGTTTACAGCTGTGCCACTGAAGGATTCCTACTGTACAGTGTGCACACCACATAGTCAGCTGTGGCCCACAGTTACACACCATCAAAGGGTTTGTATGAGCTTAAAAGTATAGGTATGGGGAGAAGACAACCGCTCATGCTACAGACAGAAGATAACAAGGCATTGTGTAAGGGATTTAATAGTAGAAGGAATAATCTCTCCCTGCACTAAGAATACTGAAAGATGACTGGAACTTGAATAATCCCAAGTTTGTGAGTGAAATGAAGATGTCATCTCTTTGTGACTGGATCAAATCCATCCCACCTCACATCTAACCAACAGCCTCTGGCTGACAGAATGCTTAGGCCAATAGCTGCAAATTACTTCAGAGACAAACAGTACTGTCTCATTGCCAGAAGGAAACAACTTTGGTTAAAATCAGTTACCCAGAACCACGGGTAACTATACAAACCAGCCAGAACTGGTGCTTTAAACAGACAGCTGATGTAGATGTCAGATTCAAAGAAACTGGTAGGGGACAGGACAGAGATGAAGGCTGGATTGTGAACCTAACAAGGTGCTTTTCATGTGGACACAAAAGAAGCCATGCATCTTCTGGATGGTGATGTTCTAATGGTGAGGAGTAGAAGGTGGATACCTTAGAAGCAGCCAGTTCTTGGGTGAGCTCCTGGATTTTTTGTTGTTGCTGGATTAGCAGTTCCTGGACAGCTGCTAAAGTTGTCTGTAACTGAGTCACTGTGAGGGAAAAAGCAGGAGAGTGTTAAACTGAGATACNTCTACGCCCGCCTGCTCACTTTAATCCATATGATTTATCTGCACTATGGGTAATCTACCTGCACTGCATCTAACCTCCAGTATTTCTAGTTTATCTTTCCATTGTATAGACGTCTATAGCCCACAGTATATCCGTCCAAAACCTCTCCCTTCTAATTATATTGGTTTATGATTTGTACATCTCCCTGAACTTATACAATGTTTGTACCATTTATCTATCTCCAGCCTCACACAGGCAAACTCTGGGGCTAGCTCCAACCTGGAAAGAGGCTGGTCTCAGGATTGACCTCAGGGTACCACCAGAAATGAAAGATACCTGTCTTCTCACCCTCCACTAAAAAGTGTAATCAGCATCCTCCCACACTCAGTCCACCAGCTCCTTCACCCCAACATCTTTAACAAACACTGCTGAAAATCTCACCTTTTTTAATCCCATCAACTGCATATACTTTGTGCATTTTCCCTTCTATTTCAAAAGAACACCCAGTATTTCCCTCCTACACCCCAGCAAACGCTGAAGAACAACTGCTAGACTCAACTCCAGTTGCAGGAGAACTTTTTCTACAATGGTACTTTATCCAAAGCTTCCAGGCAGTAAACAAGCTGGTAAAATAAAATAAAATTAAAAACTCTACTGGTGTGACAGGTAACAGCTAATCCAGACCATCATTTGGGCATCGGGTAATGAACAGGCACCCCATAGAGTCAATAACAGAGAAGGTGGCTAAGGTCAGGGAGGCACAGTAATTACAGACTTTCCTGACCCTGCCTTGGATTTTTAGATGGAAGGTGGGGGGAAAACACCAAAAAAAAAGCCCCTGAAAACATCAGAGAAGCAGAAATTAAAAATGAACTTTACAGCCCTCCGAAAGGCTGTCATTTTATTCCCCTTATTAATATTCTGAGGTTGGGAGCCTTTCCGTAAAAACATAATTAATTGAGGCCGTGCCGACAGTAAACAAGCAATTTCAAATTAAACCGAAATGACGGCGGCTTCATTTGCAAATGTGAACAGATTCTCAGAGCAGATAAATGAAGTCACCACATAAAGTGGAGATGGAGGGAAAGAAGAGGGTGGGGGTCTTGGCAGAATGGAGGATACAGGGAGAAGGGCTTTGAGGAGTGAATTGATGGAGTCATTAATCTTTACCTGTCTGTGTCACACTGCCACTCATCTCAGCGATGTTTGACTCAATCCTCTGAAGTTGTTTCCTATCTTCTTTGCCTCCCATGATGAGAGGGAGTAGGTATTTCTGCATGGAGTACACAAACTTTTTTAGGAAATAGGGACATGCAAAGCAAATCTTCCTGAAACATCCTCAAAGCCCACAATCCAAACCTCACCCTTTATCACAGAGCCAGGGATCATTTATCCACACACCTGGCTGGAAGAAGAAATTCCTTCTAAAGCAGGCATTAAAAGAAATGCAGAAGAGAAGATATGAGTTCTGTGGTTATATTTTTGGGGGTGCTGAAAAACAGTTCATAACTCTGTCCAATGTTTCCTGGGACAGCTCTGTCTAGAGAAAAACCATGACATACAGAATACAATTTCAGATTTTATGTTTAAATATGAGCACACTGATGTTTCACAGTATTTGAGCTGTATCAACAAGGCAAGAAATGCAGAAGCTGGGAGAAGAGGTGAAAGACCCTGGAAAGGACAGAGGAAGCACAAGAGAGGGAACAGAAGTCTGGCATTGGGAGGGTTAGAGTTGTGGAGGGAAAAGCAGAGATCTGGAGAAACAAAGATTTGAAGAAAATGGAAATGGAGCAGAGTTAACAAAAGTAAGAGAGAACTAAGGAACTAGAGCTACTGGCAGTGAGAACCAAGCTACCAAAGGAAGGGAGGCAGCTCACTAATCCTGTGCTCAGCCACGAAACCTACCATCATTCTGCCGCTGCAGAGGATGGTCTTCATCTAACAGGTCACAACACTCCCCTAACTACCATGGATCCAGCACTGCTCATAGGAATTGAGTACGCACTCTTAGATGAGCATACCCAAGTACAACATGGCAGGTGAAGAGTGAGAGAAGAATGGTCTAGAACACGAAAACAACCCTGCTAGCACCTGTCAGTTCCTCTTCACTCTGGCTCTTCATGCATGTACACACACTGTACGGGCATACACAGAGACAGAGGCATACATACATACAGCTCTGAGACAGAGCTGATTATCCAAACTGACACGTGTGGGACAGCACTCTTTTACACTTAATAGCACTGGTTTAAGATTTCACTGTTGCTGTACACAGCTCTTACCCTCACAAAGCATATGTAGGCACATATGTTTACACTCAGACATTCTGAAAACCAAATAGCTTTTGATGACTTTCATAAGCAGTTCTCTTTTAGTCCTTACAGAACACACATGGACAACTATGTCTTATCCTAGCATCCTATCTTTCATGTAGAAATTACTATTTGCAAACTCCCTCAAAATGCCATGAAGGGCAGAGGGAATTTATCAACTGTCTCCAAAGATTTCTTACTCCTATAAAACAATATGGCTCTCTGTTAGGCACACAGTATGTCTTATGAGGTTTGGACAGACAGCAGAGCAAGATCTGTAAACAAAGAATACAGCAGTAGGATGTATTAACAGCATCAGTGACATTATGCCAAAAATTTTATGTAAATCATCAATATGTGTTAGATATGTGTCACTAGTAACAGCAATATGTTAAGGTCTCCAAGGCCCAGCAGCTGTTGCCTTAACATCTCTCCAGACACTGATCAGCTCTACCTCTCTTCACAAAAATGAAAAGATCAGTAAGGCTGACATCATTTCTTTAATATAAAAAACAAAGGGATAATGTAGTTCAGAAAAAGCCATCCTCTTAAGTCATGTAACTTTACTTGCATAGATGGAACATGTTGCTATATCTGGCCTCCCTCTCTTACTTTGAGACCCAGGAAATTAATATGAGGATGGGATAAGAAATGTGGTTTTAATAAAGAAGACCAACTCTTGATTTATAAAATAGATTTTACTAAAAAAGGCAGTAGTATTATCTACTGTCACTTACCACAACGGTGGAAAGCAAATTCAGACCGAGTGAGTATGTTAAACCAGAGAAACATTGCACAAGAAATAAAGTAAGGCTACTGCCTCCACAGTAGACAAGCAAACACACACTTGCTCTGCCTTGCTCTAAGCACACTGGAGTAGAACTACGGAATGTATGGCAGAACTGGAAGTTAGCATCTTCTTTCAGCCTTCTGATCAGCCAAAGATGACTCTTCGTTAACCCATGGTGCAGGATCAGCAGTGTACAAGCCATTAGACACTGCTCTGACAGTAATGTCTGCTGGCCCATGCTGAGATAATCCCTTTACTGACCTGTACTCAGTTTCTACAAGTTAAAAATTAAAATCTATATAAACACATGATGAAAATGACCTTGTTTCTAGCAGTTAAAGATCCACTGTTGAAAACTATTTGTATTTGCTTGCCATTTTTTGACTCTGCATTTACACGTGAAGTGTCTACATTTCTCAAATATACCAATGGCAGCGTCAGTAAGAGCTGAGATGCTTCACCAGCTTGGAACCAACATGGTCATTTGGACACAAGTAGCATCACATCATTCTCTTAAGAGTACAGAGTAAGCTGTTGGAGTAGTGAGAGAGGTATTACCTTGTAGAGCTGGTGGAAACCAAAGGCAATTCCTGCCATTATGATAGCCAAAGCCCCATAATCTCGCCATCTGGAGCCAGGTGGACCTAAAAGCCAAAATCAAGAAATAATCATAGGAAGAACTGCAGGTGACAACATTTTCAACTGTTTTCCTGATACGCCCATTTTATCCGAGAAAAGAGCACGGAATAATGCCAGCTCTGTTTCTTAGCAGGCACAAATTTAATGGACAGGGGGCATTAGGATGCTGGTAGCCTTCAGGTACAGTGTGTAGGCTCTCATCCTTTGGACACGGAAACATCTGTCCAGACCTCTTCACTGACATGGGCCTTGCTCAAGGTGTCAAGGGGAGACAAATCACAGCGGCAATTAATAGTTCCATCAAGCTGTTTTTTCCTACTCTTTCCCTGCAGAAGGCACTCCGAACCTTACTGCACGCACCCCAGACAGCTGCGGTGTTACTGCCAGCTAAGGTTAACTCATTGCTTGAATACCAATTGCTCTTCATTATTGTAATTTTTGAAAATGGGGACAAAGCCAAAGCCTCAGAAAAAAGAAAGAGGGAAGCGTTCAGAGGAAGAAGAGAAATCTATGAGGGCAATAAATGAGTTTATGAACACTGTATCAGCAATTACAGACCATTTCAATAAGGAAGGCTCCAGTGCCTTTCTAGCCTGAAATATGAATAGGGATCAAAACACATACAAACAGCAAAGACAAAATATGCAATTAAATATCTAAAGAGAGAGAGGTAAAGGAGAAGAGAAAAGCTTGAGGTATTTAGCACACAATTCTGCACAGAAGCTTAGAGACTCAATAGTGCAAAGCAAAGATACGGCACACTCTGCTCCTCCAAGCAGAATCAGAAGACACCTGTAGTTTTCCACCAGCTTTATCCTTTCACCTCCCTCGCAGTTCCCTTAACGAATCTTGTACTGCCCCCGGTTTTCTTTATTAACAAAGAGGATGCAGAGTGATCTTTCCTGAAACTCAGTGGCAGGATGTGGGCAGAACTGATGAGGGGGAGGCTGGTGTGCAGTCTCCAACCAGACAGATCCAAATCTACTTGAGACCTACGATGTCTAGGAAATGTATTCTGTTCTCCAAAGCTTCACTTTGGGCTTTACTGGCTGAAATGGCTGGAATCATAGAATGGAAGTATGTCTCCTTTTTGCTTTGTTCACCCATTCCCATTTTTCTCGTTGCAGAGATCTCCTACAGGAATTTCATTGCAAGAGTTGTTCTTAATCCCAGCCCTCAGGCTCTGCAGACAGGCACTGACTCAAACACTGGCACCCTTAGCTTGTTGCTACATTTTAGGACAGAGTTCCTCAGATTACCCACTGGTCAGAAATCTGAACACATTAAAGTAGCTCTGCCAGAACCAGTGAATAGTACCACCGGTAGTATTTTGGGTCTTGTGGTTGCAGTTTTGGAACTTAGGCACATGATCAAATTATCCTAACTTTTTAACATAATGCGTTAACACTCGCCAGCTAAGCTGCAGTAACTGGCTGCATACATGTCAGGATTTAAAACGATCTTTGGCTAGTCTCGCTGCAAACCCCAGTCCTCCACCCCAGTTCCCCTCCTTACTCTGCTCCCACTGTCATTTCTGGTACCTGAACTCTGAATTCTCTTGGATGTCCAGTTTCTGCCTTGAACCCTGACTGAAAGTATCTGTGACAGTGCTGAGGTGCCTACTGCAAAGGGTTAATTAACCTCAGAGCTTGGTGGGTCCAGCTGCAGCCCATCCATGGCAGCTCTTGCCTGGCCCCTGACTGTCCCCAGCTGCAGTGACCTCTGAGCACAATGGAGACACCTGTAGCCCCCGTCTGCTTTGCCCTCTCACCTCACTCATCTATCGCTCTGTTCCTCTAATGCTGGAGCTAAGAACATTTTATTGCCCCCTGGTTTTCATTATTAATGAAAAGGGACCAGAATGATCTTTCCTAAAGTTCAGAGAGTCTATAAAAGACAAGAAGCTGAAATGCCATTTTACTCATTTTAGAGATGTGTGAAATAATTCTGTCTTGTGGCAAAGAAAAAAAAAAAAAAAGTGAGGGGGGTGGAGAGGAAAGCTAAGTAAGTGAGGGACACACTAAAGGCTCTGCATTGACCACATCAACATTATGATGTTATGAAGAATGTCACATCTCTGCCTGAAATCCACATTCAATCTTCCTTTTTGTCTGCAGTGGAGGGAGGGTTAGAAGTATCTCAGCTCACACTGACTTCTTTGCATACCCTCGAATTCTTCACTTGTAAAACTGGGAAAAAATTCAGAGAAAGTAAAAAAGCACTAACAGCCCAGGTACTGCTGAGTTCAGGCACTAAAATCCTCCTGGGAGAGGAAACCATTCTATGTGAGAGACCCTCGAAGGGCAAATGGAAGGGACACAGACGTTTTCTCCAGCTGTAAGTCTGTTACGTTTGCAACAGCAAGTTCCTGAGCAACACACCCAGTTCCGAAGACCCTCATACATCTCAGAACTAGCTTCTGGTGCACGAATAAGGCTTCGTGCACCAAAGTGAGGTCAGCCCTCGCTAACATCCACATATAAAACCGTAGAAACTGAGGCCAGAAAAGGTGATTTTCCAAGAGCAAGCAGCGAAACCCATGAAAAGGAGCTGGGGAAAGAAATACAGGATTCTAGTTACCGTTTTTAATTGTAGGAGAAAACAGTCTGTATTTCATGGCCTCCCTCCCAATGAAGACACAGGGGCAGGAGAAGAGGATCCAAATGGCAAGAAAACCAGTCATGGCTTATTTTAAAGGAGGTGTAAAATCTCTCCAAAATACCATACACGGAGACCATAAACACCGTGGGGAAGAACACAGTACCCGAATGAGCAGCTCTGCACACCTAGCTCAGAAACTCCCCCGAGATTGCATGTAATTATAAGGGTTAGAAAGGTAAAAAAATATATAAACCCAATTAATCATTTAAATCTTTAAAGTCAGATTTTTGTCCTCACTGCTGGATTAGTATATTTCATAACGCCAACAGCAGACAGCCCTGTTTTTTTTACTGGGGGTTCATTTTAGAGCATGTTTAAACTAGTCAGATTGAGTGATGCTTCCAGCAACTAATCGCATGTCAAATAAAAGATATTTTATGTAATAAATTACTGCTACAAGTAATTCAAATGTCATTTATCAGTTTTATTATCAGTCAGGCAAAGTCTTGTTTCTCTATATTAATCAAATTCAAGCTTTTTTTAAGCTTTCTTTTTTTTTTTNTTTTTTTTGTGAAGCAGTTTGACACCTCTTGGCAAAAGTACAAACCAGAGGGAAGGAGTTACTCCTCCAGAACAGAGAGGAGAAATAGTAGATTGTACTGAGCTCACATAGAGTGTCTAGAAACTTTAAAAATTTAATGACTTTCTCTTGCCTCAAGAAGTTACTTAAACCAAACCCAGGAGGAGTTCAGCATACAAGAACTATCACTTACATAGGTAACAGGTGCTTTCAACAAAATACTCGAATATTCAGTAATACTGACAGTATCAGTACAATCTGTTCAAAAAGAATTATTCCAGTGGTATTAAGTTGTTCCCATCCACAAATCAACTTTTAGATAAAACAATCTACCTATCTCATTAGTCCTTTAAGTGTACTTCTGATTTTCAAACCCTGAAGCATTCCAAGAACATAAGCATAACAGATAGGAAAAAAACCAGTATCTGTCTTTATACATGACAATGCTTGACAGATCTGTGCAAGAAAAGTTGACTTAGTAAACGATCACAGAAACAACTGTTCTGGAGCAGATCTGGACCAATTCAGAAATATTTGTTACAGTACTAGCATCCAACTGAGGAAATAACCTACAGTGAATACGGCACCTTAAAAGAGCACCGAGCCACATCTGCAAGGACTCTCGGCCTCTGCACAGTCTCATCCATTAGCTCTAGAGAAATTCACATTTTCCTTCTGCAGTTCTGATACCATGGAAAGCACTTAACAGGAAAATATAAGATGGATCCATCAATAACACCAGTGCTACACCCGTCAAGGACCAGAATGGGGCACAGATGACAGCTAATCAAAACAAATGTTCTGGTTAAACGAATATCACATATATTTAGCTATTTATTCTTTTTATACATCCATTTAAAGGTTAAAGTTAAATAGAAAGTCTGCAAAAAATGGCTAGAGAGGGGAGGAACAATATCTAACCAGCCTATTGCCACTGCTTCCCAGATGTTTTGGGCTGCTAAACAAGGCTGGCTCACAGGCAAAAGCTTTTGGCTGAAATTACTTAAAAAGCACTAATCAGATCATGAAGCTAGAACACAAGCTTACAGTCACAGCCCCTAAAAAACCCTCTGCTTTGGTGGTATTTTTACTCACCTTTGGTTTCTGAGCATCACAGAATAATACTTTCAGACTTCTCTTTGGATCTGCTGCTGGAAACTTTTTAAATTTTCAAATATTAATTAAGATTCTTACCTAACAACAAGAAATAGGGAGCTGGTGCTTTGAGGAAAACCAAAATAGTAATAGGGTTAAAAAAAAAAAAAAAACTACTGTGAAAAAGGTGTAAGGGTTAACAAGAACTACAGTGTTTTCCAGTTCTAATTACACACTTCTTTCCTGCCTTACTTGTATCAGTGGAACAGTATAAAACAACAGATTAACTCTTGCACTGTGCAGTTCCGATAAGAGTTAGCTGAACAACCAAGTGATGGCACTAACTGGGGTCTGACACTGATTCTTCAGCAATTTCGCTGTTTCTTCAGATTTTGCCTTTCTGGCATTTTCTGGGACCAGGAGACTGGTATGAGCCCAGGAGGCAGAACTCAGTCCCGGAGTTCACCAGCACACCCAATACAACAGGAAGAAATATTCCAGTTCTGAACCTAGCTCCTTCCCGAACGTTTTTATTCCCCAAATGTGGGAAACCAGAGTATTTGAAGCTCAGAGAACTAGTATTATCTCTGACAATAGCAGAACTATGTAATAACCTAATAAGCACAGCTCTAAATAGACTGTTACATTGGTCAATATCTGAGCTAGAACTGCTAAGGAACAAGATCAGAATCCAATTCTTAATACTTGGCAGGTAAGTGAAGTGCTTTTCAAACTGCCAGACACACATGTGAGCTGAACAGCTTCTTTTGATGGATTTTTAATGGTGTGTACTTTGGTTTTTATTGTTTGGAGCTTAGATACTTTTTTGCGAGGTTTATTTTAAAATGCAAATATATATGTAAATTTTAAGTCTACACAGATTATGTTGGGACTTTAAAAATTCACTGAGAGTGTATTTTGTACACAGAATCATACAATCTTATCCACTCAGTCTGCTTATCCACAGAATTTCTGCTGTCACCTCTTACATCAAGACTGAAGATAGAAATCTCACTAAAATTAAGCATCACTCCTAACTGTTTATCATTATTCGTAACCTGAAAGCATTCTTAAATCTCAGTCATACTGTGGGCCATCGTGCCAGACCTTCAAATCACACACGGGAAGGCACAGTCTAAGTCCTGAAGACATTATATCCTGGTCTACTGTTCATGCTGAAAACACCTCTTTCAAGTAACTGTTCGAGGCATTAACTACTCAGATAATTGGCTAGATAAGAAAATAAGTCCTCTAACTAAGACACAAAACTTTGTGATGATGTGCAGCAGACAGTCCATTGAACAGACTCTATTGATGTAATAACTACAGATGTAATGACATTTTTACTTTTACATCACCTTCCATCCAAGAATCTATCAGCTCGATCATACAGTAATGATCTAAATACTAGAAAACCCTACTGATGAAGGGAAGCACGATCCTTAAACTGAGTCCTGCACTGGCTAAATGCTTTTTCAAGACCTTACAGAAAGTCAGAAGCTAATTTCTGTTGACTGTAACCCTTCATGCTGTCATAGGCTAGCATTTATGTTTGTAGACCATGATCATTTGTACCAAATTTTCCTTGAGTAATATGGTCTTGTGGCTCCATCTTACCATAGGCATCAATAGTCGTGGAGTGCGTTCGAAGTAACATTCAGTGTCTGATTCTGACAAAATTACGGCATTATTTGAACTGAAATCTAGGATCTGGCACAGAAATGTGTGAAATTTCTGCAGAAATCACTGCAGAAAGCAACAGGACCAGATGCTTTTCAAGGGGTTACTTACTATACACCACAGGGTGTGCAGGCTGAGCTGGCACCAGCTGTGAAGCAGGACCTGGGGACTGCAGCTCATCCGTGCTGGTGCCCGACTGCTGAAAAGCCAGGTCAATTTCTTCATCTGTCAGGCCTGGGGGAGCAGAGGAAATGAGATCAGTTTAGCACCTTTACCCACTTGATGCACGCATAATTAAATTCTAAAGCCAGGCAGAACCCTTTCAAGCTGCAAAGAATTTTGGCACCGACTCGAGCAGTACTGCCTCCCCAGTTTTGGATTCACTGGAATCTCTCCCTCTCTTTCTCTGTTGCAATTTAACCTTAAGCGACAGAATATTAGCCTCAATGCTGCTTCCAAATGTGGCTCATTCAATTTCCTTAATTTATCCTTGAGTTTATTGCTGCTTTTGAAGTAGCTTTCTATTGCAATTCTCCATTCTTCCCCCGAAAAAAAGATACCATCAACTGCAAATGTGGCTCATTTTAATCTGTAATGGTGTAAAAAAAAAAAAGAGGGGAAAAAACTAACAATAATGCATGAAAACAGACAGGGAAACAAAAAACTAATTATTGGGTTAGACGACTAATTAGTCTAGATCGTTTCCGAAGACGGGAATAATTTGCTTTATTTTATGACAAATGCAGAAATAAAAAGAAAAAATCAGGACTGACTGTGATTAGTATGAATGGGACACAGAATGCAAGAAGGAAATAAAACTATAACAAAACAGATCAAAACAAGGCCAAGCCCAAACTTTCAGCTTAGCATTGCCCCAGCCTACTGCTGCCTGATTAGATTGCCCTAGGGCAGCCTGCTTTTTATTTCACGCAGAGCTGTAGTCACACTGCACACATGGTGCATGTTGGTGCAGTCACTCCTGCCATCAGGAAATGCCAGGATGACCATCTGTAATTGGCCACAACATATGGAAAGGATTTGGCCAACAAGGGGGGAAAGAAAAGCAGCCAAGAGGTTCATGATGACCAGCATCTGTGAAGAAAGAAGCACAGCTGGATTATTTTTTCCAACAGCAGAAAATACCCTCTAGAAAAAGAGGTCCTTACTCAGACGGCAACCCTGGTGTGGGGCAGGACAGCTGGGCGTTATTTGTATGTTATTCTCCTGCACAGAAGCAGATGGAAAGCCAGTGTCCCTGCTACAACAAACAGCTGAAGACATTCAGGACCTTCTACTATACATGCAGCACGTATGCAGAACCATCCAGAGGCTGGAAGTGTGGGTACAGGTTTAAGGGAAGAGATGTAGAAAAGAAGAGACAGATCACTTGATTGTCACACAGTCATTGCGGGCACTGGGCACGAATATGACAGCCGTGGGAGAAAACGGAGGAATACTTCATCACCTCCACTCGAGATCCATGAAGCACTGCTGGCAGATGAAATTTCTGAACTTCATCCTTTAAAAAACTTAGCTCCTTGACATCACAAGGAGATGCAATACAGAAAATTGTCAAATTTCTGGGCATATTACCTACGCTTTAAAATTTTTTTCAGGATTTAAACTGCATACAGGGGGTCTAGACATAATAATCCGTAGCACAAACAGTATTGTCTGAAATTAATACTCAAGGCTCTCAGAACTGTGGTTTAATATCACAAAGCACTAATGCAGTGCTTCTGATCTTCAGAAGGCTTTATAACTGTTACTAGTTTTTTCCCTATTCCTGCTCCCACTATTCTGTCCACTGTACAGAGCAGATAATGACATGCAGAGAAGTTAGGTGATTTCTCTAACATCACAGAATCCTGTCAGTGTCAGAAACAGCACCAACAATCTGAGGATCCTAATCCCTGGTCCTGCAGTCTGACAGACTCCCCCCCCCCGCTTTGCTTTTATTTGATGCTTGCCTCAAATAGTAAGGAACCGAAACCACACGTAACAGAATGGAACAAGACTCGTAGTGAGAGTAATAAAAGGCACATGAACACACCAACTCAGCCTACTGTTCTAGTCACAAAAGCAGTATTTATGGTGTCTAACCATGTTAAAAAGAGAAGTCCTAATAAGAAATAAACTGTTTTAACCAGCTCCTAATTATCCAATATAGGAGAAAGCGTAAACAGATGCCAGCGCAGCAGATCACTAGCAACCATGGAATCTCATAAAGATGGAGCCAGATACACAAGATAGTATTAGCTGCTGGCTGCAAATGTGGCTCGCACTAGAATGGGGGCATTTTGTTCTACTTCCTTGCAAAGGTAACAAATCTGAAAACATTTAACACTTAGAAACTTTTCCTCATTCTACAAATGAGCAGGAAATAATGCTCACTGCTTCTCAACCATGCTGCCCCCTTTGTTTCTCATCTCACTTGAGAAAAAAAAAACTAAAAGCTTCTGCAGATAAAATGCCCTTCTAGGATTATTCTGGTCTTGCCAGCCAGTGACACCCAAATATCACTGTTTCCATTAAAACCCTGCTACATGGTGGAGAAAAAGGCAATGTACACAATAGAATGATGGTAAACCTTCCAAATTTGAGTTCCTAGGTTGGATCCTGTGCAAAGGAGAGCAAATTAAAATTGTTCTTATGTCCCTGGACTATTCTGCCTCAGGAAGTGGTCTTGTTCGTGGTACTAGTGGCAGCACACAAAAGAACATGACAACCACCTCCCTTCTTCATTATCGCGGGAGAAGCCTGCGAGCGCCGTCACCTTGGAACACCTCCTTTTTATTCACCTGAACAAGATGTTGCTGAGGCCCTGTCATCTTGGCCTCCAAGCATCAAGGGAATAATCTCCGGAGCTGATTTCTTAAGCATGCATATGGAGTAAATCTGCACTGCAACTAGGCAGCTGTGGATTCAGAAATATACTTGTCTTCATGGCTGTCATTTCTCACACACACTAACGAAAATGTAAGAGAGATTCTACGACTGTCCTTGGGCATTTATAGCTAACTCATCAACATTCCCTTTAGACTGAATTTTTGTTCAGATTCACCACCTATACACATGTACGCATACGGTAGGAGCGAGTTTCCCGTGCCCCAAGTTATTCAACCCTGATGTATTAATTACACAGAAACGTGAGAATTTCTAAACCAGCTCAAACTGTCACTTGTTCCAATATCTCACTGAGCTTTATTTTATCACAGTCTTTCTATCACTGTATTACATAGAAAAATATCCCCGATCCACTCATCACTTCAATCTAGCAAGAAGTTGGTAACCCCAAAATAACACCACTTCCTTTGGATGCAAAAGCAGTGCCGTGAGAACCGGAGCTTTGTGTTTAATATAGCCCTCTCTCGGACAGGTACGGCAGGAAAATAACCTCAGTTTAACAGAAGGATTGCTCTAATCCCATTTTCTCCACACCCTGGAAAACAAATGTTTTAGTCGTCCTAGAGTTTCAGCAAGATCAAGACCATGCAGAATGCAAAAGGTTAAAAGGAACAATAAAGGAAACTGCCAATTGTAAGTGAATTATATTTGGCTTTGAAAGCTGAGCCACGGCTATATTATAAAAGGCATCTCTTTGCGTTGTTTACCATCACCCTGACTAATGCAGACCTTTTTTTTTTGTTTTAAATAATCTCATGCAAATTAGACACACACTTCCTTCCAGTTGATTGCTATCTGCAAGGAATAATCTAACTGCAGAGGGTACTGAGCAAGGACTGAGCTGAGGAGAAGGATGCAAGGAAGCTGTCTTCATCGCCCTACAGAATGCAAACCTATTCCCTTCCCCCAACCATCCATCTCATTCCTCTTCAGCACCACAGCCTTAGCAAAGATTTAGTCATAATTTTCACAAAGCCTTAAAATTTCCTTTCCTGGCTTCAGGGTGTTGATTTGAATTATCCAGCACCCACAATTGTTTTGCATTCCAAGGTCCTTGCTGACCCTCTTTTGTGATTGTCACTGCTGCCACTCAATTTTCAGGGATCACTCAGCCTCAGTAAATTGTAGTCAAACACAGAATCAGAGAATAAAATGGGTTGTCAAAAACATCCTTTGGTGCCCGCACCTTTAGTATTGCACAAAAATCCCCTTTGCCCAGTAACTTAGGTACTTTTATAATATCTACTACTAGTTAATGTAAGGACCTTGCGTACATCAAAATATCTTTCCTCTTACGACCACTCTGAAGTAGAGTACGGTTATCCATACTTTAGAGATGAGTAAGTGAGACATACAGACGTGAGAGGTGCTCCAAGGGCAGAACCGAACCTCTGACACAGTCAGAAACTAAAATTTAGGAGATGTGAGCCCCAATCCAGCGTCTTACCATAAATCCATCTGTCTCTGTTTTCTGGATGAAACACAGTAGCATTTAACTGCAGTGCAAAACCCTTGATGAGCTTAAGTAGATGAACCATTAAGGGTTATCTTCTTCTCTGACACAGGCTCTGACACATCAGTGACAACACCTTTTTTCCCTTTCCATCCACGGAGCTCATCTCTTTTCTCCTGTTCTCCCTTGCTTTGCTCAATCCAGTAATGCACGCAAGATTTTCCCAAACTGAAGGCAGCATTAGTTTTAGGGAGAGAATTTCTGGTTAGGAAGATGGAAAATATTTTTGTGGAAAGAATTAAGTGCCTTTTGTGTTTTTCCAGCTTTATTACCTCTCTGGCAGCCTGCCCTGGAGCCATCATCACACCTACCCTTCTGCAGAGACAAGCAGGGTGGGTTTCCTGTTCTTGTGTACCCCACACACGCACAGACTTTCTATTCAGAAGGAAACAAAATAGATCTGGACAACTTGTTTAGCTACAAGAAACTATATGACTACACAAAGTTTGTGCACAGAATCACGTGACTAAAAGGAAGACCTGCTGTAGACATCCTGAAAAAGCATTACACTCCTCTTCCTGGAAGCCACTATGTCAACTCTGCTCAGAAAGAACACTGACACATTTTAAAAGAATCATCATAAAAACCTTCTGGGATCTGATCCAGACTAATGATTCCACCTGTTCAGTCGGCTACACGCAGTGCTGGGTGACTCTTTGTATCAAATATTGGTCTATTCTGTGCTTAGTTCAACACATTTCAAAAACTCAAGAGGTGCAGTCTCCTGACCTGTTTTCTTCCACACGTCCTTGTTCACGGGGCTTTCACAAGGCCAATCCCAACCTAACGTTCTAACATAACCTAAGGTCTCAGAAACATCACTGATTCTTTTTTTACCCTTCATTTACACTAAGATTTTATTTAAATGCAAATATCCTATTGCTGCACTTCCAGCTCAGGTATTGTGGAAGGGACCCCAAACATCACAGCAAGAATGAGTGGTCTCGACTGTCTGGCAGAAAAATGCAAAAATAAAGACGTTTCAGAAGTTAATGAAAGGGCTCCGAATTCTTACAGCTTTATTCATCGGGAGACTGTTAATTATGCAGT
>VXAV01000771.1:376727-391630 GCA_013399715.1 Alectura lathami | reverse complement strand
AAAAGGATTAAGCTATGGTCCATTCAAGAAGTAGCTTTAATACACATTAGCCCCCTGAAGCGCTAAACTCTAGACCTTTTTCTTCTGCTATGTCTACTCTGTATCTTGCAAAAATCTTTACTAACGATTGCAATAGTTTTTCATCTATACTTGGTTACAGAAATGGAATTAACTGCCATGGTGCTTTCAAAAACTCATATAGAGCTTTCTTTTCAGAATTTAATAATGCAGGACAAGGAATATCCTTTTTATAAAGAAATTCTATTTTTGTTGCCTCTATGGCTTAAGACCATATTTTAATTTATCAACTTATTTTAATCACCAAAGTTTTTCACCAGCCTATCATTCCTATTACAGCTTCAGGATGGGTTAGATATAAACAGATGATGCCATTCCTCCTACTGAAGATTTCTTTTCCATCAGTACCAAACGCTGTGCCATTTGTGATGCAGCATATTCTATCATCTGTCAGAATAAAGACATTCCATCCAGTGGGAAAGATCTGACCTTGTAAAGTTTCAGTAAACATTTGCGCTGTTTAAAATAAAGGAATTAACTGGATTACTCATTTATTTATTTATTGGAGCAAAGTTTGTACTCCATGCTTCTTTTATTACAGTTGTGCCAGTGTCCCTCAAAATGGGTCTGTTGTGGCCATGCTCAGCGCTGTATTAAGTGTGTGACGGTGGTTTCATAAACAAGGAACTAAACTGAGACCATTGAGCTCTTTCAAATTGTCACCTAAATCAGATTACAACAAAAGATTTTCAAAGGTGAATGGAAGACTGTAGACTAAAAATCCAGCATCACTTGCATTGAATCCCAAATTCAAAATGTTTTGAACTCTTAGGAAGAAAAGAAAGTTAATACTTCATTTTCCTGTGCATTAGCATCAGGATTTTATCATACACACAGAGACAGCATAGAGTACCAGAGAAACTCTGCTCCATTCACCATTTATTTTATCATAAATTACTTTGAAATGCTGAAGTGCTACTGCTCAAATGGAAAACATTTATTACTAAGATCTGTAGCTTTACATTATATTTGTGCTTGGGAGTATGACATTGCAAGAATTATCATCTCCTGCAAACCAAGGTACTAAAACTTAATTCTGTGACACATCTTCCTGTCTTCATTGTCCTGAGTGCTTTATTATCAGGTTAAACTGAGCTCTGTAATTATCTTTAAGTGGAACCTTTGTATGCAATCAAAATGTGGTCAAGATGGCTTATAATTATAAACCAGTTTAACAAGTACAAGGTACTGTCAGCTTGTCTTTAGATATTACCTCTTTCATTTGTAGGGAAATAACAATAATGTGTGCACACAAGGAAGAAGCAAGAACAACAATGAAAACAAAAAACAACAACAACAACAACGCTGCATGAGAGATCCCTGAAGTTATTCAACTATATGGTGGAAAACTGTAAATTCAGGTGACTGACTCAAGCATGATTTTCACTTCTAGATTACAACAAAGTAAACTATGTTATTCAGTTTTTATACACAAATTACTGGTAAAATCCTCTGACGATATGAACAGAATTATTCAAGTGTATGTCAGTGGAATTTAACCACTCATGGCCTGAGTGAAAATTAGACATAAGACATCTGTACCACTCAGTCACTGAATGATGTTAATTTTTCAGCAGCATTTTTATAACATTCCTCCCCCAAAACAGTTGAAAGAGAAACCTATTCCACATACTTTCATGTTGCATTGGGAACATGAATATCCTACATGGATAGCCATCAAATTTCAGATGCAAAACAAGACAGAACGCAAAATAATATATAGGAGAGACAGGAGAATATAAAGCATTCAGAGTATACTTCACCATCCACTTGAAATTCTCTGATAAATATCTTTCTTTACTTTGAGTTATACCAGTACTTAAAAGGCCACAAGAGCTTAAAAAGAAGATTTGTTCTGTCTAGTCTGAAGATAAATATCACCCTATTGTACCAGATGAAGTGCCCCAGGTCTCAGAGTTTTGGTGATGGATTGCTTGTTTGGAAAAGATCTCTTGTACATTGAGTAGTGCTTGTTCTTATGACTAAACATTTTAAAAAACTCACTCTTCTAAAGCAGTCTCACATATATATGTTTATTCTATTATTACATGTCTGAAAGAATCAGGGCCAAAGGGCTACAGTCTTGCTTTCAACCCATATATGTCAGAAGCAGATATTTGTTCATATTAGAAAAGGAAATATTAAAAATGATATAGTTTGTTTCTAAACTAACAGATACAGTTCATATACAGGTGGATTTCTTTTTTTTTTTTTTTTTTTTTTTTCTTAATTTTACACAACCTTTTTTNTGGTTTTTTTTTTTTTTTTTTTTTTCTCTCAATATTACCAAACCTCTGTTTCGCTGTTCTGTCTTTTTCAGGTTCTTGAGGAGCAGAAAGAAATTGTGTAATGGCACACAGCATCTGGCCTGACTTATCCAGGATAACTGGCTTGTGAACTGGTGGGCAGAGTGCTGCCAGAGATAATAGTTCAAGTAAATACTCACCTCTTCCTATCACATCTGTAACAATGCCATAAACCACCACAAGGCTCATTATTATGCCACCCTTGCATGTACACAACTCAGAAACAGGCCTTAGAAGAATGATTTAGAAGTTGCTATTTTGTTACATTTGACATAAAATAAATACAGAGACCTTTTGAAGTTCTTCCTAGACAATGAGTCATTCCAGTTTCTGCACTGCCACAAGAAGTCAACTCTTTCTGTGCAAAAGCCAAACCTACAAAAGCCACCCAACGTGAGTGAGAGTTAGCCTCACTGAGGGTGGAAGTTATCACACCTACACATTCAGTAGCTTGAAAGCTAAATTTCCTTGTGAGATAGAGATAAGGCTACAGGGGCATCTGCTCCAAAAATGACCATAATGTTGTCTGACTGTTGTCCTTGGCTAAGGAAGGGCTTTGCTGCAGCAGTGAAGGAAGCCTGGAAGGAGGCAAAGTGGAGAATCCCTGCACATTTGGCCACTTCAGTGTTTAAAAACATTGTTCTTTCATCAAAGCACTTCTGTGTCTGTCAGGCTAGACACACCACTATGGACTGAAGTCAGGACACAAGACCTGTGGTGGGTTTTCCCAGATGTATGAAAAATTAGGAACATGTACGACAGTTTATCTTGGCAGTAAGGCTGGACTTTCAATGCAGAAGTGGTGAATAAATTGTCTGACACAAGTCACTGTCTTCCTTACTGGAGAAAATATGGTCTCAGAGATCTATCTGACCAATGAAATCAGGATATTTGATCTTCTGATGCAGTAGCTTGAACAATCTTGGAGTTGTTTTGCTCATGATACTGGTTTATAATGCAGCTGGGAAAAGTGAAGACAGATTTCATTTTCCCACATTCTTACTGCTATGAGGGCATACAGTGTCTCATGTTTTCAAAAGGGCATACAAGAATATACAGCTATTGTATGACCAATTTTTGTCCAGTTTTTAAGACAAGAGCTCACCACTCTTTAAAGAAAACAGATCCATTTAATACACTACTAGTGGCTCTTGAAAATACAGGCTGTACTCTCTACGCAAGAAGGGAACGGACTCTAGCAGGGCCTGTTGTGATATGACGTGGGGAAGTCGTTTTAAACCGAGAGAGGGGAGATTTAGAGACTGGATATAAGGAAAAGGATTTTTACAATACCAGTGGCGAAGGCATGGCACAGGTTGCCCTGAGAGGTGGTGGATGCCCCGTCCCTGAAGACCTTCAAGTTCAGGGTGGACAGGGCTCTGAGCAACCTGATCCAGCTGTAGGTGTCCCTGTGCACTGCAGGGGAGTTGGACTAGATGGCCTTTAAATGTTCCTTCCAACTCAGATGATTCTATGATCTTTCACAAGCAAAAAAATTAAGCTGGTCACATAGCCAGAAAAGTTCTGTTTTCATCTGTCCCCAGAGTGTCTCGACAAATGCAGTGTCCACTATACCACAGTTTTCTTCCCGAATCAAAGCTTCCCCTCTTTCATCTCAAAGTACTTGGCTGAAAAGTCTGAATTTGATGGATATTGTTCTTCTAAATGATAGCCCAAAACTATCAAACAAGTTTGATTTTCTTCCTTACCAGTGTTACAAAACAGGCTTCATGTTTTCCTGCAGCCTAATTTTGCTTAAATACTAAAACAAAAAGACCTTAATGGAACATAAAATGACTATATCATTGCAGATAACTCTTTGCTGCCAGCCATTCCATGCCGTCTTTACCATGCATGGCTCATTACACAGTAAACATTTCCAGTTTTCTTGTGCCAAAGCACCAGATAGCCCATTTCATTAGTATGTGCTGTTCCATCATAACGTCAGCCTTTTTATTGCTTGATTTAAAACAAACAAACAAAACCCATTAAACATATTTTAGGTTTTTTTTTTTTTTTTTAAATTATTGGTATTAAATCACTACATTTAAACAGCCAAACAGACCAGATTATGTATGACAATTGTCTGAACAAAGAACACTTGTTCATCTTTTTCTCAGCTTTATGAATGCAGGAAAAACAAGGTGTCATTTGGAGGCTAAAAAGAATATATCATTCAAGCATAACTTCAGAAAGAATTTTAGCCACTGAAACTCAACAGCCGTGCGCAACAAAAATTTCCCATGGATTTTAGATCCACAGAATTGGCAGACCTTCTGTAGAGGCAAGGGTAGAGTTCATGCATTTCATAGCTTCACTAGCTCCATGAAACAAGGGTGCCTTTATGTATTCTTATGCTTTTCTATAGAAGAGATCCTCCCACAGTTTTTAGAAATAAGAAATAATACAACACAGATGCAATATTCCCATACTAGTGAGCAATACAGCCTCCTAAGTACATTCAAATGCTTGGTCATCACATATTCTGTACCTTTGGTTGAATTACAACATTTTAACAGCAAAAAAAGCTGCCTACTATCTTGAAGAAACACTAGCTGCCTTTTGCAGTTTGGATCCCTGTAAACTAAGGAAAGAGTCAGCTCTGGGAAGCCTGAATAATCAGGCTCCAATAGGAGGTGGCAACAAAGCCCAGAGATGAAGTTAAAAGGACTAGCAGTATAACACTTTTCAGCATTAGCACACCTCCCTCTTAGCCTACTGCAAATGCATCTCTCATCTGCTAAGCCTGCCCTTCATCATTTCTTCCATACTCAAATATCTAAGTTACACTTGTGTATCAAAAACTCCACACTTGATGGATAGTTAAACCGGTGTGCCTTATGAATGATTTGAGTGCAGCTTGCCTATTAACTGTATTTGCACTGCTAACATCACCACTTAGAAGGAGCCTGGTTTGGAAGGTACTGTTAGGGAAATGAGTGGTTCCAGTGCTAATTCAGGGATACCTGTCCCTTTGCAAAGCAGAAGCCCCTGTGCTTGCTGTATATCTTCCCATTGGTGCTTTAGCACAGGTCATGAAAATATCTTTAAGCAGTCTCCAATCCTTTCCATTTACTGAGTTTTGGTTCACATTGCTGACTGATGCAATGTGAACCAACATGAATGTGAAGTTTCATCCTTTCAGATGAAATAACAGATGATGAGCTCTATGTGCTTAACACTTAATGATCTTCAGCCACTAATGAATATTCAGTTCTCCTGCCCCAAATAGAAGGGGTACAACTTAGGAGTAAAATGTCTACAGTGTGGGTATTGCGTTGTCTGCACAGATTATTTCACTCTACAGAGCTGCTGTTAACTAGTCCAGCACAACTAATTGTTAATGTGGACGCAAGCACTGAGTATGCCAAAAACTCATCATCTTCAGGAAGATCTGGCTGAGGATTGAGGAACTGGCAGGTTTGGGAACCAGTGGGCAAGGAGTTTCAGAACTGGAGCATATAGGAAAAGGTGAAGACATGGGAATGGAAGTGGAAGACGCTGAAAAGACGGGATACTTAGGACTGTAATCCTGGCTTGTGAAGAAACATGTAGTATGAAGTAGGTACATGAAGTACATGAAAAACATGTAGTATGAAGTAGGTAACACTTGTCACAGGCTGAAATTCCTGCTAGGAGACGTGCAAGATGCAATAGAACACTCAGCCATATTAACGTTCTGGATGGGAGAAACATTTCCAAAGGTAATGTCTTTGAAATAAATTTGCCAGTTTGTGCTCTTGGTCAGTTCACTGTGACTAAATATAACAGAGTGGTAGTTATGTAAAATAGTCCATAGTATAATTCTGCTGAACAAATCCCACCTGGCTGCTAGGAGACTGTGGTACCACTTTGCTAACTTTAATGGTCAGGTGTGATAAATTTCAGCCTTTATAGAGAATGGGACAAACTAGTGTCTGGAAGTTAGATATATGTTGTATGGAAAATACAGAAAGACAACCTGAAATAAGGTTTTTCTGACTGTCCCATGCAGCCATCTTTGAATGCAGTATAACTGATACCAGGGAAAACAAAGTCCACCCTAAACAATATTAAACTTTGATTCATCTGAAGTAGAGGTATCCACACTAGAAGTCCACAGATGACTTGATTCTACTTATCCTAGGATCCCTTTATACTCAATATGTGTTTCAAGGAAGCGGTTTACCTGAGCTGTTTGAGATGGCTTTAGTGCAAAAAAGAATCAGGTCCTGCAAGTACCATAGACTACAAAAGCCTGGAATAAATATGCCAAGATGTAGCTGTCCACATTATCTGTGTCTGTATTGCCAGATGACTCCCATCAGAAGAGAGCAGCATATCCAGAATATTTCCAGTTAAATTATCACACTTCCTGGAATGCAAACATGCAGACTTTAAGATTAGAATGGCTCACTAAAGGAAGGTCATCTCATTATATTTTCTACAAAAGGGCTTACAGTAACCAAAAGAAAAAAAAATGAGTCATTGAATTTCCTGCAAATGTGTAGTTATATGCAAATAAACTAGCTTCCTTTAAACCTACAAAACACCATAAATGGATTTCCTGTTGAAGTCAGTTTTAAAAGGCAATATGCTGTTTCTTATAAGCTTTCTATCTTAAAAACAAACCGTTCAATTGCACTCTTTTTTTTTTTTTTTTTCCAATAAGTTTGAGGAAAGAGCACTGCAGACTAAGAGTACTGTTGCATTTAGAGATAGCACAAAGTTTTTATAGTTTTCTTAAAAATTCCTAGCCTGCTGAAGGTGCCATTCCCCCACCATGTTCCCTCATATGGTAGCTGGCCTAGTTGAAACACTAATACAGTACTCCTTCATTAAACCTGACTTTGTTGGGAAAGGCATGATTCTGCAAGTCCACCTTTATATATCTCCTCTTGTTTGATACAAATAATAACACATGGATTTTGACCCAGAGGTCTATAACCCAATTAATAGGACAAGTAAAATTGTGTGTTCACTAAGGTATTTACAATTTTCACTCCATAGCTTTTTGTTTTTTCTTTTTTTTTTTTTCCCCACACCAATTTTCACACTGAAATTCCTGTGTGTTCCTATAGTTTCTTCAGGCAATTCTTGCTGCAGTTGAAGTCAAGCCATTCAGTGATACTTTCCACTCAACTGCAGGAAGGCTTCCCTGACCTTCTGGGCACTTGGAGAGAAGTATAGACAGGTAGTAGAGGGATATAAAATGATTTAATCTGCATCCTCACCCTGAGGTGAACAGGGGAGATAACAACAGCTGACATGAAAATAGAACTGGGCACCTGCTTCATACCTGTGCCTATGTCATTTAGCTTGGAAGAGTTGGGGAGCACCAACCAAACAAGAAGATTAAGTCTCCAGTTACAGCACCGGCACGCTGAGACATGAAGTTTTAACAGAGCCATGAATTGTCCCAGACCAGGCTTCCTGTCTCAGTGTATTTGTATTTAAAACAGAAAGATAAACTTGCAAAATATTAAAAATACCAACCATGTACCAAACATTTAACATGATGCTTTAAAATACACGCACACTTTAGCATACTAAAACATCTGTGAATTATTTCATCCATTGAAATGAAATGCTCTGAATATTCGGAAAATACGGTCAACATACCTCCCTTACATGCTCAAAGTTACACTGATAGTACACCTAGAGTCTGGACAAAAATATCCCAGATCAGATTTCGGGATTTATATTTTGTGGAGCAGTCCTGTTTATACGGACACAGTCCACTTCCTATTATTATCTGCAATTGTCTTCCAAATAATTTCCTGCTAGCGTAAGGCACCAGCAATTTATGTCCCTCACTCTGAGTCACTCTAGAGGCTTTTACAGCTTTTGATCTTTTGTACCATCTCACTTAAATATTTTATGAGGTACTATGACTTATTTCATTACTTGTGTAATCAGGGTTTGAAGAATGGATATGCTTTATATCCTTCTTAGCCACCAGAACATCATTGCTGGCATTAAGCAACTATACTAGAGACTGCAATCAGTTCTTATCTACATACCACTACTAAATTATGCATCAGTTTTTGCTTCCAGACAATCACAAACGATAGATGACACAGCCCAATGCTGATGCCCTGTGCAACATTTAATGTCCTTTATTCTTCACTTCTTAGAAAGGTATGTGCATATGTGTCTGCACAGAGGTGTGGTAAGAGAGGAAGAATTTGAAAAATAAACATTTTTTATCTTGCTGTAAAAGCCTAAGAAAAAACATGGTACCTGCAATGTTTATTCTAGGGCAGCTTAGCAAGATCATAACATAGCCTAGGCTAAGGATGTTTATCCACCATATAATGAATTTTTATTATATTTTAACTATTGTAGAGAAGAATTGTCCTGTGATTATAAAGAAGACTTCTTAAAAATATATATATATCATTAATGGAGTCAGAATACCTAATCAAGTTGAACTGATTGTGAGTACTGGAGACCTCCTCTTCAAAAATGAAGCAAACATCCTTATCGATAATAAAATTATTTCATATTTTACATTTCATAAGTTCTCTTTTATATCAGCTGGCCTGACACAATTTCACAATGAAATTAACTGGTTTAAAAATTCATGTGAATTCTTCACCTCCTGTTTCACCAGATGCTTTAATGCCAAGAAGTATTTCACTCTCATTCACAGATCATACGAAATGCTCTTTTTTTTCCTTTTTTTTTCAGCTTTTTTTTTTTTGATAGAAGATTTCCCTATTGAAAAGTTCATTTTTATCAATACAGACACATTTTATAAGATTATGTCAGCTTGAATGAAATTTTTTAAGGAACATGTCAAAAAAAAATTATTTCAATTAATTTTCTCTTTTATTATACACAAATACTTTTGTTTGTCTATAGTATGTAGACAAGTATATTTAGTGCTGTAAATATAGTCAAAATTATTGTTTAGTCCAAATATGTCCCAGAACAGAAATACTTAGCCTTGTTCTGGAGTTCTGTCATCTGAAGATAAAACAGTTTCAGTGGGCTGATTGGTTTGGAAGGTTTTTTTGGGAAGAGACTTGAGGAGACAAGAGTGATTGGTTATTGCTGGAAAGAGGATACCATTTTAAGAGAAGCATGTTTCACAAAGACACAGTACACAATTCAACCCTGCAGTCATGACCTGACTGCTACACCTTAAAAAATCAATATAGAATCACAGAATGGTTTGGGTTGGAAGGGACCTTAACTCACCCAGCCCCAACCCCCTGCCATGGGCTGGTTGCCACCCACTGGATCAGGCTGCCCAGGGCCCCTCCAGCCTGGCCTTGAACACCGCCTGGGATGGGGCACCCACAGCTTCTCTGGACAGCCTGTGCCAGGGCCTCACCATCTTCTGAGTGAAGAATTTCTTCCTAATATCTGATCTAAATCTCCTCTCTTTTAGTTTAAAATCATTGCCCCTTGTCCTGTCATTGTTAGATTGCATAAAAAGTCTCTCTCCCTCCTGTTTATACACTCCCTTTAGGTACTGGAAGGCCATAATGAGGTCTCCCCAGAGCCTTCTTTTCTCCAGGCTGAACAAGCCCAGCTCCCTCAGCCTTTCTTCATAGGAGAGGTGCTCCAGCCCTCTGAGCATCCTCGTGGCCTCCTCTGGACATGCTCCGTGTCTTTCTTGTGCTGGGGGACCCAGGTCTGGACATGGTACTCCAGGTAGGGGCTATCATGAATTCGTATTCGTCTTTGTGAAAGTAAACTTCAAAACATCTTTCAAGGTGAGTATTATAATCTCCGTTTTCCAGATAAAACAAAGGCACATTTTTTTTTTTGGTCTCTACAGTATGTCATTGTCCAGGCCTGCTTCCTTGTTAACAGCTGACTTGGGTTGGCTAGAAACATATCTGCTGTACTTGCCGTCTCTTAGCAGTAGTACACCAGAAAGTCATAGTTGCCCTAGATCACACCATGGCTAACAGTTTGCTGACACTTTAACACAAAAAGCATCCTCTCTTACAACTCTTTTCAGAAAGAAGCGTAACAGAACATATCACCAACAATAACCAAAAGTATGATATTAAGTCATCGTTTTTATCCATTTTTATCTATTTTCTGAGTTATAGAATTTGATTCCATGCATCAGTCTCTCAAACTTCTGCCTGCAAAATGAAGTAGTGTGGCATGGAGATTCTCCTACTTTGTATAAGCAGACTTGCACCAGGAACCTTCCTATATTTCTTTTTTTTTTTTTTCTTTCAAACTGAATCTTTCAACAATAGCAAAATGGAAACAAAAACCAAATTGCTACAGTTTACCCATGTGCCATTTTGCATCCTGTATCTGAAACCAGAGTTGACAGGCCAACATATGTGACCAATAACTGCTACTCAGAGTTGAGCTCTGCAAATGGTGACTGACATGGAGCTGGGCATTCCATTAACCAAGGGAGTTATCAATTATAGACCAGCCAAAATAAACTCCACGAAATTTCCTCTGGGTCTTAATTGTTCTGAGTATCATTATTTCCGGCACACTAAGCAAATATTCTTGACCTTCAGATTTGGATGACAAACACCCCTATTAATTACATAATTTATCCATTATCACCTGAAGACATGCATAATCTTTTTACCCTATGCAAGAAAGAGAACAGAGTAAGTAAACAAACTTCTATTGCAAATAAAACTAAAACTCCAAGCTGTGCTAACTAGTGTGATTTGCTACAGTGCATATGCCAGGCTAATTGTGCATAGTACATATTTGCATATCAGAACACATTTAATATCTCTGATGGATAAGTCTCTGCTTAGCACTTTCAACTGAAACAGTCCAAAGCTGGGAAAATGAATTAACTCAGTTATCTTTCAACTCTAAAGGCTGTACTTAAATCTAGCTTGAAGTACAGCATTGTCTAATATCTGTCCACAACATATAAGCTTCTAACTGGTGTCACCTCTTCATAATACTTTCTACTGAGATGATGTATAAAACCATAAAATGTCTTTCCCATAAAAACTAATATCTCCCATGTAACTGCTGTCATGAAATTACTTGGGAAAATCTTGTGGTTTGGGGTAAGCATTTTCATATACTTTAATGGAGAAAGAATGGGAAGCTACAATGGCTGTTGTATTTATCTTCCTTTGTATGACTTCAGAGGTTATGTTCCTTTCTGGCCACTGTCTTGCTTCTCTTTGCCTCCAAGCTCTTGAAGTCTATGAACCATTCCTCTTTCTAACATCCCTGCTTCCCAAAACAACTTCTAATTCTGTTATACTGGAAGTCCTTCTTTCATATTGATTCTCAAGGCTTTCAAGCATTCAAAGCTCATGGCCAAGAAGGCCAATGGCATCCTGGGGTGTATCAGAAGGGGTGTGGTTAGTAGGTCGAGAGGGGTTCTCCTCCCCCTCTACTCTGCCCTGGTGAGACCGCATCTGGAGTATTGTGTCCAGTTCTGGGCCCCTCAGTTCAAGAAGGACAGGGAACTGCTGGAGAGGGTCCAGCGCAGAGCCACCAAGATGATTAAGGGAGTGGAGCATCTCCCTTATGAGGAAAGGCTGAGGGAGCTGGGTCTCCTCAGCTTAGAGGAGACTGAGGGGTGACCTCATTAATGTTTATAAATATGTAAAGGGTGGGTGTCAGGAGGATGGAGCCAGGCTCTTCGCTGTGACATCCAGTGACAGGACAAGGGGCATTGGGTGCAAGCTGGAACATAGGAGGTTCCGCTTAAATATGCGGAGAAATTTCTTCACGGTGAGGGTGACAGAGCACTGGAACAGGCTGCCCAGAGAGGTTGTGGAGTCTCCTTCTCTGGAGACATTCAAAACCCGCAAAACTAACAGAAGGTAGATTTATGCTAGAAATGATAACGAAACTCTTTACCATGAGAGTGCTAAGGCACTGGAACATGTTGCCCAGAGAAGCTGTGGATACCTCATCTCTGAGGTATTCAAGGCCAGGCTGAGTGGGGCTTTGGGCAGTCTGGTCTAGTGTAAGGTGTCCCTGTCAACGGCAGTTGAGGTGGAACAAGATGGGCTCTAAGGTCCCTTCCACCCCAAACCATAGTATGATTCTATGTAAGGGAAGAGAAGATGGAGAGAAAAAAAAAAAATATATATATATATATACACACACCAATTTTCTTCTTGTTTGTCATGCTCAGATTGCCAGCTGCCCACCAGCCAGGGCAGGAGTCCCAGGCTGGCAAAGCCTACCTCCCAGCTGAGGTTAAAAGCAAATTGGAAAAGGACAGAGCTGGAGATGGCATTTTGCCTCTCTCTTCAAGATACCTCTCCTTCTTCTGTGTTTACCCTACATCTCCTGTGAACTCCAGTGACATCCAGTCCCTAGGAAGGGACTAGGAGGTAAAAAACAGTGCAAAAATCTCATGAAAGGGACGAAGGGGTTTAGTAATAGAAATCCTAAAGCAGAGATAGGGTGCAGGGCAGTGAGGCATGATCCAAAGAGGTTAAAATCACTGGACTAGAGCAACAAATTACTGGCATTAGTCTGAAAACACAGACTTTCCCTTAGGGAAAAATCAGCACTGTCATCTCTCTTGAGACATACCTACTTCACCAGCTCAAGACAAACAGGCAAGTAAAGTGCACTTCTCCATAAACCTTCTTTCTCTGGTAACAGTTTCCAGATTTTCTAGACCACAAAGACAATCTGTCTTCCTAAAGCTAACTGCTCTGCAATATTTACAGGCATAAATTCATAGAAACAGACAATATAAAAAATTACGGAAACAGACAAATTAGACAGGATCCATGACCTAATACCCCAGGATTTCTAGTCCAGAAAGACATACAATGCTTGAGAAATAACTAAAGCCTTTTGTGGGCAATCATGCAATGACATCAAGCTAAGGGGGGAAAGTGTGGTTTTGTTTTGTTTTTGTTAACTCAGCTGGGAAGCCACTCTTGGAGGCTGTAAAATAACTTTCTTAACACAGCCTTAACATGAGCTTTAATGAAGACACATATAATGTCCTGTGCTTGGAAAGAAGTAATCCCAAGCAGCAGCACAGGCTGTGGACTGAGGAGCAGCTCTGCTGAAAGGGAGCAGGCGGCTGTGGCAGGCAGCGAACTGAATATAAACCAGCAGGGATGGTGGCCAGCAGCATCCTAGGCTGTGTCAGCAAGAGTACAGTCAGTAAATCAAGGAATATGGCTATTTCACTCTACTAGACACTTCTTAAGCTACACCTGGAATACTGTGCCCAGTTTTGGTTCCCCCAGCTGAAGTTGGAAATGGTTCAGTGAAGGGCCACCAGCATGATTAGTGGGCTGGAGAACTTGACATAAGAAGAAAGGTTGGATGTACTGGATTTGCTCAGCCTGAAGAAAAGAAGGCTCAAGGGGGATCTAATCATACTTCTTGAATATCTGAAAAGTTTGTTGTAGAGCAGACAGAGCTACTCTTTTCTCAAGGATGCCTGCTGACAAGGCAAGAAGCAGTGGGCATGAGCTGCCTCAGGGGAAATTCTCTCTGATGTAAGAAAATAATTCTTCCCTTTGACAGCAGATAGAGGTTGAAACAGGCTACCCAGAGAAGTGATACATTCTCCTGTGCTAGAAACACTCATGAATATTTGTGTAAGTTGCTGTAATGACTTTTGATGAAGAGAAGGTGGGACCAGCTAACCTCCAAAGTCGAATCTTGGCTTTCTCTGAATCCCTGTCTGTGCAGTCTTGCTAGCCATATGAATAGTGTTGTCGGTCCACAACTGTCTTTTCCCTCAAGTATATATTTTCACAGAGTTTTGCATATTAAAAACACCAAGTATTTTCTTTTGAAATGGGATTGGCTTTTCCCAGTCTTGCTACAGAAGATGAAGCAGTGATATATTTTCTTGCATTCTTTATTTCCTTTAGACTCTAAACTCAAAGGGGTAGCAGATGGGTTTTCTCATTTTCTTGTAAACCATCACAGTTTGGGATGATCAGTGTACAAATACACACACACACAAGACATTCATTACCTGGGCTTACAATACTCTGGGGATGTGTGATAATTTTTCCCATCCTTGCTAATCATTCATAAGCAGTTTACAATCTATTTCTCTTTAACGGGAGGAGGATAGGAGGGAACAGCATATTTCTCTCATGACAGTCTTTTTTGCAGTCAAGACATTCAAGGAGTGTTGTATTATGGGAGGATTTTTTAACCTTCAGTAACAAAGCTTAATTAGGGATCAAGAGCAAATGTTATAGCACATTTATATATATATATATATTCTATATGCTATATATATATATAGCATATAGAAGAGGTACCTCTGAACACTCACTCCTGTTGGGCTTTTGTTCCAATTAAGCTGGTTAACAGGGGATGCAAGCACATTTGCCTCTGAAGTATACTCAAAGATTTTAGATAGCTATGACAATTTTAAATTTATTTGAGCTGAAAACTCTGAGTAAGCAGATCGTTTTGAAGATTTGATGCATTTGTGAAGAGACAGTGAAGAAACTGTACAGCTCTTACCTCATTAGAATATTTTAGCACTGCAAGAAGCAAGCCCATGATGAAAGTTAAGTACAAATTTCTTACAATTCAAGAAAAGGCATATCAGATAAAAACAAACAA
>VXAV01000771.1:335788-347152 GCA_013399715.1 Alectura lathami | reverse complement strand
AAAAAACCAGAATTAACACCACATTTTTCACACTGAACAGTATCAACTGCAGCTGGTTGTATTTCTTGGCCTGCTTTTTCTCAACAAACAATTTGATCTAGCATTTCCCAACCTCATGGCTCTGTAGAAAGATGACAGCACAGAAACAGAATAACAGAGAGTCAGAAACCTAACTGAAACAAAATTAAAACATAGACATCTTTGCCAATTTTCCACTTTTTCCAGCAGGATTGACAGTCACATAAATATTTACTTTCTGTGTGTGCTCAGATTAATTGATGCGTTGTTAATGACTACAATAGTGCTTAAATACCTGTGACTTCATTTCAACAAATCCCACCTGCTCCCCCAATATATCTCCCTGGGACTGATTCCAGGAGAATATCTCAAGACAGAGAGGATCATCTGTGAAAGATGTTCATGATCAGAGCACTGGACACTAGAGATCTTCTTTGCTCAGAAATAATGGCAACATGCTCAAAACCATTAAATTCTGCCTTTGTTTTCCCTTCTGTGAAATGGGAGCACTTTGTACAGATTTCCTCATGTTGAAAACCACTGTGTAAATGCCAGTTAATTATAGCACTCATACTTCCGGGAGGATGATTGATTACCAGGATACATCAAACAATGATCAAACAATGAATTCTGTATACGATACAAGATAATTTTAGACCTTTTGTTTTTAAAGTATATTGTAATTTAATAGATTACTGTTATACTGCAGAAAACAGTTGTTCAGTTTTATGACTTGCAAAATAAGCATCTTAAGGAAACATGGCTCATATCACCATGGTTTAATAGTTTGCTCTGTTTCCCAATTACATTCACTTGAATTCAGTATTTTCAAAATTCAATCCAAAAACTTTTTAAAACAAGTTCTAGAACGTTGAAAATAAGCACTGCAATTAGAACTTTTCGGAGAAAACTTTCAGAGAGGTTGTGCATTAGCAAACACTTTTGCCACCAAGTGTTAATTTCAAGTAGTTATTACATATTTTTGATGCTTCTCCTGTTTGAAAACTCTTGCATATTATGTGTGTAGGGATGGTCTTTTACTTTAAAATTCAAGATAATTCTTCAGACATTAGCATAATGATGACACAAAATTTAAGTCATTAAAGGAGAGACTTATCTCACTTACATTTAAAACTTACAGTTGGAGCTTAAATTTTAGCACGTGAGTTTCTACTATAATGGAGGAAGACACAAACCTCCAGAAGGCATAGATGAAAAGATCTCAGAATTTCTTTGGAATTTCAATTTTCTTCAGAATTAACTAAGATACTATCTAGCATTTCGATTTGCTGAGGTTAGAAGAAATAAATCTCCATTTTTAATTAATGATCCAGGATAGATATCAGAAATAAAAGGAAGGAGGAATATCTAAAGAATACTAATAATATGGACCAAAAGTCATCCACCTATGTCCCAGTTCCAAGGGTAAAACTAACGCTTCAAGCTTTGGAAGAGGGATGTAGAGAGAACAGTTTCCAGAGCTATTGCCCATAGCTAAAATATAAACAAACTATCCAAATTTCAAATACCAAACCACCTTATCAATCAACATTTAAAGGTGTCATCTATAAGTATGCTTTCTTTACATTTTCCAAGCAATAAAAACTGATTATTCCTAGTAATGCTACTCATCCCAACAGCCATCTTCAATTGCCACATGACAACTGTAGTCTACAGTAACTTCAGTGGCAGGTCACTTAATTTCTGTTTAGGCTACAGAAGTTTGTACCCAACTATTTATTTGTACTGAGGTTAAGAAATATTGGTAACATCTGTTTTAAGTCAGTAGGACAACTGTAGATAACTGCTCATTTCGTTTAAAATAANTGGCTCCATGATGATTAAAATTGGTCTTCTTTTAGGCTAGTACAGTAAAAGTACTATATGTCAAAGCGATTTTCAACACACTGTATCTGAATACAAGAATTTCTTATTTCATGATGGCAACATAAGGGCTTCAATAACTTAAAATCTCAGCTTTTCACTAAAGGATTTGACACACTAGCAAATAAAAAACACCTTTTTTTTTCTCTTTTCAAATTCTTACAATTTATTTGAAATGTACAGTATATTCAGAAATCAAACACAAATATCTTTATAATTATATACATAATACTTCTTTTGATTAGTAGGCTTAAGAGAGCAGAATAATTTGTATTACAAATAGAAGAATTAAATTAAGTGAACATTTAGTACAAAGAAAATAAGCCTCTAAATAAGAGGGAAGACTGCCACTAAAGTCTTCAAGAATGGATTGAACATAATGAAGCCTTTGAAATGATGTAAGAAATAACAAGGCATTGGCAGGCAAATAGACCAAGGGAGCTTCCTGGATCTTTTCCACTAATAAATTCTCTGTTTTGGCACGAGATAGCTGTAATTTGTCAGTGGTTTTGATCTCAAGGAATCTTTCATTTATTTCTGTAATGAGGAAAGACTTCCTATGTGGGAGGCTGAGACACCAGTTCCCTGTGTGGAAGGCCAGGGTAGCATCGGACACTCATGCAGTGGTACTGATACCAAACACTGCTCATACCTCTTCTCAGAAACCAACCAGAAAATCACAGTGTTATGCCCAAAGACAATAGAAAATGTAAGGTCACAAATTTTCCCTGTTCCGCTAAACTGTCAACTGCAAACTGCAGGATGGATGTTTTTTCCTTGTTAGCACCAAAAGCTTTTAAACCAACTATCATGGAAGCAAGGACAGAAATTACACACAGTGTTTGTATTACTTGCACTTTTACTCTGCACTCTTGTGATAGTGGGAGCATGTAATGCCAGAGCAGCAGAGTTTCTGGCTTCACCACCAAAAGAACTTCTTCCCACTAAAATCAAACATTCAAGCATTTCAGAAAACGATTTTCCTTTTAAAAATAAAAATAAATATACACTGAATATTTCCATCTGTGTATCGCTGTGTGTATTTTGCAGCAGTGAAAGATGTACAGAAAGGAATCAAATAGGGAGAATTCTAAACATCCCCCAGCCTCACTGGGTGTTAGTCATCAGCAAGACTAGCTTTCGAAAACAATATTTGATAGTATTCAAGGAATTTTAAAACATATCTGTATGGAAAAAGTTGATTTTTGCTTGTAAAATAAATTAGCTACAGACTACTAACCCTTTAAACAAAATATCAGGAGAGACATTGTCAGCAGAGATGAAGTCCTGCCCAGCAGGTTACTCAGCTACAAAGGCATATTTAAACTGTGCTTATCCTGATTCCATGTGCACTCCTGTGGAGAGACTCCTGGGGCTGTGGACATGTGGAACTAATCAATCAGATAAAACCATCCGCAATTCTGAAAAAAGATATTCTGTGCTCAATGTGATTTTCACACAAACCTGTTATTTAATATCATACCTGATCCAGGTTACAAATTGGCCAGGATCTTTCTTCTAATGAAGATGCTATACTACCTCGGGTGTTCTACACAAAGCTAAACAGTTTTTAACTAACTTCCCTCATCAGAGCAATTAAGGTCTTAGCTTTAACAGTGCTATGGAAAACAGCTATTGAACAACATGTTCCTGGTTGGTAAAATCCTCAGGGGTGGGAAGAGAGGCACCAGTGCCTCATGATGTACTTCTGGCTAATTAAGATGTTGACTGAGCCTATGTTAATCATAGTCCATCAGACTATGTTTGATTAACATGTAAATTAGTAAATCCTCTTCTGCAATTGCCCTGCCATCTGAGGTCTACTTATGGGCCTCAAAACAGATGAGAACTGGACTTGTAATTTATAATGTTCAGTTGGGGAAATTATTTTTTGGCATGCATGAAAGAATTGTGAGCTACAGTGTATTTGTATATTGTTTCCAAATACACAGGAATACATTAGACCGACACTGCAGATATGCATGCACAATGTGGAAGTTTAAAGATATCTCAGCAAAAGAGCTTTGTGTAAGTGGGGCACAACAAAAGGTAAGCATTTCTGCCCTCAGATAATTTTCTCAGAGCAAATGGTCATATGCAGTTAATGAAGAGAGTTAGGTACATCTAGAAGTTAGTTCAAATCATCAGAGATAGTAATTATGCCAAAATTTATATACAGAATAGCCTAGCCTAGTATAGCATAACATGGCAAGTATGTCATACCCCAGTGACTTAATCTATAGTGAGTACACCTGATGTTTCTTATTGAGTAGCCCTAGATGGTATCAACTCAGCATCATACGAAGGCCATCAGAATCAGCACAAGCAGACTTTGTCTTCCTTTGGCTAGGGATTTAGGGATTTATACAGAACTTGAATGATTCAGATAAGATCTGTATCTCTTGACTACATGTTCGAACTTCAGCATTGAAGGTATCTTTATGTATGTATGTATAAATACACTTTTCCTCTTTCTTGCTGCTTCCTTTCTCCTCTCCTACTACCACAATGAAAAAGGAAGACTTGAATTTTGGTCCATAAATACCTCAGCTCTTTTTCTTCAGGAACACTGACAAAATAAAATAATGTAAAAAACCCACAGTTACTCAAATTGTGCACTGCTGTCTATAGACAACCTAGATGTCGAAGGTGGCACTACAGCCAGTAACAATCTACTCAACATGAGCAGCAGAACCTGGAGAGCTAACCAACTGCATAGCTAAAATAGCCTCCCTGTTCAGGGGTCTAGGCAAAGGTGCACAGCATCATTTCAGATGTTTTGGCAGAGCTGCTTCTCCAGGAAGACAATGTATCCACAAGTCCCCTGTTATCTGTGAGTCCCATGTGGAAGTCTAAGGTACCTCAATGCATCATCTAATGGCATTAGATGCCTGCGTGGGGGCAAATGAATTGAACCATAGGTGTCTACTCCCATGCGGGCTGAATTGGATGTAGACATTTACACATAAATGCCTAAGTTTTAGTGTCTTCGCCTGGAACAGAATCCCACCCAAGTTGTACTGTACATGCTCTCAGCTTTCACTACATATTTCATCATCTACTAAGACCTCAAACCCATCTTTCTAGGCAATTTATAGACTCAGAGTGCAAAAAGGAGTAGAATACAGAAATAATATTAAAAATATGAATAGCGCATAGTGCAATGTCTAATATATGGCCTTGAAACAGCAAGAAGCAAAAAGGCCATTGAAAGAATTTCAAAACGACAAGTGAGTCTCCTTGGAGGACACTGTCCTAGTACCAACAAAGTGCATTCATCTCTTCCACAACCTGTAGGAAAATGGGTCACAAATGGCAACCAATAATTGTCTAAATCTGATCCTATTAAATTAAATTGAAAATAAAACAAACAAATAAAAAAAGAAGTTAATACTGTGATCCAAATTCTAAAATAATCCTCATCCCCACCAACACACCTACTGTGACTAGTTTGGGAGAGATGTGGAGGCAGTCAAAATTCATTGGCCCTTCATTTGCCATCTGGGAATGCTCTGAAAGCCCTTGGAGACCCCAGGTCTCACTCTACAATCAGTTGGTTGGATTGGATAAGAAGGACCAGTGCAGAAAAAATGTCTCACACATTTTTCTAATGCAGATGGGTTTTGATTGAGAGGTTGACCCTTAGCTTCCTTTATTTAGCACTGAAGTATGATATTCCACTTCCTTCATGGATGCAAAAATAATCCATCTCTTTTCTGTCTGTATGCAATTCAGAAAACTTCAAAAGCTCTTACAAATCTACATAGATGTCAGCTAATAAAATACTGGGCTTGAATAGACTCACGTATGGTCGGAACCTAATAGTTCTTTCCCCTTAGGAAATTACTGGTGATCTTTCCCTAAGTGTCAGCCAAAAAATTATTAACATTTTGGGCAAGTTTTAATCGGATAAGACCACACATCTCAATAGTTTAATTCTTCATCAATTATGAGACCTTGATAGACAGCATCCTGGCCAGCCTGCCACACCATGTGGGCTGAATTTTAACTTACAATCTCTTAAAAGATTCTGTATGAAAGTACGTCATGGAAATGGATGCTATTTTTCTAAAAGTCTGACCATTCTGATATGAAAGATACCTACAGCGTACAACCAGGAGGGGCAACACTCTTGAACACATTACAGTTTTTCAAAGATAAAGGGATATGTCCATGCATATGTCACTGAAACACATTTGTGAAAGGTTATGGATATGGACCTGGGCACCATGCTCTAGGCGTCCCTGCTGGAGCACAGGTTGGACCAGATAACCTACAGAGGTCCCTTCCAAACTTAACCATTCTGTGATTTTGTGATATAGTGTTAAAACACTCCACTCTTCTTGCAATCAACAGGTCCTGCAGATGACTCAGCAGGTCAGTTCCTATCTGTTTACACTGGGGTTTAAAAACAAACAAATCCCAGATTATTAGACACAATGCACTTCTAACACATTGGAGGATGTGCATAACAGATAGATGTATAAGCAATAATGAAGAATTTCATTTACGGGAAGTTTTGAAAACAGTACGGAATTAATTAGAAACTATAAATCTCATTCAAATATATATCACAAAAATACTCTGGTGCTCCATATACTATTACTTTATGAGTATGAGTGACTGAATTCATATCTAATTACTTACATGTCAATTTTTTAAAAAATGCAATTGATTTTTGAAGCAACATTCAAAATCTCTTGTTTTGTCAGGCAGTCAAGTGGTAGCTGTATACTTTTATTCTTATCCTATTCCACCAGACCAGACCTCCTGCTGCTTTTGCTGTTTGTAAAATAGCAGCTTCCCATGAGAGCCCAAATGTGTTTTCCTCCAGTTAAGGATAAGGAAAGAACTCTCTTATACTGCACTTAGCCCAGCTTACAACAGCATTCACTTCAGGTAGTTATTTTTAGGATGATGGGCTGCCATGAGCTCTAAGTATAGGCTTTGTGAGTCCCCTGTGTGCTAATGAACACAGGAAGTGTTTAGTTAATGTAGAAGATCATAGAAACACAGAATCATAGAAGGGTTTGGGTTTGGAAGGGACCTTAAAGATCACCTAGTTCCAACCCCCCTGCCATGGGCAGGGACACCTCCCACCAGACCAGGTTGCTCAGAGCCCCATCCAGCCTGGCCTTGAACACTGCCAGGGAGGGGGCAGCCACAGCCTCTGTGGGCAGCCTGTGCCAGGGTCTCACCACCCTCACAGTAATATCCTAATATCCAGCCTAAATCTCCCCTCTTCAAGTTTGTGGCCATGTCCCCTTGTCCTGTCACTACATGCCCTCCTAAAGAGTCTGATGAGCCTCCCCAGCTCTCCTGTAGGCCCACTTCAGGTGCTGGAAGGCTGCTATCAGGTCTCCCCGGAGCCTTCTCTTCCCCGGGCTGAACAGCCCCAACTCTCTCAGCCTGCCCTCATAGGGGAGGTGCTCCAGCCCTCTGATCATCTTCGTGGCCCTCCTCTGGACCCCCTCCAACAGCTCAATGTCTTTCTTGTGTTGGGAACTGGACGCAGCACTCCAGGTGGAGTCTCATGAGAGCAGAGGGGCAGGATCACCTCCCTCGCCCTGCTGGTCACGCTTCTCTTGATGCAGCCCAGGATGTGGTTGGCCTTCTGGGCTGCCAGTGAACATTGTCGGCTCATGTTGAGTTTTTCATCAACCGACACCCCCAAATCCTTCTCCTCAGAGCTGCTCTCCAGCCATTCTCTGCCCAACCTGTATTTGTGCTTGGGATTGCCTTGACCCAGGTGCAGGATCTTACACCTGGCCTTGTTGAACTTCATGAGGTTGGCATGGGCCCACCTCTCCAGCCTGTCCAGGTCCCTCTGGATGGCATCCCTTCCCTCTAGCGTGTCAGTGGCATCACACAGTTTGGTGTCGTCTGCAAACTTGCTGAGGGAGCGCTCAATCCCACTGTCCGTCGCCAACAAAGATGTTAAAGATGTATGACGTTAGCGTATATCTTAATAGATCTGTCCAAACAACTTCTCTTGTAGTGATGTAAGTAAGAGTACAAGTAAAAGAGTACTAATAAAAACAGTGCACCAGCTGTTTTTATTAATAAAAATAAAAATAAAAATAAAAAGTTAATAATTTACCAATAGTATTTATAGAAGCATATATAGGTAGGTGTGTATATAGTATACAAACACAATTTACAAGGGATGCTGTGTGGTCTTTCTGTGACATCTAGACTATGAAATGTGAAAAAGCTTACAAAAAATATGACCACATTGCAGCACAGCACCAGTATGGCAGCTCCAACCTTACAGTTTCTGCTATAGAATGTTGTATGCTTCAAGAAGCAATATTATAGTTTCCAAGTGTCTAAACCTTCCAGTTAAGACAAATAGAAGGTAACTAATGTCTGCTGGAATATGTTTAGATTGCTCTAATTTTATGAGTAAATGTATGTTAAGTTTATTTAGATGTGTTTCCCTCCAGCCTTGGAATTAATTTTGTTCTGCTTTAATTCATTAAAAGATATTTATAGCCAAGATTTGTTTCATTATGCACAAATGTGACATTGGTGGTGATCTTTCATTTGCAATTAGAGGCCCTTTTTGCAACAATAAATGCCTTATAAAAGTATATGTATTTCTGCATTATAAAAAGTATGCTAGGAAAGCAATATTTCTGTTTCAGACAGTTAATTTTAGGATGCTCCTGCTCAACCATTTTAGTGTGATGCCACTGCCATTCACACATATAGATCTAATACTGAATGTGAGTCAGATGCCCTTTTTCTGTTTTTCCAAGATCATATCTGGAAATTTAGAATTTGTGAAAACTAGGAAAGAAGTAGCAACAAACGCTCCTCTTATCTCTCTTAAAAAAAAAAAAAAAAAAAAAAAAAAAAAAAGTAATTTCTCCTCTAGAGAGAAAGAAACAAAGCAGCCTTAACTGGTGTATTGATGACCAGGGAACACATCCTGCCTTGTTTGCTTGCAATGAAACCAAGGATGTGAAAATAGTAAACAGTGTGTGCTGGAGATACTGTACCTTTGTCTACAGAAAGTTAGGAGAAGTCTAACCTGAAATATCAGTTTGGTGCAATTTGCCAGAACTGACAGTTATTACTAGGAGCTGGGAGGATTATGTGATAAAGACCAGACTAAATTAACATTTATTCTCACAGGGAGGAGTAACTCATAGCTGTGCTGTGATTTCAAGGGTCATGGCCATCTCTAGTGGTGCAGCACAGAGGGATGAATTATGTTTCCCATGTTTCTAAAACTCTTAATAAGCTAAAGACGGAACATTTTTATCATTCTTCTCAAAATACTGCTGTCAAGAATCTACCACATCCTTGTATTAAAACAGTGAAGTTGACTATCCTTGGGCCCCTCTAACATATTTCATTAGTTGTTTTAATGGAGATTTTTGTTTTTAAGCCAGAAAGAGAACCATAGTAACTGCACACTTCCTGAACAATTTCATTCACGAATGGGAAATGAGTCTCCAAATCTTTACTCACATGAGTAACCACATTGATATCCTTGAGCCTTCTATTATTGAGAGCTAGAACTGTGAGTGTAGATTTGCAGGATTTGGATGTGACAGTTCATTACTTCATAGGAGCAAAATCTGTAGCTGAAATCAATAGCTAAGCATGTGAGGCATAGAAAAGATACACATTCTTTCATGGAGGTCTGATTATCATGCATCTCTCAGTTTTGTTTCAGCATCAACAAGTAAGCATATCATTGTAAAGAGATGTACAGACTATAGGCAGTAACTACAAAGACACATTTTAGATAGACATTTTAGCTCAATAGGGCAGTTAGCAATAGTCCATCAGAAAGAACAGAATAATAGTGAAAAAGGTCAACACTTCCTGAAAAACTAACATACTAAGTCACAGACCAAGCTTTTGGTTCACCGTCAATCAGTAGTGTAACTGTTGTCAGTCATCGCCCCTTACCTTGTTTGTGATTTTTGAATGGCCACAAAAGAAACTTTTGTTGGTAATCATGGCCTTTACAATTCATCTGCGTCACAAGAAGGATTTTCATAGCCCGCCTGTGGAATGGACTTGATATGCCCCAAGTTGCACTCACGTATGTCCAACCAATTCAACCTAAAGTTTCCCACGATAATATGAAACAAAATAAAAGACACTGACAAATACAAGTCACTATACTAAAAATAACAAGGAAGGGAGAATAGCCAATATCTTCTGTTTTTCTTTTTCTTTTTTTCTTCCAAAGAGGATAAATCTGATAGCTCTGTCTATGGAAAGGTGCAGTTAGGATATGCACCTGTGCATCTTGAATCTTCTGAAGGAGTCTATTCTCCACCTTACCACATGCTTCACCTTACACTGATCAGGAACATTCTGCTAAAAATTAGTGCCAAGTATTGTTTCTCCTTCATTTATTTTTTAATTCCAGAGTTCCCCTAGGACTTTTTCTCTCCCCAAATACTTCCACCTTCCATGGATACATTTTTGCTTCATTATCTTTGGGTATCACTTTAAGTGACCTATCTTGTCCCTGACGAAAGCGCGAAGAAAAGATTTGTGAGAGAAGGTTCTCACATAAAACTCAGTTTTGGAATTGGTCCAGAAGAGTGACAAATCTGATAACATCAAAGACAGAACATCTGAAACTGGGATTTAAGCAGAACAGCTTTTTCAACAAATTGCAGTCTCTATAAATTTACCCATTTCCTAACAGCTGAGCCCGTTTATTTGTTTATTTTCCTAGCTTCACCCAACCAAAGGCTGAAACAACTCTGGAGAAATAACAGTAAAGTTGTTCAACGGAAACCAGCCCCTCTACTGTAAACAGTGCCTCTCCACAAACGGTGCAGCTGCACAAAGCAGAGACAATGCGGGGGACCCTCAGCATCATTAACGAACTTCCCTTCCTCACGCAACAGTCCCTTCAATAAAGCATTTACAATAGCATCGTTGAACAGTAGAACAACGAAAAAAAAAAAAAAAAAAAAAAAGGAAAGGGGGAAAAAAAAAAAAAAAAAGAAGAAGAAGAAGAAATAACCTTACCAGCTTCTCCTACAGTATATAGCTGAAAGGGAAACAAAACCCCCAGCTGCCGTAGCGCATGCAATTGGTCTCCCGGAATGAATTGACTGAAAGAACTATGAAAGGCTAAAGTCTGCCGGCCCCTCTCAGCAGCCTCTCCTCGGCTCCCTCTCCTCACAAAGCCACGCTCCCGCTCCCTAATCCTCGCACAGGAAAAAGCAGCGCGCACCAAATGACTTCAGCACAAGCGGCTCCCCCGGNCAGGGCACCCGCACCCCGCGCCGCGCCGGGAGGTGCGCGCCCAGGGGGGCTCACTCTGTGGGCCCCGGTTAGCCTTTGTTATTGTTATTATTATTGCCTTTTAAAATTAGCCGCATGACTTTCTAAAGCTGTTGCTAGGCCTAAGATTTTTTTTTTTTTTTTTTAAACGACGAACATGTAAATAAACCTTAAATATTGCAAACAGTAGGATCA
>VXAV01000771.1:307839-335709 GCA_013399715.1 Alectura lathami | reverse complement strand
AAACACCTCGACAGGCAAGGAACTAATAATGTTAGGAATCACTAAATTAAAAGCAATATAAAAACATCAGTGCCTCCCTGAAATGCTTTGATAGATAACATCAGAACAAACTATTGCATTTTCCACGATGAAAGAAGATTTCTATCTACATTCCCAGTTTATTTAAGAGAACATTTTTCCATATAATTTGTCTTGAAAGCATGCCATAGATACTGAGATATCACCCCCTACATATTCTCTGATTTTCAAGAAAGCTTTTAATCTTTGTTAAAGAAATGCTGTTAGTTTTCAACGCAAGTTTTACCTTTCCGTGATATGCTGAAACTCAGAAACAGACAGCTGCCAAAAAGTAAATCAAAGACCTAGGAAAGCAGATGGCATAATTTCATATCTTAACTGATGGCTGCAAACCTTCCACTAATAATTTATAAGGAGACTTCCTCCTGCTTGTTCTTCTGCTCGGCAGCATGCTGTTTGAGCCTTTCAAACAAAATAAACAGACTTCAAGCCACCAGCTTCACACACACTAACACTTACCAATGCTATTTCAACCTGACACAAGCTGACTTTGTTCCTCTGTGACCCTGGACAGAAAATTGGGGTGACAGTTTGATGGATGGGATCTTTTTTCACAATATGGGTTGTGACTTCACAGCTCTGTCTCCCCGTTACTGCTTAGCTGAAGGAGGAGACAAGAGCAGAGCAGGATCTTTCACCATACCAAACCATTTTAACAGTGAAAATGAACCAAGCATGTGCAAGAAATGCCCTTTGTGAACAACAAATTTGTGAAGCTGGGGGAATCCCTTTCCATTTTTGCTGGGGTTAGGGTGTAGGACACGATAAGGAAGGGGTTCTAAGTAGAGGAATCAATGTCCATGCTTTACTCCAAATGGTATCAGTCTAAGAAAGTGGTAACATCCAGCAAGAAAGGTAAGAAGGAGAGAAGGAGGGAAGGAGAGAGGGAGGGAGGAAGGGAGGAAGAGGGGAAAGAAGGGAGGGAGGGAGGGAGGAAGGAAGGAAGGAAGATCAAAGAACACTTGGACTGTGAATTTTGTGAATTTTTCTTTAATTATGCTAATTTAATTGTTTATGAGGAATCTTGGACTATTCTTTACTGGACAATGGCATTAGTGCAGTAATCTGCCCACTGCAATAGGTAGTCTTCTTTGTTACACATAAATTATCATAAAATATCAGAGGAGTCATATATATTCAAAACCAAAATGGTACCTACTATTTCAGTATTTGAATGCAGATTCTCTGCTAAAACGAGCCCAGAAGTCTGTTTACAAGATTAATGTAACATATTTCACATAAAAACTGCCAGTCTTCACAGAAGTCTCCAATAAGAAATTGCGTTTTCAAGAAAATGTTGAAAGAGGAAGTAGATGAATGAACTGAAATGTAAGGCTCCACCCTCCATAGAGTTGAGCTCATTAACAAATATCCTAACATGAATTTAGGCTCATATTTCCCTAGAGAGGAAAACAGACTGCTAATATCTTTATGCCTTTGTTTCTGCTTTTTCATCTAATCTGATGGGTTAATTATGATAATACCGGAAGGCATCAAATCTCTGATTTTATGGGTGGATACTGAGGCCAAATGACCTGGCCCAGAGAAGTCTCTGGCTAGAAGCCAAATCTTTTCTGTTCTACACTACTGCACCTCGCCTCCAGCATTCCTCATGCTCTGAAAGATTATTTCTGAGAACAAGGACTAATTTATCCTATATTTGATATCAAAATTTAAAATGTTTTGTCTTTATTATCAGAATTTACTTTGCTGTCATTTCTAGTTTTGGATTTGATATTCATAACTCTGTCTAAAAAATATACAGGAAGTCCCTCCAGTAGCAAAATATATAATAAATGTGACTGTTATTGATGCTTTCAAAAAATACCGGTGTCTCTCCAAAAAGATTCACTTTGTTTCAGATGATGGTATTTATGTACTTTTATATTAATGAATATTCTTCTTTCTGTAGAATTTATGTATGGTAGCACCCAACTCATGAAAAGTCCTATATATTGCTGTTTCATGTTTTTGGTGCTGTTGTTGTTTTGTTTGTTTTCTTTTTTATTATTATTATTTTTGTAAGGGGGGGATTTTTTTTCTTTGAACCATTTTAAAACTACCTGCTTGCTTTCAGTGTCCCATTTCAGGAATTTAGGTAGGAATCTCGCATGGCAAAAGTCAGGTGATATGAATTTCAACCCCTGAAAAGGAGTTTTAAGAGATGTACTTGTGAATCATTTATCTCCTAATTACAGCAGTTAAACTGCTGTCTTTGTTTCTTTGTGTCTGTCTTAACAATCTGTGAACATTTTCATTGTAAAGAAGGAAATACATTAAATGCTTTATAAACAATAGGACTCATTCCCAGATCACTTTATTACTTCTAGGTAGTAAAGTTCATGCCATCCCACACGTAGGTAGCTGTGATACACACAAACGAGAAGAGCTCTGAAAAGCCACTTTGAAAAGTACAGCCATCCTTGTACCTGGAAATCAGTTAAAATGAGTTTGCATAGAGTAAAATATCCTACAATAGCACAGAATACTGAAAACAGCAAGCACTGAAAAACTGGAAGAAGTCATTTTTCTCATGCTTGTAGCAGAACATAATTTTCATGCTAACACATGACAAATGCCTGAAGGAAGTCTGAGCTTTAGGGTATATCAGCAGGTTTACACACTCTGCTTCACAGAATTTTTTTTGTTTGCTCTCAGTTATGTTTTCTGTATCATCTGTCAAAAACACCTTATTTGCATAGCATTTACTTTCCTCTGTGTTTATTGGGTTAACAAAAAGCATGAAGCAAGGTTACTTGGATAACTGCCCTGCATTTTTCATAGCATTCGAAGTGCATTTGAAATCAACTTTTCTACAAACAGAATGGTGCAGACAATTGCACTGGAAATGATGCCAGTAAACCTAAACTTTAAAGGTTGCTAAGCTCTTTGAGAATCACTTCTGTGACTGATGAGTGCAATCCATTGCAGTTCTTTGATTTTGCTTGCTTAGCTTCTCCTAGAAAGAAACTTCCAATAATTCTTACGGGAAATGTGGAAAATGGAGGTAGCATGTATTTATGAACATATGTAAATGCACATTTTAGGGGTACACACATCATGTACCTTTTGTCAAGAAGTGTAAGTTGCATAAATAGTCACTAGAGGCTCTAGAGAGCATATCTTTTAAACAACTTTTCAATGTAGTCAACTAATATTACAACATCACCATCCACAGATAAGACTGTTTAATGTTCTATGCCCAGCCAGCCTACAACATACGTATGTTGAATTGCAGAGACATTCCTTGGCTACGTCACAGAATCTGTCTTCAGAGACAGCAATGTGGTGTCAAAACTGTTAGAGCACAGAGCTGGTGAGAAGGGAGGATGGTTAGTAGTAAAGAGGGAAGAAAACAGTAGAAAAAGATAGCTGGGGGAAAAAAAAAAAAAAAAAAAAGATAAGAAATAAGAATTGGAGATAATTAGAGACAGTCGCTCCAGCAACAACTGCAACTTTACCCAAGTCACTGACTTTTTAAGGGCTTGATCTCCAGGGGCTCTACTTTCTCTTTGCTTTTTTTTTTTTTTTTCCTTCCCCTGAGTTGGATGAAAGTAAGGATTGAGCAGTGCAGCAGAGTTTGTCTTAGGAGTGTATGTGTGAAACTGAGGGTATCTGGCTTAACACTTCATGTCAGCCGACGTTGGTTCATCTAGCCTGTGAACCTCAGTAAATGCATCAGTCTTCCTACAAGATTGATAGAAGAACAAGATAAAAACAGCAAATGGAAGGAACAGCCTGTGGTCTGTAAACACTTAGCTCTTCACACTTCCTCCATCCATAACCTGTGAGGAGAAGAAAGGTGTCGCTCTGTATAAATTGGACAGAAAACATGTTCCAAGCACCTTTTGAGGGGCTCTGGCATACATGGCATAGTGGTCATAGAAATGTAGGTCAGAGATGAACCAACACTGCCATTTTGGCCAGTTGGGTGCTGCTTCTGTGCAGACAGGAAAAGTGCCTGTAATGCAGCCCATCCCGGCATCCCTCTGCACCAGTCGGGGACAAGTAGGCAGACTGGGCTCAGGAGGGCTTCACAAGGCTGTTGGGACAGCAGGAGAAGCTGTGCTTCTGCTCTGCAGTTTGGAGGAGCTTTTCATTAGATGCAGACTGCTGTGGACATTCCCTGGATTCTCTCTAATTGATCAGATATTCACACGTTACTGCTACTGCGCTCCAGACAGACTGATAGGAGCAGACCCACAGATGCAGGCATTGAGGAGGCTGAAAGCCCTTTGAAAGCCCAGCCACCGAGATTTTGTTGCCCTTTCTGTGTTTAAAGACAAACATCTGCACAGAAATTCCTAGGCTGGAAGCCTCGGGCTGTGAAGTCCTTTGGAGGAGACACACACATTTTCCCTGTAGTTCAGAGCTTTGCAGCACAGTGGAATTCCAACTCCAGTTAAATCTTCTGGATATTACTACAGCAAAAACATATACACAGTGATTTACAAACTCGTATTCTGGCCCACTTTTCCAAAACAAAGCAAAATTAATATAGTGAATTTGTGTGTCTTTGTGAAGAGGGAGGAGAAGTAAGGTAGGAAGTGGCATACAAACATATGGTATAAATAACTTGTGGGGAACCGCCCTGCAAACTACTGCAAACACAAGCATTGTCAAAGACTTACAGTTAATAAGACTCCATACATGAAACCTATTTCTAGAAACAAGAATTTGTAGTGCTGAGCTGTAACTTTATCATTGTTGCAGATTCACCCCCTCATTAAAGATTTCTCCTAGGAGATATCATCACATTCACATGACAAAAAAAAAAAAACCAACATATGACTGTATTTGGACATTATCCAATAATGTACAGCAGGAAACAAGTAGAATATTAGGTGTGAGAAATGCCTCAGTTAATATCATGCACTGCTCTTGCTGTGAGAAAATGTGGGATTTTTTCATTTGTTCAGAATAATGTAAGATAAACCTGTTCCTATCCAGGACTGATTTCAGAGTGTACATTGAGTGCAGAGGATTCAGAAAGTAATAAAATGGCTGAGGATTGGAAAAACAAGGGGAGAAACTTAGAAAAGCAGCTTTGTGAGACCCCACTCTGGGCACTCCAAGTGCCACGCTTTCCATGGCATCACAGCAACAATCCCTGTCTCTCATTTACAGACCACTCCAGTCTCAGTGTCCAGGCTGAAACTCGTACGATGAAGAAGAGGATGGAAGGCCTGATGGTCAGCACATCTCACCAAAAAGGGGAGACACAAGCTGAATCACCAAGCATAAATAACATGGGAAATAATTTCTGACAACATAAAACTGTAGGGGTAGCTTCTTTTCAATCCCATTTATGTATAATAAAAATGAATTCACAGGCAATTTAAGTGAATTAGAGTATTAAGATTTAATAACAAGTCATTTTAAGTTATTCTTTTTCTCAAGCTTCTCTAACCATTCTGCTGTTTTTTCTCTAATGATACACTTCTGCTTTTTTTTTTCATAGTATTTAATTCAACAGATTAATTTATTGCTCTCTCTTTTATCAGTTTACTAATCCAGTTCAATGTAACCATCCACATAATCAACTGCATTAAAACATAAATTTTACTTGGAACTGTGTAAACTTGGAGCTAAGGCCAAACCTAACCTGACTGTAAGAAATGAATAACGATCAAAATATTTACTTCTCCAATAANNNNAAAAAAAAAAAAAAAAAAAAGAGAGTACAACCTATGCAGCATGAGGAAGACAAGCACTTTTTCCTACAAAAGCTGCAGAATGACAGATATTTATGCAACCCAGCTATATTCTAATAAAAACTGAATCCCATACATGTTAAAGAATTATGACAGTCTTACACTCTGTTGGGAGCAAGGTTTTATTGTTTCTGCATAACTACTTCTGGAACTAGGAGGTCTGACTTCTCTGTAAATGTACCTACTGTGAAACTGTGGATCAGTCTTAGAGGGGAAAGGAGCATTTACACTTCCAGATGCAAACTAGTAGCTAGACACACGAGTGTCTGTTTTAAAGATACCTCCAAATGCCTATGATTGCAACTTCTGTCTAACTTTGGAAGAGGAGAGGCTCCCTCCTATGGTTAAATCGTATAAAACTGTGAGCACCGTCATGGGCACAGAATCTTCAGACATAGACACCTGGCAGATACACTTGCCAGTACACCACTTCGAGAAAGAAAACTATTAGAATATATACATTGCATAAGCAAGACATTCAGCAGCTGGGCCAGAAATCCGTATTTTGCCTATACCAAAAAAAAAAAAAAAAAAAAAAAAAAAGATTATATCATGTAAGAAGAATGGCATTAATCTTAGTTTTCAGATGAAAGATATTAATGCTAACCTCAAATGTTCATAATCGTCCCCTCATGCAGACATTATTTTAAAAATGTTTCGTTATGCTTTTGTAATATTGTAATAGCTAAAGTGGCATGCCAATCTGAGAATGGCCATGTTTCTGGAATAAATATTAGACAGAGAAAAATAATGAAGATACACTGCATACAATAATCTACTACATTTTCAATCATATCAAAGCTATTAGGCATGTGGAGTTTATCAAATGAAGCGTAATAGCAGAAACAAATAGATTGTATGACTTAATTCTTATTTATTACTTATTCCCAGTTTTTATTTTTTGAGTGTTTTCTTAACACTCAAAAGCAAAGGTTCTGAAAATACAAATTCTGAATTAATAGACTGAAGGGTTCAGAAACAACAGTTTACTTATCAAAAAGAAATAGCATCTGTATCCTGAGACCAGTAGTGCCACTTGCCTAAAGAAAGACATGTCAAGAAAAGGAAAAAATGTGTAAGATTATATTCAGTTGTTCATTTTTGACTTGAAACTGATTGTGGTTTTTAAATTTCCTTTATTACAATTACAGCAAGTAAACTCTTTCAGCAACTCTCTCTGGGCAGCTCAGTTTACTCTCAAGCCCACCAGACTTAAAATGAGTTGTCAAGAATTCTTGGTTTCAATTGTTTTTATGGCAACTGTATTTATTATGTCTCAAAAAAAATCATGGCGTGTCTGCCTGGAGAAATAGTACTGTTTCCTATAAATTACTCATGCATTGTTTTGCATTAAAAAAAAAAAAGGCACAGTGGCTAAAATGTTTCTCTTTAGTTTCCATTTTCAATTTTAAGAGGCTCTAATCTCAGTTTTTCATTTAGTCCACTTCAGTGTCAATACCTAGGAGTACAACATAATATGTTACTGAGTACAATAAACAATCTCTTGACTGATAAAATTTTATTGTGGTACACTCAACACCTGCACTAGCACCCTTTTCATTAATGGACTACAGTAAATGTTTATATAACTATCAGGAGAGTTTATTAATGTGAACAAATATTCTACCAGACAGATCATCCTTTGCAGCAATTAAGATCTACAGTAAAATGTAGACTGACATCTACACAGTCCTCCAAGGCACCTTAGATTAGTGAAAAGGGGGCTGTAAAATCAACCATGATCACATGGTATGAAATCCCACAGATTTTAGCAGACAGTTTAGATGACTATGTCTTTTATTAAAATCGAAAGGACAGGCTTAAGTTTCATATAAATATTCAAGAAATCTGTAGCCAAACCTCATATTTGATTTGATTTGAGTTTTGAAACACTAGCACCAACAATCATCAGGTTTTCTGAGTACATTAACAGTTTGCTCCAGTTCCCACTGAAGCCAGAAGGATCATAGGTCCTGGTAGCTTCCAGGTACTTCCCTGGAGAGTACATTGGACCATGATCAGGTGGCTTAAGGGCTATCTTCCATGGGTCTCCAGAATATTTCCTGAAGTGGTCAGCTACTACTGGATCAGGGGCTGGCCTAGAGCTGGCTCATGAAGAGAAAGCTTGGTTAAAGTACACAATGTCAGCCTGATTTTAACCTTTTTTTTTTTTTTTACCTCAGCTTGTCACTCTCTCAATAGCTGGCCTTCAGGTAGCATTTGAGAACTGTGATAGAGCACTGTAAAACTAACTAGGACATCTGGTCTTCAGACCCTCCAGGAAAAGCTTTGCATGTTTTCAGGCAATCCTGATGAAACCCAACTGTAACAGAATGGGTGTTCCCTCTGGTCAGCACCAGTGAGGACTGGAGCACCTGGAGCACAGTGTCCAGTTCTAGGCTCCCCAGTAGAAGAGAGACATCAACACACTGGAGAGAGTCCAGTGAAGGGCCAAGAAGATGGTTAAGGGAGTGGAGCATCTCTCACACAAGGAAAAGCTGAGAGAGCTGGACACGAAGGCTTCAGCCAAGAGAAGAGAATCTCATCAATGATATCTACAAATATCTGAACGGAGGGTGTCCAGAAACAGGACAAGAGGCAGTGGGCACAGACTGAAACACAAGTTCCCTCTGAACATCAGGAAGCACTTTGCTGGTGATGGAGCACTGGCACTTGCTCCCCACAGACTGCATGAAGTCTTCCTCCTTGGAGATCTCCAAAAGCCATGTGGATGTGGTCCTGGACATCCAGCTATGGATGTCCCTGTTTGAGCAGGGGACTGGACCAGATGTCCTCCAGAGGTCCCTTCCAACCTCAACCATTCTGTGATTTGGTGATTAAAAAATATGTTAAAATATCCTTCATTCAGAACGAATCCTCTGTTACATAGGAACTGAAACACTTACAAAATCCTCATGATTTCATAGTTTTATGTACATTTATTTACACATGCAAATATTTTGGTATGAGAATCATTGTAAGAAGAGTATAGCCTTAAAGAAGATAAACAATAAAACACATTCCTTGAGAGGAATGGGCTTTAAAACTTAATAGCCAGCAGCAGCCAGGGCATCTCATATTTCACATGTAGCATGTAAAACAATTTTGCATATCATCTCCATCCATTCACTCTGACATTGCTCTGTTAAATTATTTAAAAAATGCACTCTTCTTTAAGGCTGGGTATAAGCTGCAATTTTATACATAAAGAATACTATATTGCCACTAATAAACTTACAATTCTAGCCAATTGCACTAGTCCCAGTGTGACTGGTACTCCCTGTTACTTACCCCTGGCAGTATGGTTAGCATAACCAACAAGAAGGCAAATGTACAATATGTAAGCAGGCTGTCAAGGTACACCCCAGCTCCTTTCTTTCCCCCTCTGTCTGGCCCTAGGGTATGTGCACACCCATTGTCACAGTGATAAGGGCATTACTGGTATCAAGGTCCAAGACACTAAGAGCATATGGGGAGCACTAGTTGATAGGGAGGTTAAGCCCATCTGCATTATCAGTAACCAGGTGCAAGTTTGCAAGGATGTGGTGACATTCATCATGGAACAGGGAAAGGTGACAGCACATGGAGCACTGTCTGTAAGATCAGGCAGCTCCAAGCCCTGAGCAGGACTTAGACCTGAACTGGTGTTGGACAGCAAAACCCATGATCCCCAGTGGCCGGGGGTGCCTCCATCATCATCATCTTCTTCCTCAGAAGGTTGAATGAGTGACACAGAAGATGTGATCTTCTGTGTAAACTCTGATTGTAAGGCAAGCTGACAGATAAGAATTTGAGTCAATCTTTTCCATCCAGGCAACTGAAAAGCCTGAGTAACTCAGAATTTTAGAAATTCTGTGCAACTATAAGCTATGCTAAGTGCCAGAAATTGTTGATAATTAGCTATGTTGATTGGTAACCTCTTGTCTATGTAACAATAAATCTCTAACCAAAACCACAACACCAGTCTTCATTCTGCCAAAGATCCCCAAGGAACCTGCCTGTCCTCTGTAGCACTGGATAACGCCTTGATGCAAAAATACAGTCTTCTCAACCTCCTTGACCATCTCCCTTTTCTAAGGTACTACATCTCTTTTCTTCATCTTGATAAACAGATATTCTCCCAGGTCTCTGCACGTGAGTGGAGGTTGAAGAATAGATCAGAAAAGTTACATATATATTTTTTGTCACAATGACTCCAAGAAGTAACCTGCTAAATAGAATCCTTCATGACCAGAAGTACATTGCACCAGATTTCACATTTTGGTCCTTCTTCAAGGATGGTTCTTATTCAAGATGAGAAACTAAACTAATTCTTAGATTGTATATCTCTTTTGAGTGAAAATTAGTTTGAATCATAAGTACCATGCATGCAGCAACAGTATGAAACCACATTTTAAGTATTGTACACCTAAAAATGAGCAATTTTTTATAATGCATCTAAGTGACTTATTTTGATGAGGTGATGGAAGAAGTTTTGGAGGTGCTTGAAGTAACTCCAAAAGATGCGCTTTTTTTTTTTTTTTTTTTTTTTTTTTTTAATTGTGTGTAATTTCAACCTACAGAGAAACCACTGGCTTAGAGTAACAAGATTCATTTGTACAAATAATTCCACTTAATTTAATCAGTTTATTTGAGTGAATATAGATTAATCAGGCAAGAAACTTTCTAATTCCACAGCATACCTTTATCAAATCTTTCAGACATCCCAGCTTTTTGCTGCTGCTGAACAAAAACTACATGTATTTTTTCTCTGCAGACATGAACTTATATATATACACACATATATATGTACACATATATCTGTGCATTCACATCACTGAAATTATGTACTCTAAATCCCAGCAGAATAAGTGTCCTTTGATTTTGCTTTTAATTGCCAGAGAAGCTTGACAGCATGCTTCTATTTTTCTCTCCTCAGAAATCTCAGTGAGCTTTTAAAACAAGTGAAGTCTCAAATATGCAATCTATTTAAATAAGAATGGGGAGTGAACATTCTCTTTGGTGGTAGCAGTGACTCCACAGACAAATGTTTTCTCCCATTACCATTTCTGTTGCAGAAAGCTGCACTCTGAGTCCCACACCCCGGCTGGGAGCCTGCTGAGACCATTTCAGCTGTGCTGGCAGAGGTCATACTCTCTGAGCCGCGGGTCAGCCCCATGGTCTGGGAGCAGGGGCCCAGAGAGCTGGTTGGCGACCTCACCCACCACACATTGTGCTCGGGGCTGAAAGTCAGATCAGCTTATGCGGGATCACGCAGGGAGCCAGCTGGGCATGCCTGACAGCCGGCGGTCACCTTCCATTGCAGGGAAGCCTTCATACGGGTAAACAATTTTTTCTGCCTGCTTCTATCATTTGAATGGTGACTGTGACAACAATCATGGCTCATGGGCAACATTTTGGTGTACTGATGACCACATTTTCAAAGACCACTGGGAGAAGAGATATAATCATCAGCATCTTGCCATTAACACAAAACTAAATCTCATAATGTGTGATGATGCTCCGTATAAATAAGCAGTGTGTGGCAGTGGAATGGACATTGTGGAGAGAAAGACTAGATATTAACACACCATTTCAAAGTTTGCACTCCACCTCTGTTGCGTTTGTGTGCTTTCACATTGACCTTGGGTAATCCTGAGTTCACTGTTCTCTCCTTACCTGTCCTTAAAACGGAGATATTGTTCCCTCAAAAGATAAGCATTGTTAGCAAAAAGCCACTAATCTTTATGAGATATCCAGCTATGCTGTGGAGGACTATCGTAAAAAGCCTTCCTGTCTATAAATATAGAAGATACATACGAGAAAAGAAGGTCTGTAACTCTCTCTCTCTCTCTCTCTCTATATATATATATATATATTTTTTTTTTTTTTTAAAGAAAACAATCATGAAGTTACCAATCCTATTTTTGGTATTATAAGAAATAAACTGGTTGGTAGAGTTGTTGCCAGTCTTTAGAATCATTTAGCATTTTTACTGTCTCAGCAGGGAAGTTAATAGTAACTTTCAGAAATTATTTATACCCTGCTAGTCAAGGAAAGTATCCAAAAAAGCTGTTCACTGGTGTGTTCCTTTTACTGCTGATCTTTTTCAGAATGAATAGAAATAATCATAAATAAGAAGAGAGATTTATACCATTTATAAATTATCTGGTCATTTTGCCTATAAGGAATTTCACTTTTTAAAGGATTCACTTACAGTTTAATAAGACATTCAAATCATATTCAACAAATCATACTACCAGCTTTCCAGTAATAGAGAAAACTGACATGTTGAACACTCAGTAGCTGTACTGGTTCAGTAAACCAGTGCTGTCTGACCTTTTTCAACATGCCAGATGGCCAAGTTACTCTACAGAAACTGGCCACTAAGAAGTACCGGCACAGAATTACTGGCAGCTTCTTGAGAAGATCATATACACACTCTTTGTTGGACTACAAACTAAACTGTAGGAGTAAAAAGACACTCTAAGCACATTTCTGAGAGCCAATAGATAAAAACACAGCTACAAAAGCCTTTTTATTGCATTTAGTGTGGACAAAACCATATTCTGTGCCTCTATAGCCAAAGTAGGCACATGCTGTAGTCACCAAAGATGCTCCTGCATGCATGAACATATTGCAGTAGTGTCAGTCTAGTTGCAACAATCCCAGTATTCAACCAGTTGCTGAACTGCAATGTTAAAGTTTGCAGGGCTCGTAGTCACCCAGTGTTTGAGTATGGCTCTGTTCCTCACTCCTATGCCAATTAGCTCTAGGCCTTCTAGCATTCAACCTTCAGCTTATACCCAAATCTAAGAAAAAATAATAGACAGTTCTTTTCCTTCGTTCCACTTTTCCATTCTCCCTCAAGGGCCAACACCTCCACAGCCATACTATATTTGTTACGTCAAAATTTCCAACAGCAGACCTTTTAAGTTATATACTGCAGCAGGGATTTAGGTTAAATAAAGTAAGACTGTAAATCCTTACATCCTCAATTTTAGCCTGTGAAAGACAATCACCTACTATGCTGGTGTAGTACCTAGAATAATGTACGTTTCAAGTACAATGCAAAAATAATAGTGTATAATATGGTATAATATGATGAATAATAAAATTCAGCACTGAAATTAGGGCCAGTAATGGCATTTAGGTGGGTAATAGAAGTAAATGTAGGTGTACATCCTTCCATTTTGCAAAAAAAGAACTGTGAAGACAGACATGTACCTACTACTCCCATTAGAATTTTGTTGCTGACAGCAACTACAGCGAAAAAAAGGGGCAGTAAATCCAATCCATAAACTCAGCAGATAAATCAGATAGTATTACATGAAGCATGGATGATGCAGGGTGGTGAGAGGGAAACTAGTGTGCAATGTCTGCTTTTCCCAAAGCCCTGGCCATCACTGAAATGGAAAGCAATCTTTGCAACAAGGAAAAATCATCTATGGGCAAATAGTAGCTCTGGTTTATAGAAAGAGTCAGGAACTTGGACACTAAATGCTTTTCATCAGGAAATTATTATTCCAAAAGATTCATTGAAAAAGATAAACCTTTCATGAAGATATCTAGCTTAGAGTTTGGAATCCAGATCTGCTCATCTGAAGTGACTGTCATAAGTACAAGCTTGGACATTTTGAAGGTGAATCTTGTTTTTTTTTTTATTATTTTGTTTTATTCTCCCCCTTTCTAGGTAATAGTCTTAAAATGCCTTTTTTTTTTTTTTTTAATTTACTTTACTGAAATTTTTAATGGGATGGGAAAATTGTTTCCTGCCCAGCTCTCTTGGTGAGTGGCTGGCAAATGACAGCAAGACATGGAATGCAAACAGCTGGATTCAATCACTGCACTTAGCAGATCCACGAAATGTGGTTGTGGATGTACCAGATACTTACAGCACCAGTAAAGAGAGTTCTTCCAGTCTCCAGGCCAGACATCTGGCCTAACAGAGTTGTGAGACTATCAGGGCACATGGCATATCACACAGCCAATTAACAGACAGATGAATTAATCACACTGTAATTAACAGGGATGTGTAATGATCTGTGTTTCAGTCTTTAAAGATACATATTCAGATGTAAGAAGATAACAGCAAATCCCTAAACTGTCCTACTGAGATACTTGTACCCGACAAAAAATAAAACCAAAGGCACAGTCACACCTGTCTGAAAACACAGATACATGTTTCTACAGCATAGCTATTTTTAGGAGGAACATTACCTCACAATTTTCTCTTCAGCAGCAGCAAATTTTTACATAGAAAATCATTACATGTAAAAGAAAACGTATCTTCCAAAGGAAGATGGAGAAATTCAACTTGAAATGAAATATATTTCTACTCTCAAGCCTTCCAAAATCCATTACTTTAAGTAAAATTTATATACATCCCACCACATTACTGAAGTTAATGGCTGGGATAAGTGTTTCCACATCATCGAGTAATAGAACAATATTTCCAAAGCCATGCTTTATTATTTTTTTTTTTTCCTGTGATGGTGTTATCAGACACAAAAGATTCCAGTCTGAATGAAAGATCAAAAAGTGGATGAAACTTCAAATAGGATATAAACATATGACAAATCTTTGTGATTGTCAGCTTTGCTAATTCATATACACATGTAAATGGAATTTTAGTAGATATGGAAAAATTATGTGAGCAGAAAGTTTTCTGTAAGCTTACTTTAAAAAGGTGCTTTATATTATCAGCCACCATCCAACAAAAATATCTACTAAAAGAAACAGTTAAAAAAAAAAAAACAACATAAAGAACTGCTTTTCATGTTGGTTGGTAGCTTATAACATAACTAATCAAAAAGTTGGTCTAGATTACCGATGAAATTCCTTTCAACTTGAAACATCCCGTGATCCTATGAGCAGATTATCTAAGTCAAAACCTCTGAAAAGAATGAACTAGTAAATTGAATAGCAGCATTATGCAGAAATTAACAAACAAACAAAGAAACAGGACAATTTTCAATGGCAGCAAAGCTCAGCGCTGGCTCTACAACTGTCTTCAATACCACAGCTCTCAGATGACCAGGGAAGTCACCCAAGCAGCAAGAGCCTGCTGTTTTGATTACACAATCCACAGTGGTTATTACTCTTCAGAGTCACCCCTTCCGACACAGTGAAAGACCTCAGAGTGATCCCACTTTTTCAGAAAGAGTGTAATCAGAGCTGGGGTAGAAACCTATTTGTAAATTGGAGAATGTGTGACCAGGATATGTTACTGCAGGTCTGGGGGATCCAAAATGACTTGCAGAACAGATTTTTTGATGCAGGCAGCATTTTCTATGATTGGACTAGCCAGGTCTGTTTTCATTTAAATGTGGAAAATTAATGTCTAAGAATAGGAATTAATAAACTAATTTAACAATAACCACAAAACCTTTCCATGGAATGAGAAAAGATTTTATAATTGGGAAATAATTGTTTCCTGTTTGAATAATCCAAGTCTACAAAGAGGAGTTTAATGAAGTCTGAAGCTAAGATACAGTAGCTTTTTGTCTTCTAGTGTTATACTAGAAAGCTTTCTGAGGAGACCTTCCTGTATGTGTCATTGAAAAAGCAGGAAAATGATGTTTCAGTCAGGGAGGCTTCTTCCAGCTGCTTTATGTGAGCTTTTCTTCTCAGTGTTCCTCTCCTACACTCAGCTAAATTGTAAGGTACGAAAAAAAATGAAGAATTAAAAACTGTTAATAGAACCATATCAGCCCTTATTTGATCCTTATGTGTGCAACACACATCATAAAATAAAGCAACGTGATGCTGTAATTGCAACAGGTTTGCTAAACTAAACAAAAGTTGAATAAAACATAAACAGAGCAAGCAGGCACAGAGATTCTGTTGAACTGCCTGTCCTGCACAATTTACATTCTTCACTAATCCTCATCACGGGTCCTATCGTTTGCATCTATACCTCATTTGAAACATATTTTGCTTTTCTGCTTCCTTGTCCCTCCTCTTGCTACATAAAGGGAAGGAAAAATGCAAACAAAAAAGTGAGAGAGGACATATTGGGGCATGCTGCAGATATGGGAATTATGAATGATCTCTCTGACAAATTTGCTCATAGCAGATGAAAGGTGAAGTTCAAATAAATTATAGAGGTCATTTCCTTACAAGCATAGTTAGTGTATTTTCCACATCACACATGAATCTATCATGTATTATTAAGGGGGATGACTTTTATCACATTTATTTGAGCATGGTAACAAATTACATCTCATGTTTTGCATATAACTCCTTACTTTAAACATCATTTTTCATGTGGTTTTAGAGGATACACATACACCACAGAAGGTAATTAACCAATTTACTGCTCTCCAGAGAACAAGATAGTAAAAGAACACACATGCTACTCTGTCCTGAGTATGAAATCTTCTGGTGCTTCCGTGTTCCTAATTACTGTACAATATCTACCTAAAGCAGTTAAGCATGCTGCAGAAAGAGCTCTGATTACATATCTGGTACTAATGCCAGATAAGTACAAAAGTTACTCTCCAAACAGAAGCACCGTTTTGCTGGAGAAATACGTACAGATGGTAGAGTCCACACACTGCCCTGTAACATCTCCTACATAGATTACAGTTGGAAATATGATAAACAAGCTAGGAAAAATGAAGTCTAATTTTCAAAAACAAGTTAAGGTCTCTTTATTAGTACAAAGTGTCGATTGTCTCCTTTTGTCCCCAGCACAACAGTGCTCTTTCAGTTACTTCCTGGGAGCTGGGAGTACGACAATTCTGTACTGTTTTTTCAACCCACATAATTTCAAATACACTACTCCATAGAATCATAGAATGATCCGAGTCGGAATGGACCTTTAAAGGTCTAGTCCAACTGCCCTGCAGTGAACAGGGACACCTACAGCTGCATCAGGTTGCTCAGAGCCCTGTCCAGCCTGACCCTGAAGGTCTCCAGGCACCGGGCATCCACCATCTCTCTGGTCAACCTGTGCCAGTGCTTCACCATCCTCATTGTAAAACCTTTTTCCTTATATCCAGTTTAAATCTCTTCTCTCTCAATTTGAAACCATTTCCCCATGTCCTATCACAACAGACCTTGCTGAAGAGTCTGTCCCCTTCATTTTGTAGCCCCCCCTGGTCAGGTCTCCCCGGAGCCTTCTCTTCTCCAGGCTGAACAGCCCCAGCTCTCTCAGCCTGTCCTCACGGGGGAGGTGTTCCATCCCTTGGATCATTTTTGTGGCCCTCCTCTGGACGCACTCCAACAGCTCCATGTCCCTCCTGCACTGAGCACTCCCCATGTGGACGCAGCACTCCGGGTGGGGTCTCACCAGCGCAGAGCAGAGGGGCAGGATCACCTCCCTTGCCCTGCTGGCCACGCTGCTTTTGATGCAGCCCAGGATGCGGTTGGCTTTCTGGGCTGCGAGGGCACACTGCTGGCTCATGTCCAGATTGGCATCCACCAGTACCCCTGAGTCCCTTTCGGCAGGGCTCTGCTCAACCGCTTTGTCCCCCAGCTTGTACTGATAGCAGAGGTTGCTGTGACCCAGGTGCAAGACCTTGCATTTTGCTTTGTTGAAGCTCATGAGGTTAGCCTGGGCCCACTTCTCCAGCCTGTCTAGGTCTCTCTGTACTCAGTGGCTGCATTACAAATGTCAAGCATCTGTAACTCCACCCAATTCACAAATGCTGCCAAGTACTTAAATGCGTTCATGTATGAAAGACTGCAGTCCTTTAAGGTTCATATTTGAAGGGAAGATTTTAGCATACAAATGTAAATGATCCCACAGAAATGAAATGAATAATATGATCTGCATAATAGCAGCTCAGAAAAGAAGGAATGTATCTCTGACTGTTACAACATTCAAAGTAGATATTTAGCAGCCTTGACTTGGGATTGTACCTATAATATTCCTTAGTTAGATGATGATGCACACGCTGCAGTATTTGCCTGCCAGCATAGCATTCGATAGGCACTGAGAAGAGGGAACACTGTGGAACAGCAAAGCACCATTATTATCGTTCCAATTTTACATCAAATTCCAGGTATTTTTCTCTAAAAAAGGAACACATAATATCTAAAATCAGTGCTGAAATGCAATACTAAGGGACACTTACATAGTTCTTAAACTCTCCCAGGTACTTAAATGCTTAACAGCAAAGGAAGGCTACCAGCTTCTGTAAGTTTCTAATTGTCCTTCCACAGCTGAACTATATGCAGACAGCAGACTTTGAAAGAGTCCAAAGATTTTGACAGTATTCATGCATTAAAAACGTTCAGTGTCATTTAGGACTTTAAGAACTTCAGCAGAAAGGCTCTTTTTAATGTCTTTACTATTGAAACACTTCCCTCCCAACAACTCTATTAAAAATGAAAGCCTTCTTGGCTGACTGAGCTCTCTTTCACAGCTTTCATTTCTCATATAAGCAATGACAAGCAATCTTAATGGTAGCTGATATCTGAAGGACCTTTTGTAATACCCAAATATCTCCACACTTTTTCAAAATGTGCATAGTTATTACTGTTAAAATGAACCAGCAATCATGGGATCAGACACATCCTGGACAGACAACAGTAAAATATAATTGTAGTCACTGTTAAAATACCCAACTGAAGAAAGTTAATACACTGTCTCTCAGTGCTCAAAGATTGCTCATCTGAGACATAATTCTGAAGTATCATATGACACCATGCAAACTAAACCAAGGTCTGCAGATCATTTAAAAAAAGAAATAATCAAGGATACAAGCCAGGACAAAATTGGATTTTCTGAGAAGGAAAATGTTTTGTGGTCAAGACACATGATTTACAGCCGGGAAATCTGACTTTTATTCCCAGAACTGCCACAGACTCCTTGCCTCTCTCAAAAATGCCATTCTGAAGCTGTAAATGCAGAAACAAATTAAAAAAAAAAAAAAAAAAAAAAAAAGCATTATACTAATCTGAATTCTTTGGTACTCAAAATACCACTGTGGATACTTGCTTAAAGTGGTGAGTTCCCTGGCAGTCATGGCTTTCTGTGTTAGCCTAATGCATTGCATCTGAACCTGCTGGATCTCTGCCATAAGCCTTTATATACCTTGCAGGTACCCAAAAATCACAGATGTTAGGAATGTGTAAATATGCAGGAAGATACACGGAGGAGAAGCTAGCAATGTCAGCAGGTACTTAACCACAAATGAAATTTCTTATCATTACTAAGGTTGGATGTAACCTGGTTCTATATATCGGTGTACCAAATCAGGCAAAGCAATGACTCCAAACTGTATCTGCCACAGCCCAAGTGCAAGAGTAGACGGAGAAAGACTGCTCTCTGATTTTAACAGGGAATCCTGCTGAAGTCATGCCTTTTCTCAATTAAAACCATTAAAAAACTACTATATTTTAGAAAGGTATAGCTTATGAGTAGGCATTTATCACTGAAAATACTGCACTTTGAAAAAGCCCCAGGTGTTGACAGGTATGAAGTAAAAGCTGAACTCCTAGAGATTCAAGACTGTCTACAAATGAAACTTGTTCTACATTTTTAAGTACTAAATGGGTTAGCACATGCTTGTATGAAGCTGCATCTTGTGGAGAAAACACAAAAGTTTGGTGCCAAATGTGATGTCAAGCCCCCATTGTGGAATTAAATCTCTCAGAGCTTTCACTCATCTGCTAAATGACCTCTTATTCACTTGATCTTAGAAATCTTTCTAATTTTAAAAACAGTCCTGGAAGTTATTAAGTTTCATTTTTCGAGCCTTTATAAACTAAACTTTGCTAAAATTCTAACTGAATTATTTGCAGCAGTGATAAATAGTCTCTTCCTTTAAACTGTTGAATTTCCTTTCTCTCTTTTTTTTGGCTGAGCTGCAAGTGTCATTTGGAAGATGAATACTTTTCAATGCTTCCACCACGCACCAATCACAGTTGTCCAAGAGAGAAACACAAAGAAAGAGAGTGCTGCTCCTGTCTAGCTCCCCAGCTGTCATGACAGTAAGTTTAGTATTACAGGGGAAAGAACTGTATCTTATTCAAGAACCAATGTAGCTTTTGTAACAACTTCAGAAAAAAAATATGCAAAGGAATGCATTCAACTGTACATATGAACTTGGGTTTTAATTTAATTAAGTAATATCCTCCAATTCAGAGATCTAACAATCACAATGAACATGTCAGTACTGCCCGTGCTAAAATGAAATATGTACGAGCGATCCTTGATTTACAGGACTGTATTTCAATGTTCAGCTTCATTGTAAGGCCAGCGCACACATATAAGTGAAACATGGTTTGTCTAAAGATAAACAGGAAGGTTCTGTGATGTTATAGTTTATTAGACTTTGAAAATTAGGTAGAATAAACATATTTTGCGGTGGGTTAAAGAGATGCCAGCTGGGCAAGTTTCCTTTGGCCAAGAGAAAACAATTAAAACCAAAAATTATAGAAAACAGAAAATTTTCCTTCAAAAAATACAGAAATATCTGTAGATTTAGCACTGTGCTTAATGAGAAGAAAAAGAAGTTGCTGCCATGCCAAAATTTCCAGTGTTGTCTTCTGTCAAATGGACTGTTCTTATTTAGAGTGTGCACCGCTCTGAAATGATCTAGTTAAAGCGAGAATGGTAACGATCCCATACAACTCTCAAAGAAAGGATTAGGAGAAAAGAAAGGGAAAGACTTCATTCTCTGAAAAAGACTACAAATAACTGCAAATTAAAGATATGTGCCACTGAAACAGCTGTGAGTTATCAGAGTATCACTTTGGTCTAAGCCTATGTTTCTTATGCTTGAAAGAACCAAGCTTACTGAAACATGAAAAAGGTGAGTTCATCATTAGATCATCATTTCACTTTAAACCAAGTGATGGGGAATATGTCTTACACAAATGGTCCTGATTTATACTGACTGTGATAGCAGTGTACATTTTCACTGAAAACTGTAAGTCATGTGAATGCCTTGCACTGAACAAGGGATTTCTCAAATGTTACTTTTCCTTCAGAAATAGTGGGGAAAAAACAATGGCATGGTGCCAGTTTATGTAATTCACAAATATATTCTCTAGAACTTTTCTCTTTATTAGCAGTAAGCTGATAACTGATAGCAATGAATTCAAATGATATTCTTGTATTATTCTGACCAACAAATCTGCCCTTAGCTGCTGTTCAGGCAATATGCTGGATGCTTCTGGTTGTGAAAAGTTTGTCCTGCCTCAATACCTCCTTCCAAAGTGAAACACACTGCAGCTCCCAGAGCTTGTAAAAGATCTATGATGACTATATACTCACAATTTCAAAGGGTTAAACACAATTTAAAGAGGTTTTCTCTCTACCCTCTAGATTATTCTTCTGAAATGATTTCTTTACAATGTCAGTTAAACTGGTTCTTCAGAATGTTTGCAGAAAATATCAACACCAAAGTGTGCATAAAGAATAGAGGTTGTTTCATTTCAGCAACATTGCTGAGATATTTCAGGTTGACTGCAGAAAGCTGAGTTTCAGCTCTTTCAAATCTACAGAAAGCACTCAGCATTGAACAGTTCAAAGCAGACAAGACATAGAAGCAGTCTAGCTAGTCATGTGAGATGGTCTTATATTTTTCCATCCGATCACTATAGCGATGTAAAAGCATGTAGCATCACTGTCTAAGTGTATTTTCTTTCAATACACTTTTTAATACCTTCTAAAACAGAAATACTTTCCATGGTTTGAGGTGCCTGCTGCCTTCCCAGCTGCAGTCACAGAGCACCACAACACAGTGAATGTTTCAGCACATCGACTGTGCCAAACAGAAGCATCAGACACTGCAACAACAGAAAGTTTCAGACACTGCAACAAATCAGTTGGATGGACATTTTTGGTGCTTCATAATGCAGATGCAAGGAGATGTCATTATGTTCAAATTTATCCAAAATTCTTTCATGATCAGAACCACTGTCGATATGTTCCTGGTAGAATTTCAGATGGTAACTTCGTAGCAGAGCCCAGCTGCCCCCCAGTGACAGCAGGAAGACTTTTATCATTCACTTTCCTAGAATCAGAAATAAGACCAAGAATTGGACAAAATCAGACAGGGTTCTAAGACATCTTGTCAGTAAAGTTTTGATGGCTGGCTTCCAGGCTTCATCTAAACTGAAATCCCGTTGCCTTAAGGGACATGTGTATCAACTAAACGTTCCTAGTTTAGTATTGTTTTCTGTTCCAAAGCACACAACAAGCCATCACAGATGTTAAAAATTTCTAACATTTCATGCAGTTCGTGCTCCTCGAAATTCTTTCTTGTGGAAGGTCCTAGACACACTATTTAGTATTTTTGGTTTTGCTCTGCGGGAAATACAGACGTAAAATGGAAAAAAAGTTTTTTTTTTTTTAAACATCTGTGCCTCTCCTGAGGCTTTACATTTTATTTACTGATTTCTTGAGCCAATAGCTTTGTTTTCTCTTTGTAAATTAAATGCCAGTGGATATTTAGTCAAATAATTGTCCTTTGCAATTTTATTTTCTTCCATTGTTTAAAATCAGTACGTCTAATTGCTTTAGTTAAACTGGAAACCTACTCCAAATGGACAGGATACACTTTTAGTCCTGACGTCTGCTCCAGGTCATAATGAAGTAAATGGAAATCCTAACAGAAACTTTGGTGGAAACTGGATGGAGTCTGTGATATGCACACTAATGGCTTTCTTCAAGTAGTGCCAAGGACAATTAATCATTTGTTTCAGACTCAGTTATTTTTAGACTATTTGAACCACTGCATTATTTTGAAAGCATATGCACACTAAGATATTGTTAGAAATCATAAAAATTATAGTTCAGTAGTCTAAAAGCATGTGTTTGGGATCAGTTCCTCTCTCTGCTGTCAGTGTGGCATTAAGCAACTTGTTTTAGTCCAGTGTCACAGTCTATATCTTGTGCAAATACAAGGTGGGGGCCAATGTTTCTGTGGAGAAATGAAAACACCTGTGGTCTCACACAAATACTGTTATGGTATTCACACGTTCTTCTGTGCATGAAAAAAGAGTAAAAGCCTGAATGGAGACATATCTTCAGAAAAGAAAAATACCAATCTTAATTTTCAGCAATATGTTGTGCCATACTAACCTTCAAGGTGACTACACTGGAATGAAGGGACATTAGCAGTATGAACCATTCAGGAATAATTTTAAGTTTAATCCGTCTTTGCATATTAACGTACACTTAATAGTTGGAAGCCACTGGTCAGTTATGTGAGTTGCTAGTGAGAAATACAGACATTGAAATTGAGGGAAATATCAGATAAATGTGCTGAAGGAGACAGAGGTGTGGTGCAACAGTTTCTTCCATTGGCACCATCTATCAAATACCAGCCTTTTAGTAGTGTGTGAAGAGTAAGAGCATCAGGAAAAGCAAATAAGTATCAGTTTGGTTGAATACTATGATATTTCATTCATAGAAAAATGTATGAACTTTCAACTGCTGGCCTCGGTCTTTGGGCAAGAACAGTCCTTTATGTCTGAGTTTTCATTTACCTTGCTCTACTACAAGGAAAGCAAGTAGGGAAAAAAATGAGAAAACCTAATGCAATAATGCATAAATGTAACTGACCCTCCATTAAGGTGAAAAATTAAGTAAGAAGTCCTGGGCCCAGCTGTGCATTCAATCTCCCAGAAAGAAACGAGACTGAACTTCAGAAGCTGTTCTGCACTCATATGTAAGGAGAAAGCAGAATCTCTTTCTGTTATCCTGTAGTCAATAAGCAGTGTAAGCAATTTTCTTTTTTTATGTAGAATTTACAGAAGCATCAGCCTTCCCTTGTGAATCCAGCCCTTCAATCCACTAAAACATCATTGCAGTTTAGCCCTACTGGTGTTTTCAGTTGAGGATCCAGCTACTGAAGTACTTCATCGAGTTCATGTTTTTCTCAGAGCAAGAAAATCCAAACTGAAAAACGTTTCAAAGTTTGAGCAAAAATGAGAAGCACTTAAATTCCCTGCTGTACTATTGGTACTACACAAACAGGAATTTCCCAGAGAATCAGTCCATAACCACTTAGATGTCTTGAGGATGTCTGGGCCCTCTGCCCCTCTAAGAACATTACAGATAATACCAAACTGGTGCTTAATCTTCCTGCTTCAATTTACTAAGTTAGATAGATTTATGGGATTTGGAGCTAGTCTGAATTTTTTTCGTATATTTTGATTGCCCTGTTATCTATCCTAGCTCACAGTTGCCACTCTCAAACACATTTTTACCTGAAAGTGGTGAATATCAAAACCTGACAATTTTTACACTTCGGATGTGTGTAAGAAGCTGAAATCCCATCCTTCTTCATTGTACCTCTTAAAAAAGGAAGAGGTATATCTTATAATGTTTATAAACCATTTCATTTAAAATGAGCCCATGTGGACTACAGTTTTTCAAAAGAAACATACATATATGTATCAGTTAAATGCATTTTTACACAATGGAATTTTTTACATATTTACAAGACGCATTAGCCCTCTGTTTCCTCTACCTCTGGCCACAGTGCTCAAACCATCTGCAAATTTCAGTGACTTGTCAGTGCCTGCCCAATTCTTCAAGACTCCGCAGAACAGGCTCCTGGGTCAACAAATAACAAAGGTAACTTCTGTTTTACACAGTTCCTGACCCTATCTTGCATTCCTAAAATACAATGGGGATTTTAGCTACTCAAATCTTCTTACTCACACAAAGAATAGAAAAGCAACATGCTGTCAGCATGTTTTTCTCTCTTTTTGAACTTAGGGATTCAATCACTTTCAGGAAATTCCCCAAAGAGATGAGCTTAACAATGTGGATTGTCTCTCACTCACAGATAACTTTAATGGAGCAGCAATGTTATTAGTATTAATATATTGTCAGGTTAAGAACAAGCAGGATTTCTCAGGAGAACATTAAGCTTTGCCAGTGGTTAAAAAGCTGATGGCTGAAGGTGATTTCTCATGGACTTCATTTTGTCCCCTCCAGACACACAGGCCCACATGTACCCACAGCCTGGCTGCCTCTCCCAGCTGCTTGCTGCACGGGGAGAGGAAAGGACCCTGCATGATGGAGGATCCCTCTCATCTGCCCTACGATGTTCCCCACATCTCCACTAGAAATGAATCACCTTGGAGGTGCTATATCAGGCTAAAAGCATCTCTGATCCTCTGAACTGTGGAAGGATTAAGACAGAAAAATGAAGGAAGGCCAAGCCTTTGCCCTGGCTTTGGCAAGCACAAAGCTTTGAGTCTGTATTTTCACAGGTAACTGGTGAAGCACGAGGAACGCAAGATGGGTCAAGTGAGCTAGAAGCAAATCCCAACAAAGGAAGCAGCTCTCTGGTACTTGACAGCCTGCTCAAAAACTGCAGCTGCAGCAGAGTTACTAGTCAAAATTTCTGCAGAACTCCCCATAATTCTGAATTTTTTCCAGATAATGAAAAAAAAAAATCTAAGTTTTTCCAGTTGAAAGGAGAACACTTACAATGACAATGTAACAGAGCAGATAGGTACCACATGTTACATTTTGGTTCCTTTGCATCTTTCACTCACTGAATTTTGGTGCTAATTGGATGCATTCAGTAGGAATCATCCTCCTTTGAAAATGTCACTGTGACTGATGACAAAGCTGGAGAAGATAAACATCGAAAAACGCTGTCAGGAGAGATGTGGGGGATATGCATTAACTTTGATGTAAGCCTTTTATGGCATACATAAAAATAAATGATCTTAAAAGTTTATGCCAATCACTGTGCACATATATGTGAAATCACAAGAGCCATCAGTGAATTATAGATCAGCATCTGAGTAATAGGACCCATGTGCTATAGCATTAGATAAATCACATTTACATAATCCAGCTGTGCTTCTCCACACATATCTCTGCAAAGCATCGTTTCATTACTATGACTGCCTCTCCCTGTGAAACGTAAATCTTGCAGTAGGGGCCTGCTGAGACACAGGGCTGAGTGCAGCGTGACTTCACCACGCTAATTAACAAATAGGCAGGCTCAATCTCAAAGTAAATGTCGATCCTTGTGATTAGAGAAATTACTGCACTGGCATTTTCTTTACTAAAGAAAGCAAATTCAGAGTCATTTTTTTTTTTTTTTTTTTTTTTTAAAAATGCCAAACCACAGCATTCTCTCGGGGCCTGTCGCTCTTCATATTTGCTCTGTCATTACCCTGTTTTCCTCATTTTCTCCTTTTTAAAAGAAAAATACTATAGGGTAACTTTATAATAGGTGTATACTGGGATAGGTATAGTGGGTGTATAACATTATAAAGATGTATAATTTAACATTATAAAGATGTATAATTTAACATACCTTGTCCTTTGCAATGAAATTAAGCATATGACAGAAGGCACTAATACGGAAGACAGTGGAAAGCAATAATATTGCAACAAGAGTAGGCTTGGGAAAGGGATGGAGGCTAGGAAAAGCTAGAGTTCTCTCTGGCACATATTAGGGAAAAGACATGGCCTAAAGCATAACAAAGTAAACCACTATTATTATCCATCCCATGAGTGATTTAGAAGGAAAATTTTCTTACAGTTCAAAGAATGGAAGCACATAGTATTGAAACCACCATCTTGCTTTTTCCTACTGTTTGAAAGCATCTTCCACAAAAAATTTCTTACCAAACATTTCAAACAAAGCAGCTGCAACCTGAGATTCTGGCTTTTTCTCTTCCCAGGACAGACATGCTCAAGGCCAGTGCGATCTGTTCCACTGATGTAGGTAGACATACTGGGACCCACTGCTCCTGTCCCCCTCCTGAGTACTTTCGACATCAGTCCCACCCCTCCATTTGTGGCAAGGTTTCCATTTCCATCAAGTCCCTACAGGCTTAGCAGTTCGTGCACAGGAGCCACTGCTTAGCATTGGTGCAAATTACTCCTGATACATGGAAAAGTGGTATCTTGTTGTGACTGAAGGTCTCGGGATTAAGGGCACCCATTCTGTTTCCCACACACACAGATTTCCAGTGGAAAGAAAGCCAGTCCCTCTCAGAGGGACTTGCTGTGCACTCCCTAGGAGCACATGACTTGGGGTTGAAAAACAGAAGTCACACCTTAAAGGACAGCCCTGAGGGCTGGCCATTACACTGAAAGGTGCTACAGCCACACAGAAATTTTTCAGGTGCTTTTGTCTAATCGGGAATGGATGAACATCTTGGGGGTGTGCCTTTTACTCAGATTGACTAGTACAGATACTCTTGCCAAGTGCAGTACCAAGCTGTGAAAGGAGTTTGTTCCTCAGAAAGATTTGCTCCATTCTTATTTTAAAGCCAAATTACTCTTCATGTATTGTTCATAACTTTTACACCAAAATGGGAAATTCAAACCAGGACAACACCATTTTTACTGTTCAGATATTGGATTTTAAGGCTCCAGTCCAGTCTAGCTTCTGCATGCTATCTTGAGCTTGTGAATTAAATCTCTACACAAACTTATCTCCAGAACTCCTGTGCTGTATTTCCATTTTCATAATAAAATTTGCTCCCATTTAAACCACAAGTAATCTTACTCTCTTCTTTTTCATCGCTGCTTATGAATGTCACAGTTTCCCTCAGCCAGGAAGCATTTATTCATTCAAATGACTCCTTAAACCACATTTCACCTGCAAACGTTTCGAGGATGGTGTTCGATTCACTTGCTCAAAATGCTGCCATTCTCCCAGTTCCTCTGAAGAGTGGCTCAAAGTTGACATTCATTGCATTCACTGGGCAAGGATCTATATCTTTTGTGGTTTCTGCCTCTGAGGAATGAAAGAGCTAAGCAGTTGAGCTCTTATTTCATGTTTGACAATAAAGTTGGTTACACATACAGAAAAAAATATTTCACATAACATGTACTGCTAGATATGTTAGCAGCAGAGAAGTGGTGATTTTTTCAAAATCTGCTTGATGAATAGCTACCAGCAAGAGAAACCTAAATGTGATGATGTGCATGATAGGGTCAGAATACTTTCCATCTCAGTTCTTTTTTGGTTTCCACTAGTCAGAAATAAGCTTGTCTATGAAATACACATACTCTGTTCCCATCAACTCCTAAAATATTGAGGGAATATCCAGTTCACAGGCAAAAGAAATAAGCATTTCCCTTCTATTCTAATTAACTGCCATTGCTGTGTCTTGAAGACTCCACTTGTCAAAACATGTGTAACTTGTA
>VXAV01000771.1:272701-295809 GCA_013399715.1 Alectura lathami | reverse complement strand
TCTGTGCCTGATCTCAGAGTTTTTCTACATGTGATGCTGGTGGGTGTACAGCACATATACCCACCTAAGTCCCAAAAGGGTATATAGACTGTTACAAAGGGTAACGCCATATGGTTGGGACAGATTATATTTCCCCTGGGAAATAAGCTGTAAGGTGACCGTTGAGTAACGTCAACCACAGAAACATGTTGGCCACACTGGTCTGTCATCCTATCTACTGTTTTGTCCTCTTGAGTGGCTTTCCTCACTTTTGTACTGCACAGCGAATAGGAATATTTGGCCTAATAACTTATAAATATTATTCACAGTCCTTTGAAAGACAAAAAAAAATATTTTCCACAATTATTACGCTGGTCTTGATGCCAGCCCATTTTTGTTATGATTAAAAAAAACTAAGCATTGCCTGGTGTCATAGAAATTAGACTCATAATACTTCTTGTAATGAAACGTTTGGGCAGGAAAATCCTCCCACTTCACTTTGGCAATAAATTATCTGCAAGTCATTTCCTTGCCTCACATGAGAATATACTTGTAAGACTCTTCTGCTTTGAAAACAGAAGTCTCAACTTCACCTTAACATTTGAATTTTTCAATGAATGTTTCAGTATTTCTGCTGATCACACAAGCACTGATCAGTTCCTTTATACAAAAGCAGTACTGAACAGGCACTGCCTTTCACATGTTATATGTAACTATCAATATATGGTTCCTAAAAGTTTCCTTTTTCTTTCTTCTAGAAGTCACCTTTTGTGCAGTGTGCAATTGATACAGGCATTTGATCATGATACCCTCCCAAACACTGAATTCCTAAAAAGCAGTCAGCTTTGTCTCCCTCTCAAGTCTCCAGGAATTTTAACTATAAACGATTTTCATTATCAGTTGTCAAGTGTAGTCAAGAAGAAAAACCATAATAAAGAGAAAACATGGGAAAGCAATCCTATAAATGAGAGAGAGACCATGATTTATCTTTGATAACAGAATGATTTTGACTCTAACATACAGCTACCATCAGCCCCTGTGCTTGTCTCAAGGGTGCTGTTTGGGTTCCCAATTAAACTAGCTTAATAAAGAAAGACAGAAATATCCTTGCAATAATAAAAATAAAATGACAGCCCAAGCCAACAGTAAGTCTGGTCACCCTTTTAAAACAAGAACATTTTCAGACCTGTCAAAGTTAAGTGTTTTATGATAAATAGATGTTATATTGAGAAGACAAAAAATTAGAGCTCTCTTGAATATCCTTCCACGGTTTCCCTCAAATCCTTCCACTAGGGTTTATCTGACCATAATTTTTAATGTACCACCTCTAATGTACTTAAGCTGAGGTTAAGCTGTGCAAATTCTGCGCAAATCTGGTTTGAAAATGCACAGCCAGCCCACTATCCCATCCCAAGGCAATATGCTACTACCAGGTTGGCTTACATGGCACTCAAGCAAAAGACCCCCAAACAGAAGTTACCGCGTAAGACCCACAGCCTTAGAGAAAAAGCCCTCCCCTGGGAGCAAGAGAAGAGCGGAAAAACTTGCCCCTTTTAATGAGTTTGTGCTGATCTTATTTGTGTTTGCTGAGAGTAGCAGATGTGGACATAGGACTTCTCCACGGGAACTGACCAGCAAAAGATGTCCCAGACACACTGCTCATGAGCACAAAAACCAAATCTGCCTTGCATTCTTGGTTAATTTTAATGTTATGATAGCTTCTTTTTGAAGGAAGAGCTCTCTCTTCCCTAAGTGATTAAGCCATAATCAGCATGTTTTAAATCATTTCAGGAAAAGTATTTGCTGTTTTCTCTTTACATGCAAAGGACCGCAAATCCTAGCACACGCTTCATTTTACTGTACAGAGATGTACAACTATGTCACTCCTAATTTCAGTTAATGTTGTCAGAACTACACGTCTCCAGTCAAAGGAGATTATGTTCTGCAAACATTACGTTTAGCTTCTGTTGTCGTGTTATCAGAAGAGTTCATAAAACTGGCTGGCAGGACAGCATCTTGGAGCTGTTACCTGTTACCTGCTAGAGCCTTTGCATCCTACGTATTTGTCTCTTGTCCTAGGCCTGTCCTGACAATCTGTTGACGCCTCATCTATTTCTAAATGGTCTCCATAGACCTATTCTGGATGGCCTTGCAGAATTGCTCCCTTCCTAACCTTCTTGCATGACTTCTACACGTTCTTGTGCCGGTTGCTTCACCTGGCATGCTCTTCATGGTCCTTCATTTCACTTCATTTCTGCTGTTTTAAACCAGACCTCACTCTTCTATTGATTCATGGACAAACTCTTTACACATGTTCCTTCTGATTGGCTGGTAATCCTCAAGGGCTCTAGACTTGCAGATTTGGTCACAAATAAAAGGACTTACTTTTCAATCATATTTTTCCTTCCTTTTGTTTTCTTTATAGAAATCTCTACATTTGTCTTTGCTTCTGTGACTGGTTTCTCCAATTTGTTTAACCAAATGATGTTTCTGTAGCATTGTTTTCTACGGGCTTTAGCAAACACTGGCATCTGCCTGCATGTTTGAATTGTATAGCACATTTCACACTATGTTTGGATCAGGAAAGCTATAGAAAGTAAATCATACAGAGAATACGTGTTGGTGATATATCGTGCTGAGCTTATTCCCTATCGCAGATCAAGGGTGGCAAATCTATATAAAAGTTCATTAAATTGTACCAGACTATGTCTTAGTCTGCCTTACATTGCAAGTATGAAAAAGCAGTGAAAGAAAAGAAAGATATATATTTCCTACATTTTAGTTTTCTGCTGTGAACAGGAGGTCCTATTCCACATGAGGTTTTAGGAAGAACACTTAGAATGTTATGCAGCCAGCAAGTCTATGCTAATCTAACTTGACACCTGGGGAATTTGGGATCCCAACTGTGATGTTGTTCCACGGGTAATACATTTTCCAGTGAAGTGTAATTAAGCACATAACTACTACTTTACACATGAAGTATAGCTTCCGAATCTCTCAGACCCCATTTTTTCATGAATATGGAAAAAAGAATACAGAATGCACTTTGTTGCTATTAAGGAACCATTGCTCTCAAAAGGTACCATTTTCTATTCTTTGCATAGCATGAATTTTCAATGAGTTTAGTTTAAGACAGGGTACACAAAGAATGTAAGATGAGGCTCCAAACATGGAAGTGTAAGAAACTATGTTTCTAAAGAGAATTTTAATTAAATCAACACGTGTTGCATCCAGGCCCATAATAGGCAATATATTTTATCACAACGGGCTGCAGAAGACTAGACCCATTCTCTGTATGGCCTACATGTCCACCCAAGTGAGCCAATGCATCAAGTCAACATGATGTTAAATGCCTGCAAAAATAATGTGTCATGAGAGAAAAACAAAATAGACTCGCTCTTTTGAAGCTTCATGGTGACTGGCTCATAATGTTGCCAGTAAGCAGCTAGCATATTCAAGCTACTTAGGAGCTTACTGCTACCCATCCGTCTCAACAAGCTGGGTACTGTGTAATGGATGTGTGTGATATCTTGCAATCACTGTGGGCAGTAAAAGTGCGCGGCAATGCTTATATTCTATTGAAAAACATAGAAGAAAAACCCTTTTACTAATGGAAACACACAACAAAAATATTAATACTCAAGCTTCTTAAATATTATCACTGGTGTACAGAGAATTTTACTGGCTAGAAGTTTCTCACTTAAAGTAGATTTACAAAATTAAAATAATATCTGTCTATAGTTTACTTGATAACTTATAGGCAGAAGTTATTGGATAAAATCTTGAAAAAATGCTTGTAATGAAAATGTAAATTAAACCCTAACTCAAGTTTTGGAAATTTGGTAGAAATTAGCAATAAGGAGTCTGTATTTTTATAGTTTTTTTTTTTTCTTTCAATCTATAATTTACCACACCTGCTTGAATTCCTTTCTAATTCTTTATAAAAGCTGAGCAGTGAACAGTTTATTGTTGTGTAAAGTGGACTATTAAAACATACTTTTTTTTTCCCTTAAGAAATCTCTTTTACAGATTCAAACTTTATTTATTTACCTATTATTTTATAAACATAGGTTATACACATATATAGTTAATATAATAAAATGAATACTATTTTAAGGATCAGATGTGTACTGTCAGCTGAAATGGGACACAAGTGCAGCCTGCAGAGTCATACTATCTTTTCAGTTAGATACAGCATTGAGATCCAGTCCCATTTGCTGCTATTTTCCTTGACTAAACAAGGCACAGGAACTGTAGGTGCAGCCAAGAGCAGTGATACTTCCAAAAACATGTATAGTAAAATATTCACAGGTACACGGCTGCTAGTTATAGCCTTGGTAGTGCTGGGGAGTCCAGAAAGGGTAAATTCCCCTGTTTGCTTAACGCTTTGTTAGGACAGAGTGCCTAGAATTATATGAGTCAATTAAAGGAGCCTGGAACTGTTCTCTGGCACCGAGGCCAGCAGGCATGGAATAACTCACATTCACACTATTAAATTCTCCTAGTCCCCAAAACAACATGGCCACAGGCACAACACTTAATGGGGTTCACCAGTGGCTCTTCCCAACACCCAAACCATGCCTAGGACCTGATGAAGATCATGCCAGGTCAAAGTCACGGGCTGGAGCTCTCCAGCCATGCCCCAGCGCTCAGGCACCTTCCCAGCCAGCATAGGCCTGCCTGCTGGGCCCTCTTCAGAGCTGAGCTTCAATCCACACTAAAGCAAGGGCACTTCCCTTGGTCTCCCTTTTTTAACATGCAGGTCAAACTGCAGCTCCATCAATATAACAGCCTCGCTCTTCTGGGTCACAAGAACCCAGGTATTCATCCACCCCTCTTTCATAGATAGAGGAGCCACGGCCAGCTCTATGATTTTCTGTGCTCTCAAATTTTAGGAAAAACTTTTTTTTTTTTTTTGGAAATGTGGCCATTATATAATGAATAGATATTCTCCAGATGTTTGGTTTCTCAAATTATAGGGGTGCAAATTAAATCACCCACATGAAGTTAAATCTCCTTTTTATTTCAGAGTGGGAGGACAGAGACATGCACGGTTCTCGTTCTCACCCGTACCTCCATGAACTTTCCACTGTTCTGCATTTCCAATACTGCCATTCAGACAGAAAGAAAAAAAAAAAAAAAAAAAAAAAAAAAAAAAGAGCAAGAGCAAGAAAGAGTTTTCCTCTGCCTGTTATGAACAAAGAACAACGCCCACATGGAGAGACTGCTTTTTATAACAAGAACACCTCCTAAAAGTTAATTACTTTCAATTTAACGCAGCAGGAGTGGCTGAAGCCACCACTGAAACAAGCAGTGCCATCTAATGGAGGAATGACCTTATGTGATTTGAGCATCCAAGCAGTGAGAACATGCAAAATCCACACAGTATTTATGCCCATCCATACGCACACCAGGAATTTTTCAAAAAATTATGATCACTGGCAGAAAGAATCTGTCCTCTAAGTAGAGACATTTTGAAAACAACCAGGCTGCATAGGTAATTTACAGGAAAACCAGGCAGCAGAAGCTGCATTGTCTTCTCCTAAGGTGCATGTGCCTTAACACCACATGAGGAAAGTAAGTGGTTTCTTCTAGATACTTAAGCTCCTGTGAGGAAATGGGAACAAAAAAGTCCTAATGAGACCGAGCCAGGTAATATCCCATTTGGGGCACTGAGTGGTTGGTGGGAGGCATCCCAGTTTAATCATTATTTTCAACTACAGCTGGTTAAAAAATAATGAGAAAGAGAGAAGAAAAAAGAACAAACAGCAGCTGAGTGCCTACATTTTTAAAAGATTAAACAAATTAAAGCAGTATTTGTATTCCAAAGTACTCAAGGCTTAGAAAAATATATTGAGAAGGCAATATGAATCTAAATCAATTATGCAAATTAAAAGAATGCTGAACTGTTTTATGACAGACATACAAAAAAGCACATGCAATAAACTTTTCTCAATGGAAGATTCATTAAAAAAATCCTCTATAATTTAATTAAAAACTTGCCAGGAAACTAATTTTGAGACAATTTTAATCTTAGCTTTAATTCCCTAATTGTTTAAGTGTTTGAGGACTTAAAGTACATCTGCATAGAGAAAAATAACTTGGCACTCTGGAAAGAAAAATAATAAATGTTTGAGTTTTAAAAGTGAGTAACATCCTCATGGCACTTAGAGTATTTTGTAAATTCATATCGTAGATATATACTGTTATATTAGCATATCAGGGTAATTTGTAATCTACATCTAGGCTGCCACATCCTTCTAGAAATTTTAAGAAGAAACCCCTTCTATTTCAAAGGGAGCCTTGGTGTGCAGTGGTAATTTATTTATGCCCTAAGTTTTATTGAATGGCTAATTAAATTCATATTTACATTCAAAGAGAAACTCAAAGCTAATACCAGCATATATAAAACACTGTCTCGCTTGTTTGATTTCACATCTCTTGTTTGTAAGACACTGAAAGTACAAATTTAAACACGTTTCTCTTCGTTTTACATATGGGAAAGCTGATTTGTTTTTACAAGATTCTTCACTAGCAGGATTTAGCAACTGGCATTTGGGGGAAGAGTTTGGAGCTATTTTTATGTAAAAAAAAAATGTGTTTTATAAAAATATAACAGATAAGTATCACTGAATCATTTGGTTTGTTAAAAAAAAAAAAAAAAGAAGAAATGGAAGAAAAGAAAAAGACTTCTATGGATTTTATAAATATTTAAGGCCTAAAAATGGCAAGGCAGTTTGAGATCAACTAAAAACAAATGGCAAGGCAGTTTGAGATAAACTAAAACCAAATGTACAAATACAAGTTCAGTGTAACTGTGAATTTAACAGCAAATTATATTATGCTTGACTGAAATAGAACTCTGTCTTTTTTACATTAATAAAGGCATATGTTCAGCCATGGTAAAGAACTGTATGTTCCCATGTGTCTTTATGCATGCCTGTCTGTGTTACAGATAAGGTGGTGTTTAAGAAATTTAACCACTCCATGAGGCTTTCCCTGTCTGTTTATTCTAAGACTCATCCTCACGTCATCTCTACCGCTCAGCCAGCCCGGAGGCTCTCAGGTAACCCAGCTGCCACCTGGGGGGATTTATTTTTCTCCACCGTGAAATGGGATGAGAGCACTGGGAACATTTGTTGTGTTGCTCATATCAGCACTAGATTTCTTTTAAACTCTTCCCAGCACGAAGAAAATCTTCCTTCTCAGTAATTTGGAACAGACAGTATCTTGCTGGGATATTGCAGGGAGATCGTCTCTGGAGGGACAAGAAATACAAGAAATACAGGATGTACTGAGCGAGATCACTGCCAGATCTCTGCATTGTCCAGCCCAGCCATGGTGCAGAGCTGTACAGTGTGGAGAGGTCATGCAGGAAAGTGCCCAATTATCTTGCACCATGGTGCCCCGGCAAGCACTGTCACCACCACAGTGCAGGCTTCCTCAAATTTCAGTGAAAGGACAAAGTGTTGGGAGTGTGGAAGTGCAGAATACTAATAGCTAAATCTTAGAACACACTGTAAGAGAGGTTAAGACAAATAGAAAGATAAATTCATAGTTACCTATCTTAGGAAGAGTCATACAAGCTATTGCCAAGATAAGAGATAGATAGGCTATGTTGATCCACGTTTGTCCTCAATTACTACTCGAAGATAAGGGTTCAGTTTCCCGTTTCATCAACCGAATTATTTTATGAAAGTCCGATTAAATTTTATTTTGGTAGATGCAGTATGTCTCTTTGTAAAATCTCTGTCCCTTGCTCCTCTATTTCTCAAATCCTTCTTTGTAAAGTGAAGATAATGATCGTTTCTTCTTCTCTTAACCTCAGTCTGAAATGTCTTTTCAGGTTCCCAGGAACCGCATCCAAATAAAATGCCTAAAATGAGAATGCCTCTGAGCATGGCTGCATGGTGAATTGTACAAAAGGTTGAATAAGTTTTTTTTTTTTTTTAAATTAGCAATTAACACGTAAGAAAGTCCATAATTTTCTATCCATAAATTTAAATGATCCTTCAATAGTACTGCAATAAACTAAAACCTTCATAAAAGAATTGTAGGCTCCAACTATCAATTCAGTTCTTCTCCCAGTAAACACAACATCAAAAAGCCAAACTGTTTTAAACATACAGGACTATAAAGTTCTCTTTTCATTCATTATCTGCTCTGCACCTGCTCTAAATAGTTCTTAGCTTAATTGATGGTCTCTAAACAACCCCTGTTTATATTCACTTGGGAGCTGCTTCAGCAGGAAGATAATAGTTACTGCTTGTTCCCCGGCCCTAGCTGTCGCTCAGAGCCACCCTGAATGGAAGCTTAATTCACATGGCAGGGATCAGGAACAAGCCTCTGCACCCACCGCAGCTATCTGCTGCCTGACTCTGGCTGACACGTCACACATTAACCACACCTGCGTTTTACATTCAAGCACTAGCATTTTTATTGCACTCCAGTAAACCAAGCCTTTTTCATGCAAGGCGAACGTGCAGGGCAGTAAACCTTGGCCTCAGGTCAGCCACTCCTGCAGCCAGGCTTCTGGGACCATCACCGGGGAAGCAAACGATTTGTGCCTGGTATCTCACTGAATTCCCTCAAAGGAGGGACCATGGCACTGGTCCCACATCTCACAGGTCCTGGGGGTGAATAAGCAAGGAGCTTATTTGTTGAGACCTGCGCCCTTACCCTGCATAATGAAGCCTCTGGGGAGCTGCATCATCTGGTCCCTTCATGGGCCAGGCTACATGGGTGGGCCACAAGGAGCAGAAAACATCACTCCAAGTTTTGAGTGTAGCCTGCACTTCGAGGCGGAATCCACAGAGCACTCTCCAGGGTAAGAGAAACTAATGTTGTGCAGGTGGGTGACTCACTTCCACAAAGAGAAAAAGAAAGAGAGAAGACCTGTCTGGTGTTTTGATAGGGAGAACTTCCATAGTAGCTTAATAATTCAGTTTTCAGTTGGAACCAAGCTAAAAAATAAGGAAAAACAAACAAACAATAAAGGCCAGTTTTTTAACCTATATGTGAAAAAATAAAAAATAAAAAAATAAGGCAACCTCTAAAGAATGTTAATGGTGCAAAATATAAAATATTGCTGTTACTAATCAGTGTGCATCACCTGTGCTTACAGGTGATCTTTTACCCCAGCAGTCACGCTTAGCTGACATCCCACTGAGAAAATACCATGTAGGAAGCTGGGGAGGAGTAGCTTCAGCCAGCCCCAAACAGGTGCTAAGCAGGCTCTGACATGCTGGGTGCTTGCACAGCTCAGACTTCGGCCCTGTGTGAGCCCAGAGAGAGGATGGGTACGCCCCAGAGCTGAGGGATCATGGCACCACCACTGGGGACAGAAGTAGTGCCTCAGGCCCAGACGGCACCACGGCAGAGCTGTGGCTCTGCTCTTCCACCCGCCTGATGTTCCCGGGGCAGCTCCTTAATGCTGGACCTCACCAGGCCTCCAGGTCTTTCATGCCACATTGTTGTTCATAGATCAGGGTAATTTTACTTCTGTATTTGAAAACAAACAGCACCTCTCCCTTTAGCAAACAACCCAAGAGTTCTTAAGCAATACTTAAAGTCACAAAAAAGTGTCATTCTCAACATGACTTTATGTTTTATGCTTTATGCATTAGGTCATGGGTAAGGCAACTTTCACATCACTGTGGAATTACAATTTCTCAGTTACATATCTTTCAACAATGCATTTCCTAGCCTTACCAAAAGAAATGCAGAGATGGACAGTCAGTATGCTGCAGTTAACATCAGCATCCTCTCTTAAAGGAAGAAACTTCCCACGAGCGAGAGCAATGGGCATGCAGAATTTACAAGTACTCTCCTAATTATCTATCAGCGCTACCCCTCTCAAATCAGGGGTCAATGTCCAGTGGCACCAATATATTTCTGTCTTCCACAACAAACTGACAGTTTTTAGAAAGCACACAGAGAAAGGCATGGTCATTGCCAAAAATATGCCTCCATAACAAATGCTCTCTAATGAAGACAAAAAGAACGCAAAAAACTTCCTTCTAGGAACTGCATTTTAATATTTATCTTGTGAACTGAGTGAAAACATAAGGAAATAGTGACTTCAGCTGTAAGGGGTTTTTTTGGTAGCTAAATATTCTTGCCGTTAGGAAATTGATACCTGGCAAATTCCACTCCTTGATTTATCACATTTCACACAAAAATGCATCTAATTGCAAATAGTTATTTCTGCATTTACAGTACCATCATTTTAGCCCACCATGATTACAGCACCTGTGAAACTCAGTGCCTGGGGGAAAACTACTGTACCACCATCTCCTTTCTATTAATGGTGTAATTCAATACATTAACCTTCCTGGGCACTGTCATTTTATACAGCCAAAACTATATTTTGCCTGCTTAAACACTGCAAGAAATGTTCCTACATTTTGCTTGCTTAATACAGTGGGTAAGTCTCAGGAAAAGAAATAAAATTCAAGGGAGACTGACTTCACTTATTGCCAGAAGTTCCTTTTTACCATTTATCATGTTTATATTCCTAAATCTTAAATTAAACAAGCATTTTCTATCCTTTGAGTGTTACCTTAAGAACAGTTAGCAATCAAATTTGTGAAGTTGATTAATAAAGTATTTTCATATTACTTCATTCCCAGCTTATTTTTTTGACAGTCACTTTCACAGAGCCAATGGAAATTTTGAAGCACCTCTTGTAATTATTATTAAACAGAGCTATGGAAANAAGTACAGAAATTTCATTTGATTTCTTCACAAAGTAGAATCTGTGAAGAGTCAAATTCTGCATTTCACTGCACATGCACAGCTTCCTCACACTCAGTGGAACTGAGGGCCAAGTCACACCCTTATTTAATTATCCTAAGATCTTATTCAAAAATAACCCAAAGCATATTTTTCTTCTACAGCTCTATAAACCATGAAAAGAATTGTCAAGTTTGTTCTACAGTCTGTAAAAGATACTATTGACTTGACAGTGCTCTGAAAGAGCTTACAAGCCAACTAATATTGCAACTGCAAGACAATGCTTTCAGACCTTCTCTCCTTGTTGTCTTTGCTATGTTCCCACTGTAAAAAAAAAAAAAAAAAAAAAAAAAGCTAAAAAGCTAAATAAATAAATAACATTTAGAAAGCAAGGAAGGAATAATATGGAAATAAATACATTGATATGTAGCTCAATCCTGTAAAACGTGGTATAGTTACTGTGATCAGACTCAGGTCCTGTTTGGAAGGAAAAGGACAAAAGAAGAATGTCTTCTACAGCATAAAAAACACTGGCAAGCAGTTGGTCTTGTTATGTTTCATAGGTTTTTCAGAGGTGGACTGTAGCTTGGCTATGTATTCAGAGGGGCCACAGTACATAATCACCCCTGCGAAAGTTCAGCTTGACTACGTCATTCCCCCACAGTTTTAAAGGCAGCCTGATCTAACCTGTCTAGAGCCATGGTTCACATCACAAGAAAATCCAAGCAGGCTTAGTCTCAGACAACTTTCCCTAGTCACGGGAAAACTAAAAACAAAAACAAACAAACAAAAAAACCCCCATACGTCTGCACATTTGGGATGTAACTGTACAGCTTTGTAACTGCCACAGCTTGTTCATGGCACTAGCAGGGAATGCACTTGTAGCACTAATAGTACTGAAGACTCCAACATTTTCCCTGCCACCTCAGCACAAAAATCCATATCCACACAATTCACTTGTGAGGCAAGTTTGAAATTAAAGAACGGCTTGAGTTTAAATATGACAGACATCCTAGCTATTCAGTTACTCATATTGAACATCGTTGTCACAGAAGAGACATTCACGCTCTGCTAGTGTCTCTAGCAACAGGATTGCTATCTAGCTAGGAGGATTAAGGATACTAAGCCAAACTGCTGTTTCATGGAGAAAGCTATGGGTCTCCTGCCAAATTTCCCATCTCAAATGTAAGAAGACATGTTAATAGATCATCTGGAGCCATGTTTCCTTTCCATCTGGTCAGAGGAAAAGTAATCATCACCCACCATTCTCTTCTCTTGTAGAAGTCTTCCCTATTAACCTTAACCACTTCACACCAATAGATAAGGGAGACCTGCCATTTACTTTGCCCTCCATCAGGCCTACAAACAGGACTAATACTTTTCTCCTCTGATGAACTATCTCCATCCGAATCCAAACGTGGAGATGCAACAATTCATCTGCTACCACCACGGCTATGGAGAGGAGCAGATAATTAATAGAAGGTGTTAGAGGTGATACCATAAGGTAAAAGGGACAGAGAATAATAAAGAGCCAGAAGTTCTGTGCTAAAAAGCACAGGGAAGAAATACATAGGAGCATGAAATTCATATAACACATGCTTGCAAAGAGATGCGGTGGAGCTTTCCCCCGATGGGCTCACAGGAGCAGTTACCCACAGCAGAACATTTCTGGAGGAGGCTCAAATTAAAGTACTTCGCAGCTTACCAAGGAACAAACTTCTGTTGGAATCATGGATTTGTGAAGTCAGTCTATCACTAAAGAAGAAAAAAACTCTTGTGACAGATTTGCCTTTTATAAATCTGAAAGTATTTATTCCCCAAGACTACAGATATGTCAGTCCAGAAGTGTTAGGCGCTCTTACCTATCTTGCTTAAATGGCTAATAAATTACAAAGAAATTCTCAGGGTGGCAGAGGAAAGAAAACTTACCTTTAAATGTTACTTTGTTGGCACTCATAATTCCTCTCCCCACAAATACATTCCTAGGTAGCTGTGGGGGAGTCTTAGCAGGCTCCTGTAAGAGGCAGCGAGCCAATCTGTAGTTATTTTAAAGAATGCATCAGTTGTCTAAGGTTTTGCACCCTAGTACAGATCCTGTTTGTCTAAAAAGTATCCAGGCCATGTAAAAATGGTCTGCTGGACAGAGTCCAGAGTTTTACAGACTAAAAGCATATAACTTTACAACATTCCACTTCAAATCTTGCATGAAAATGCTGGTTAGCAAACTATGATAGGTAAAGGGAGGGAAACAGCTTTTAACACTGTCCAAACATTTTGGGATCAGTCTCAGAAAAACTGTAGGAACAGCAAAGTGAAAAGGTATCATCTGTAAAATAGTCCAGACTCCAGTCTTTCTGCATCCTTGTAGTTAGACTTCATTCACTGCTACACTTACTGGGAGGTATTACTGATATTTTCAGTTTACAAGCCACAGGCATCTTGCCATCCATTCAAAATTCAGACAAAAAAATCATCTAGCTTCCAGCATGGTCTGTTAAGCCACTCCACAAAACCCTTCACTGGTTTCCTGAGGTACTGAGAATCAAATACGAGGCTTCATTCCTACAAATGCTTTCTTACACGTTTTATTTTATTGCCACGAGCAGACCTTACATGGGAATACACTAGGTAGTAAAGTTAAGCATGTGTGTAAGTGTTTGCAGGTTCAGGGCCTTAAATCCCTGTTCTGGTCCACATGACCTAACATAGCAAGTGATATCTGCAATAAATTCAGTTGCTTCTATTTCTATTTCTCCAGTTTCCCATGGGAGCAATGTTTCAGTGCTTTTTCAAATGATATGCAAATCTGCAACTCTTTCATTAACCCCTTATAATTGTTTAAATATTGAAACTTTGTGTGTGAGACATAATTTCTTTGCACTGCTTAATTAACTCTGAGACAGAGAAAGCCTTTTAACACTGCAGAACTGGCCGGTGAGGTAAATTCAACACAGATAGCTTACGTAGGTGGCACAGGCATGCTTACTGTAGGCTACAGCACTCATTTTCACTGGCAGCAACATACTAGTTTTGTCAGTGTGAGCATACATGCACACAGTCGAAAAACAACAGATAAAGTTTTTAACTCCAAAAATCCTTGTCACTAACATGCTGTGAGCTTTGGTTAGCCAGAACTCAATTTTACCAAAAGAAAGGGCTTTCAGCAAGGAGTGTTCAAGTTTCTGGGAAAGGGGGGATCAAAGCCTGAGCAAGAAGCACATCTGCAACAGTGGAAAAAAAATGTTTAGGGCCCTGGCCAAGAAGACAAGCAGATGAAGCCATGGATGAATCAGGCCAGCTACCCTCTTTGAACAGGAGGGCTCACAAGAAGCACTGCTGCCCTGCTATTAACCCAGTCACATTTGAGTGGTGCATCACAAGAGTGGAGCTGGTATTTCGCCTGATTATGTGACCCCACACTGAACACCAACTGAACCTGTTCCAGGTACAGGCAGTGCTGTGTAAGAAGCTGCACTGGTCTGACATAAAACAACATACCTTCAACCCCCCTGCCTCCCTCACAGAGCAGTTGGTGCAGAAGCAGAAACACTTAAACACTTTCCTTGTAGGACCATGCTTGCCCACTTCTTCATATTCTGATATACTCTGATTCCAATAGACTTTTTTTTTTTTTCTTTTAAGTTACTGCAGAGAAAGATGGCACAGGAAAAAATACTATGGAGATAAATTACTTTGTATTGGCAAGGTCAGAACTCGGCAGAAAACAGTTTTCTTTTAAGAAATCTTCATTCAACACCTAAGTAATCTTACAGTGGTCTGAAACAGTAAAGAAGACAGAAAGCAAGCCTCATCCATTTCAGTCTCATAAAATGATTCTGACCCTCACTTGAGGTGTGTGCTCTGAACCTCTTTGGGGAAAAAAAATAAAATTTTCTATACAAAATGGACAATTAGGAGTCATGCAAGACATGAGCAATTCAGATTTAAAGTCCCATTCTATCAACTACTTTAACCTGGTTCTGTGACAGCCTGGATCACAGAACAGCAAACAAACCTCTCTGCGCTTCCAGAGCTGGCTTCTACAATTCTCCTCCATATCCCATATTTTACTAGCCACCGTTAAGACTGAAGAGTTTCTTTGTAATTAATGTAGTCAAAATTAAATCAGCCCTGCAAAAAACTTTGCTGTGACCAGCTAAGGTTTTCCATCAAAAAACAAGTAATGAAAATAAATAAATAAAAAGCAACACGAACTGGAAATATATAAATAATTAATTCTCCTTTGCTAATTAAACAGTATCAAGCTACTCTCAGAACAGGGCATTGACTGTCACGCTCACATGTATTGCCCAATACTTATCCGTACTACAGGCAGAGCTATGCTGCACATCTCGCAGAAGTGAGTGTGAAACGTGGCTGCTTCCATTCCTGAGCAAGGCATCGAGATGCTCATCATGTTTGAGATGCAAATCACACAGTGCTTCCTAATGCCACACTGTGAGATACATGAAAAGGTGAGAGACTTAGGTGTCTCCCTCTCATAACCCAGACTGGTGACCTAAGTGGTGGGACACTTGCTATTTAAGAGTTTGTTGCTTCTTCTGCTTTTTACAGAGACTGCATTCTTATTTGAACTGGCAAACACTTCTCTCAGTTCTCTGTTGTATATATGTTTCCAAATAAAAAACTAGTCAATGAAAAAATTCTCTAATAGCAGGGATTGAGGAAGATGTTCTTCTGCACTTAACACTGTAAATTTGGCATATCTGAATGGTTCAGAGACAGCACATTACAGTTTGCACGATGGTCAAAATACAAGCCAAAATTTAGACAAGGAAACTCCACTATGTCATCACATCCGTACCTCTGTTCTTTTCAGATCTGCTTTCTGAAGAGCCTTCAAAGACTTTGCACAGTTCATTTGCCAATGGTTTAGTACACAGCTTTACCACTTCCCTCGGAAGACTATTCCACATGAATGTTACTCATAAAACATAGAGGAATCTATAATTGGATACAGATCTCTCCCCAAAATCATCATACACCATATATTAATTTCTGTATGTTGATCAGTACAGTTTGAGTGCTTCTGTAATATGCATTCAGCATCCCCTGTTACACATACTGGCATGAAACACTGTAAGCAATTCCTCATCTTTATGCCTTTGAAATCTTTTCGGGCAGTTTTATTCTTTATAACCACCATTTCACATGAGGCAGATACACACTGCACTGGAAAAGCTACACTGTGCTGAAAAAGGAGTCTGTAACATGCTTGATCCTATTGTTTCAGTTTAATGGCTTGCAACATATATGGTGAAGAACATCTCTTGAAGCAGAAGGAGATGTTCTGTCCTTTTTGTGGGAAATCAGAATGACCTTACATTCTGCAAGATATATGAATCACAAATAGTGGGGCTCAGCATGCAAGTATTTGTAACACCAACAGAGTCACAAGGAAAGTGTAGTTGTGCCTGCAATTGTTTGTTGGATTGGGGTTGTACTTGTCTTACATTAGGGGAAAACACAAAAAAATGACAGCCTTAACATCAAATACCCTGTTATTCAAGTCTCCTGCACCTGGGATTTCACTTTTTAAGTGTAAAGCCATAAGTCATTTTGGAGAGATGCCAGTTGTCTGGAATCCTTTGTTCAAAACCAAGTGTGGGCTTCTACCAGGACTTAAAAAGTCAAGTCCCTTTCTCTTTTTACAGTATCTTTAAAGTCCTTTTCCTCCTATAGTTTCATGCAAACTTAAGAGAAGACTAATGAAATCAGTACGATGGAAAACACAGAGGTCATGTTTAGGGCACAAGCGCTAAGCACAGCCTACAGTGAAAACTGTACATCAGCATGCAAATTCCATCCAAGAGTGTGAGAAAGGAGTGGCAGGCATTAAACAGTGAACACAGGAAACAACAGAAAAAATTCCCTCAGCTCCGAAATTTATTTACTATTGTTGATGAGTTTTGGTAACACATAGAGATATTTCACTAGGCGCTTGCAGCCTTTAAAAATGAAGACAACTTCACTTTCTATGGACCACACTATTAATTCATGTGTTCAGAGCCTTAAAATCTTGCATCATAATTTTTGAAAGAGGTTACAGGAAATAAATCATCTTGTGGGCCAATGAACACAGGGTTCTCTGCTCCCAGTAGTTCATAGATTACCCATTTTTCTCATCAGAGACTGCAGGCAGACTAATACTACTATTCTGAAAAATCCCACCTGCTGACAATTCAGATAAAGGAAGCCATAGCTCTGTCAGATATATCACCAGAAGGAATATTCCAAGTGGATCAGACTGCACACTTTTCATGGACAAGGAAGAAAAATCCTTGAAAACCATCTCTCCTGAGGTGGGGAAGTGTAATATTGCCACCTTCTAGCACTGTGTTCAACAGCTATGACCCAGTTCACTCTACTGTAAAAAACAGACAGCAGTTTGAACACAAGACATAGGAATCAGCTGTAAATGATAACACTGACTTCTTCAGGGTGTGACCATACCAAAACAGTTATGGTAACTCAGGAGTACTCTACTTTTAAAAAATCCATGGTAAATGCAAATCTGGGTTAGTGTTGGTACAGATAGCCCAGCACCTAGCTGCTGCCTCCTTCTGTTCATAATTCAGGAGGCCGAAATTAAAACAAGTGCCAGAAGCCTACAGAGGTGTCTAACTGCACACAGAGCTTTAAGACTATTGAAAGTCTATTTTAATTTAGTCTTGATTTTCCCTCTGTTTCACCTCCCATGTGTTTATGGCCTCCATGTGGGAGGAAAATGTCCTTAATGCTTTAGGATTTTTTCATTAACATCTGCACAATGTAAAACATACACAAACGATCTTAGTGAAGCCTACAAGCCATTGCACCTCCTTCCCTTGGTGATAGCTCTCATCAGAAGGCCACAAAGTCCAGATTCTTGCACTATCTTTCTCCCATTGGTACAGTTGGTACATAAGGAAATAAGTTTGTATCAGCACAGATATGGCACATCTTGGCCACAGCACTGCCTTTCTCAGCAATACTGAGCATACACTGGAACCCCTCTTAGCCAGGGAAAGGTCTCCAGCACAGATCTTGCACTTCCTGGATGACACAGATCAAGCCAAATGCATCTCTAGCTGGGCTTAGAAAAACAATGAGTTCTGCCCAGCTCTTGGGAGAACAGTTACTAGCAACTGCCCTTGGAAGAACATCCCAGGCAGATGAAGATATCCACCGGCACTACTGAAAATGCCCCCTGAACTCTAGAGAAGGGAAGGCATTTCTTCTGGCAGCCCACCATCCTCTGTATTATAAGTCTTGTTCTGAGGTACTGACTAGAAAAGGCCCATCAGTGAAAGCTTAAGATCCCAACTCATGCACTTAGAAGTTAAGCACTGCAGGACCTAATTCATAATACACATATCTTTTTCAATCTAATCTTTAACAACTCCAGTGGAATAAATACTGAGTATCAGCTTACTAGAAGATGCAAGTTGCTTTTTTGTTGAATACTAGTATTATACCTTCACATTACTGGACAAGAAACATCATATGTTTTGTTAGATTTTTACTTCGACATCTAGTTTTAGTATATTAAAACATGCAAAACTACTGACATGGTCCTGATTTAGGAGAATTACTGAACCTTACTTAGAAGAATGTCATCTTTCAAACAAGTTTTAGCTTTAGATTTAGCTTGTCCAAGCACTTTAAAGAGGATTTTTCCCTAGGCAAAATGTTAAAAGCTGGTTTTGAATAGACATATGGCTATACAGTTGCCTACAATTACTGAATATTTTAGTAGTCTGGTTCAATTTAGTTTTTGCGAAATGCTTTTAGATGTAGAACTCTAAACCTCAGAAATGAGAGTCAGATAGTGATGTTGTCTATGAATATAAAGTATAAAATTCTCCAGTCCCAAAAGATGGTAATTGAAAGTCATAGTAATTATTGCTATCGCCAAATGAGTATTTTCCAGAAGTTACACATTGGTTGCCTGAGACAACATTCCCCTACCCCATGCTCAGAATAAGGATTGGATTAAGTTAGAGATCACTGTGGAAGAAGACAGTAACTTTCCTACAGCAACAAGCAGAATGTATTATGTGATCCCTCTTGCAAGATGGAGGCCTCGGTCATGACCCACATGGTGTGAAATACATGGTGGCTGTCTCACCACTCGGGCTAAATACCTGTCTGAAAAGTGGTTTGGACAAACAGCCCCCTGGCTGGAGTAGGAAGGAGAGAAGCATATTCAGCCTCTGCCTGCCATGTACCTGTTCCATGAACACGTGGGACAACTGAACATTGTGATAGAAAGCAAGTTCTTTTGCTAGCACATATTCCTGCTGCAACTCCATGGCATCCTCCCCATTAGAGGAAAGTAATAGATTCACAGACGAGTGAAGAGTTGGACAGGTTTGAGTGGATATTAAAGATGTTTGCTGCTAACAGAAAGTTATAAAAAAGATTCTGATAATACTCTTTTATAAACCCATCTTTTATAATTGACAATATGCATGAACCAATTTTAGGAAGGCAAACACTTCAGTTTTTTGTCATTTTGTGTTCCAGACACAATCACCATTTAGGAATTCAGTTTAACCAACCTCATGAAACGACCGACCTCAGAAATGCTGACTCATGAGAATGAGGTTATGGAAAGAACCGGACAGAAGAAAATCAATCTCACTTCCATTTACATGTTTATCTCCTTCTATTTTTACATTCTCCTTCTCTTGGATCATCAACTTTAATCAGGGACCCGACTGATCAAATGCTATGCCCCCTATTCTCACAGTGAGCTTAATGGATATTGCCCTGTGGTGTACAGCATCGATTGACAGTAATCAATGACTCAGAACTGCTACATAGCCATGGGAGATGTACGAATGTTTTGCCCATAGCACATCAATAACACATTTTACACAACAAACCAAACACTGCACTTTGCTGTCAAAGGAGAACCTTGTCCTGTAACTTTCAGGTCTAACTTCTACTTAGACACAGTATTTGAGAGAACAACCTCCCCTCCTGCACTAACACAAGGTGGATATTTTGTTTGTTTAACTTTTCCACATTTATCTGCAATAATTGTATTCTTGCTTGCTTTAAAACTACAAAGACTGTTTTGTTCAGTTTTTATTGTATAGATTATGTAATGCAGTAATAAGAGGAAAGGGCATGCATTTTGTAGACTAAATGGCAATAGTTTCACATATGTAACTATTCCCACTCTCTTTTGGCATGATTTTATTAGGCTTTTCATTTGTTCATGTCATCTCTGCATTTGCTGTTACTTAATGCTTGGTGTTAAAATAGGTGTCTTGACTATGACACTTCAGACTAACTAGGTGGAAGCTCAAAAAAAGTAATTATTTGAAGTTCCCAAATTCCAAAGCAATGAGTCTACAGCATTAAAAAGACTTGAGAGAACATGTCAGCATTACACTCCAATGTCTCTACACTGTAGAATTAGAGGAACAGGAATTGGAGGCATCACATGGAGGTAAAAGGGAAGATGCAGGCCCAGGTTAAACACTGCTGTGCAGCTGGGACATGGCCAGGAGGCACCTTAGGGCCTGAAAATGGGAAGTACTGCCACATTCTATGCTTGGGACACAACCAAAGACTTAGGAACCAATCACTGAGAGGCTGGTCTCAAGAACGTTTATGTGAGCTCACTTCCCTGCTCCAAGGAGGATCAAAGATCACAGCTGCTATGTAGTTGTTCAGCCAGTGAAAAACCTCCAAAGAGAGATGTGACTGCTTCTCTAGGCAACCCATTCCAGTGCTTAAATACCACTGTAACTACAGATTTCTTCCTCAAATCTAACCAAAACCACAACAGCTGTAAAATGGCATTTTGTTCCATCCTCAGTGGAGATGAAGAACAATTAACTAACCACTTCTGTGTATCAGAGTACAGTTTATTCTCTTCCCTAGACAGAGATTTGACAAGCTCAGTTTGTGCAAGTAGCACTTTGATGGTAGCATCAATGAGTTGTCCAGTTGTATCAGTGTCTCCAGCTCCGGCTGGCTCCCAAGCACATGCTTCCAGCTTCACCCTGCTCTCTCACATGAAGACAGCAGCGGGCAGTTGGCATCTGCAGGCATAGCAGGGAAAGCTCAGCTGCTCCTTGGTCCTCTGGGTGAAGGCAACTGGACAGACTGTTAGTTCTTAAGAGTCCTTGTACAGGACACTCTGAGAATCCAAGTTTTACTAAAAACATACTCACTTACTGCAATTGCCAAGTTTTCTTTTTACAATTTTTCACTTGCTTTCCAATAGATTCTCTCCAGTTTGCCTGTGTATTTCTTTATCACATATAAAATTGGATGAAAAACTCAGGCTGGGGGCTTATCAGAGTGGAACAGGACAAAATAATTAACTGTCATCCTTAGGTATACAATGCCTTCAGTAATGAGTGCCAGAATGTCATATTTGCATTTCAACATTTTGTCACATCAGTGACTCACATTCATTTTCTAATTTGCACACACTCCTTCTGTCTGAATGATACCCCACTTTCTATCACTGAATTATATTTTCGTGCCCAACTGTACTGAGTTGTGCTTCTTTTGATTCCTTTTACCTTGATTTCTGACCAGCTTGCCAGCTGCTCAAACTACTTTTGAATTTAGTTCTAACTCTCTCAGCCCAGATGATATACTAGGAAATTTGCACATGATACAAACTCCATCAATTAAACTTTTCTTTTTCCTAAACCCATTCTGAACAGAAAAACAGCTTTTTATTTTTGAATATACAGCAATTCTACACACACCAAAGCTTTAAATTGCCTGTAGTGAATAAAGGACTATTCTGCTGATGGTTCCATTCAACTGTAATCTTCCATTTTCTCCTCATGATTTGTTTCTTTACTTCTCATGTGACAAAGACAAAACATGAAACTTCAACTCTTCAGGGTATGGAAGCATAAGAACAAAAACCTTCAAGGCATACTGGGTTAGCCTCTAGAATTAAAATGCAAGCTAACAACTGTAAGTCATTTCACTGAGTTCATTTTAATTAATCTAAACCAAAACAATCCTGTTGTGCATTCTAGCAGTGTGCAGTGGTACATATTAGAACCAAGACGTGTCTGAAACACTTGCATACTAACCAGGTGCTGCTGAACACTTGCTGAGATCAACAGCTAAACTTCGAAGTCCAGGTAACCTTTCCATTCAAGAGCACTCTGTAGGCTGTATGCAATGATGTAAGAAAAGCCAAGTGCATGTTGGTAAGTGTTCTATTTCGTGCCATGAGTGTGGTGAGATTCTGGAATGAAGGATATGTAGATTTCATCTAAGTCTATTTTCCGATGTCAAGTGAATATCTCTTTGGCAATCACTGCTGTCTTGTGTGTGGATGCATGCTCATTTCACTGCTATCTTTACTTCTGTAAACATATTTACATGACTATTTTAATACTGTTTAAAAAAAAAATAAAACCATTATTGGTGTATTATTGGAACTGCTGGAAGTATTGGTAACTGCAGACGCAAACTTGTCACTTTTCTGCGTATGTCACACATGTCATATCATATGACACACATTTCACTGACATAATTTAAGGTTTACTTGGTAAACAAACCATACAATGCTGGTTGAGTCCAGTGATTTACATCATGTAAAAACAGAACATCTTAAGCAACACATGTGCAGTAAAAGCAAACAGATGCTTGCAGTCTCAGCACTGTGCTAATGGCGGTGGTATGGCAATGTATCAAAGGCAAAACACAACGTATCCAGAATTGCCCACTGGAGTGTTAAGCACAGCTGCATAACTTTGAAACAACAACCAATAGGATATCCCAAACCACTTTGTGGCATGCTGCCATACTTAAGGTAAGAATTTGTAATTAACTGCTAATACCTAAACTCCTCAGCTAAAACAGTGTGGAATTTCTTGTGAACGAGAGAACAAAGATATGAAACATGTAGTAAAGCCATTGCTTGTTTTACAGCATTTACATAGCAGGAACACTACTGTTGTTTCATACATGGTGAAATTGAATGTGCCCCAAAAAATCTACCTCAGGAAGCCCAGTCTGACGTTTTATATGGAATTTTCTAGGCTGGGCAGCTACAAAGCAGAAATGTTTGAAATGCAGCAGCAGGAGCGCATGCATTGCTGGAAGAGTATTGTGGACAAGTCGTGACACTTACAGGCTGACACCCTATAGGCTCTGTAATCCAGGGCATTACAAACAGTGCTGTTCTCAGTCTGTTGGAATGGATGAGGTGTCAAAAAATGTCACTTCACTCATACCACTGAAAGCACACTTCACCAAATCCTAAATGAAGCTGAAGTTATGTACAACTTCATAAAAACACATCTAACAAAAGCAACTGCTCTTTTTTTTCCCCTGATATCTCCCTACGTCTGACATACAGAGGACCAATGACAAAACTGCCATTGAGTGAAACTACT